>JASEVX010000003.1:112597043-113180858 GCA_031761405.1 Serripes groenlandicus
AAGATGAAGTAGATGTACATACATACACCGGTCACATATTACTTGTTAGAAACTTCTGTTATGATAAGATGAAGTAGATGTACATACATACACCGGTCACATATTACTTGTTAGAAACTTCTGTTATGATAAGATGAAGTAGATGTACATACATACACGGTCACATATTACTTGTTAGAAACTTCTGTTATGATAAGATGAAGTAGATGTACATACATACACCGGTCACATATTACTTGTTAGAAACTTCTGTTATGATAAGATGAAGTAGATGTACATACATACACCGGTCACATATTACTTGTTAGAAACTTCTGTTATGATAAGATGAAGTAGATGTACATACATACACCGGTCACATATTACTTGTTAGAAACTTCTGTTATGATAAGATGAAGTAGATGTACATACATACACCGGTCACATATTACTTGTTAGAAACTTCTGTTATGATAAGATGAA
This sequence comes from Serripes groenlandicus, assembly GCA_031761405.1. NCBI lineage: Eukaryota > Metazoa > Mollusca > Bivalvia > Cardiida > Cardiidae > Serripes > Serripes groenlandicus. The sequence continues at coordinate 112,597,506 of JASEVX010000003.1, forward strand.
GTAGATGTACATACATACACCGGTCACATATTACTTGTTAGAAGCTTCTGTCAACTTGTGTAGATTATGATAAGATGAAGAAGATGTACATGCCAATCTGAACATACATTTTTCAGAATACCAACTTGTTTCTTTCCACACGGTTGATTTATCGAGATTTAACGCCATTTTCAACATTATTTCAGTCTTAACACGGCGGACAGTTCACATACCTTGGTCTTAATCTACTTGTGTTTCTGGCTTTCTCACACAATTACTCAACACAGTAGTCTAGTTAAATCAACTGACTGCTTTCCCCTTGTAGACAGTAAGCCTCCGCAGGGACGTAGCTTGCCAATAATCAATGTGTAGGCCGTTTCGTGAGAAAATCAGCATTTTGGACTCTGCGTAAAGTATCGACCTGGATCAGCCTAAGCATGCCACACAGGCCTACCCGGATAGACACTTTTCGCCTCCTGTGGATTTTCTGTTTCAGGAATAACTACTCTATACATCTATTCCCCTAAGACGGAATGTGTCGGCCGGATCAGTCTGCGCGGACAGCGCAGGCTGATCTGGTCGATACATTACGCAGATGTCTATCGCCGAAGCTGCATTTCGGGGCATTTTGAGATAAAATGTGTAAGCACGTGCCTAACAGTACCTAAAGGGAGCAACGCCCTTGTCACTATAAGTATAATGGTTCGTCAAGCCCAAAAATGTTTGCTACATACGAGAAAATCTAATCAGATAGATCTAAATACAGTCCCCCCTGAACGAGTTTACAAGAACGTCATTAATAAAACAAAATGTAAAATAGGACATTCATGAGGTGACAACCTGTCTGGATATTGTATCTGTAGATGTCATCTGTCGTGTGTGTTCTTAACCCTTTCAGGGCCGAATTATTTGAAAGTAGACCCTTGCATGTTCAAAATCGGACGACTCTATTTTCATGTTATAGGAGTTTTGGAATAGTTTGATAACTAAAAGCCAAACAATGCTGATTTTAGGCGAGACAGATAGTTGCGAGCTGACTCACCTGAATCTGTACTGTTTGCGAAAAGCTCAATATTGCCATTGAAGCTGAAAGATTTAACAATTTCACTTCTATTTGTTTTAAAAACAAATATCGTGTGCAAATGAGACAAAATGCTGTTTATGACTATAACATATTATTGATTAAATTACATGCATAGATAAATTAATTGTGTATGTTATATCATATTATCTTTAAAATGTAGAAGCATGTAGGTTTTCTATTGAACATCTTCAGAGTGAAGAAAATATAGTAATTTTCAAAAATTGCCATGTTTTAGTGGTTGCTTAATAAGCCAGGTCACATATGTACAATTTCACCCGTCTTCCACAAAGCTGTTTATCAAGCACAGATCAACAAATCGAACGGACATTGATCTACATCAGTTTATATTTATCCGGAATTGGATAAAAGCGAAAATGACATTTATTGTGTCGTCCGGGTTTGACCTTTCCTACATACAGACGTTCTCTGAAGCCTCTACAGCAGACGACTTTTGAAAACATTGTGGCAAAATGAGAAATTGCTCTTGAAGAACATGTTCTCCTTTTGCCACAATGCTTTCGACCCTAATCAATGGATATATTTCAATATATAGAGAATGTTCATGTTTTTCCCATATGTGATCAAAGTCGTATGCTGCAGATTTATTTTAGGCCTATGTTGGAACGGTTTAATCTTCCCCGAATTGAAGATTTGACTTTATTGCGAATATTCGGTCTATTATCGTACTCCCATTGGCTAAGGCTTCCTGGTCTAACTGTCTGTCTCTTGCCCTCTGTGTCTGTATGACTGTCTGTGTGTGTGTCTCTCTCCCTCCCCCCTCTTTATCTCTGTTTGTCTTTATGTTTGTGTCCCCATTTCGACCTTTCTTACTTTATTTACTTACAAATTCAAGCCAGATGAGTACTTAATTCGATAGTATGGAAATTTTCCCCTTTTATGGATATTTTAAAAAACACCACATTCAAATAGTTTAACCACTTTTTATGTTCAATGAAAGTCTTGTATTCTCTCTATGAAAGTCTTGTATTCTCTCTATGAAAGTCTTGTATTCTCTCTATGATGAAAGTCTTGTATTCTCTCTATGAAAGTCTTGTATTCCCTCTATGAAAGTCGTTATTTTGATAAAGATATTCGTTTAAATAGAAGATAAAAGGGAATTTAAACAAACACACAAACTGATTAAAAAGATAAAACGTTTTGACATTTCTCTAGTTTAACTCATTAGGACGAGATTTGAAAGAAGATGAAAGAAGTTCATCCTGGATTTTTGTTATGTTATCTTTAGTCGTTTTCACTTGTATTTCAGTATCGATGCATATGCATTTATATTGCCATAAACCCTTTCCGCAAACAACAAATATGCAGCAGACGACTTTTATTTTTGGAAACTCCCTTTAAATGGAAGTAAAATAATTGAATAGAGTTGAAAACATGGTGACAAAAAGAGAAATTGCTCGTTTGGAGCAGTTTCTTCTTTCGTCGCCATATTTTCAAAAAGCTGTCTGCTTCAGAAGCGCCAGAAAGCGTCTATATGGGGAAAAAGGGTTAATAGAATGGCAGTACTAGTCACATTTTGTAATCAATAATGAAATAAACAACAATATCCGTGTGTCTACACAGATGGGTCCTACTAAATACTGCAAGGACTACAAGGACTACAAGGACTACACAAGGACTACAATGACTACAAGGACGGCTGTAGTATGACAAGGACAGATTACCCTGTATGGTGTAGGTACAGATCACCCTGTATGGTGTAGGTGGAGATCACCCTGTATGGTGTGGGTGCAGATCACCCTGTATAGTGTAGGTACAGACCACCCTGTAGAGTGTAGATGCAGAAAATAAAATACAAGGACTACAAGGACACTCTACAGGGTAATCTGCATCTACACTCTACAGGGTGGTACATATCACCCTGTATGGTGTATGTGGAGATCACCCCTGTATGGTGTGGGTGCAGATCACCCTGTAGAGTGTAGGTACAGACCACCCTGTAGAGTGTAGATGCAGAAAAATAAAATACAAGGACTACAAGGACACTCTACAGGGTAATCTGCACCTACACTCTACAGGGTAATCTGCATCTACACTCTACAGGGTGGTCTGTACCTACATTCTACAGGGTGATCTGCACCCACACCATACAGGGTGATATCCACCTACACCATACAGGTGATCTGTACCTACACTCTACAGGTTAATCTGTACCTACACTCTACAGGGTAATCTGTCCTTGTCATACTACAGCCGTCCTTGCATGTCCTTGTATTTTATTTTCTGCATCTACACTCTACAGGGTGGTCTGTACCTACACTCTACAGGGTGATCTGCACCCACACCATACAGGGTGATCTCCACATACACCATACAGGGTGATCTGTACCTTAAACTCTACAGGGTAATCTGTCCTTGTCATACTACAGTCGTCCTTGCATGTCCTTGTAGTCCTTGTAGTCCTTGTAGTCCTTGTAGTCCTTGCAGTGGACCGACACAGATCGCCATTACCACATATTTTATTTAATGGAAATTCTCACAATAAAGTTTGTTGAGAGTATAAGTAAACTAAAGATGAAATCACATGAACGCGAAGGGTTAGCAAAGTCTAACATCCCGCCAGAGGCAACTTGTTACAAATGTTAACCTTTATCAAGATACGTGTTCAATCGTTTATACATTAGTTTTAGCTAAAAATTATCTCCAGTTTTGAGATTGTCGTTGGTAAGGGTAACTAGGACGACAGTTGACAGATATTTGTGCAGATTTTCGACAAATTATCCGTGAGAAAAATAACATATTCTTCCCCCCCCCCCCTTTACTATCTCTCTTTTCTCGACCCCCCCTCTCTCTCTCTCTCTCTCTCCTCTCTCTCTCTCCTCTCCTCTCTCTCTCTCTCTCTCTCCTCTCTCTCTCTCTCTCTCTCTCTCTCTCTCTCTCTCTCTCTCTCCTCTCTCTCTCTCTCTCTCTCTCTTTCTCCCTCTCTCTCTCTCTCCTCTCTCTCTCTCTCTCTCTCTCTCTCTCTCTCTCTCTCGTTATTTTCTCTCTCTCTCTCTCTCGTTATTTTCTCTTCCCTCTCACTTCTCGACCCCCCCCCCCCTCTCTCTCTCTCTCCTCTCTCTCCTCTCTCTCTCTCTCTCTCTCTCTCTCTCTCTCTCTCTCTCTCTCTCTCTCTCCTCTCTCTCTCTCTCTCTCTCTCTCTCTCTCTCTCTCTCTCGTTATTTTCTCTCCCTCTCTCTCGTTATTTTCTCTTCCCTCTCACTTTCTCCTCTCTCACTCTCTCGCTTTCTGTCTCCCCCTCTCTCGATCATTCTTTCTCGCCCTCACTCTCGCTTTCCCTCTCCCCCTCTCGATATCTCTTTCTCCTTCTTTCTCTCTGTCATCAATACTCTTATTTGATTGGACAATAACAGTCTATAAAACACAGATGTCACATACTGTACGAATATACATTTATCATTATCATTGTACAAACCATGATTCATTCTCAGTTATTTTCATAAAATATTTCTCTTGTGTATGGGCACTTTTATTTAGCATTTAAGAACACTGTCAACAATTTTATAATCTTATTCACCCGGGAATTCAGATCATTTTTCATACGAGCTGTTCTTCTATAGTTTCACCAGTTTTCTCTCTTTTGAACATTTATGCGTTGAACTCCCGTCATTAGAAAACAATTTATATATGACCGACCGGTGCCCTGCACAAACCAACCTTAACATAAGAAGTACATGTGTGGAAAAGGGACATGCGTTGAGCATCGATGCTACAGGATCAAAATATATGTAAGAGCCCTACCGCGAGAAAACAAACATTATGGCATCTGCGTAATGTATCAACCAGATCAGCCTGCGCTGTCCGCGCAGACTGATCCGGGCCGACACATTCCGTCTCAGGGGGATAGATGTATAGAGTAGTGATTCCTGAAACAGGAAATCCACAGGAGGCGAAACGTGTATATCCGGGTAAGCCTGTGCGACATGCTAAGGCTGATCCGGGTCGATACTTTACGCAATGTCCACAATGTTGGTTTTCTCGCGAGACGGCTCATGTAGTCTTCATTGTGTTACGGACGTTTCTTTACACATTCTATGACCATTTTTGCGAACAATGCAGAGTGAGATCAAACTGCGTGAATGTCATTAATGATCTGGATCTACACTGATCGTAAATGTGTAACGGTTTGTTGGCTTGCGCAGAGCGCCGCTCATATATATTGATATATGCACGCCACACGAAAACCGACCTTCGTTTGGATGTTATAGTCGAATTATATGCATGTATGTATCCTTTTTCAAAGATGCATGTTGCATAGAGGTCAATTGCTTTTTGAGAACTGGTGTGAACATGTGACTCCCCGGGGCTTTACCATCTGAGTCGCTGTTTCTCAGTTTATTAGAAATGTAGGATGTGTAAAGGGTTAATTAATTATAAGTTCAAGTTACCATATGTGACGTTAATGTATGCGTACATGTGAAGTATTTCATTAGGAAAGCCAGAATTAATTTATTTATGTCACGGTAAGATATATGCTTATTTTACTTCACCCTCATGCTGAAAAACAACAATGAATGGGTTTGAATTGCTTGTTAGATTTGTGTTGTATGCCGTTTCAACATTATTTGTTATATATCACGGCGTTTTCTGGGTAATACTTAACAGGTATTGTGTTATCCTGCTACAACAGACACACCCGTCATTATGCTATCCCTTTCCCTCATACGACAATTATGTAGCAGACGACTTTGAACGTATTTTGTCAGATGGATAACCTATGACTAAAAGTGGAAAACATTGTGACAAAAGGAGAAATTGCACGTTCTGTGCAATTTCTTCTTTTGTCACTATGTTTTCAAAACGCCGTCTGCGTTAACCCTTTCCCTCATACGACAATTCTGCAGCAGACGACTTTGAACATATTTTGTCAAAAAATAGAAAATCTCTATAATTGAATGGATAACCTATGCTTAAAAGTGGAAAACATTGTGGCAAAAGGAGAAGTTGCTCGTTTTGAGCAATTTCTTCTTTTGTCACTATGTTTTCAAAAAGCCGTCTGCTGCAGAGGCGTCAGAAAGCGTCTATATGAGGAAAAGGGCTATACCCCGTAACCCAGGAGGCTAAGCAGGGAAGCCATATAACTACCCCTTATTAAAGTTTTCGGTATGACCCGACCGCAGATCGAACCTAGGTCTTCCGTTCCAAAGGCGGACTCTCAAACCATTACACCACGGAGATGGGTATCGTTAATTAAACCAAAACACACACGGCATAATCTACTGTTATTCACGTCTTAACTTTTATCCGGGAAACTATAACAATGTGTTTAACTCTATCCAATAATTAAACTGTTATTGATATAGGTTTTCGGAAATGTTGGCTAAATGTTTTTTAAAGTCGTCTACTGTAGATGTGTTGTATGTGGGAAAGGGTTAGAGGGTAAGTCCCTTCCCTGATGGATACGTCTGCAGCTGACAACCATTTTTGAGAAACTGCTCAAAACGAAAGCTAAAATTTGTATCGTATGTTACGTACACAAACTGTACATGTATATAAATCTACATTTCAAATATGCTCGCAAATATTTTATATGACTAGTAACTAGTATGGTACATGAACGTAAATATGAATATCGTGACGTATGGTACATGGGATTAAATATGAACATCGTGACGTATGGTACATTGACTTAAATATGAATATCGTGACGTATGGTACATGTACGTAAATATGATTATCGTGACGTATGGTACATGGACGTAAATATGAATATCGTGACGTATGGTACATGGACGTAAATATGAATATCGTGACGTATGGTACATGGACGTAAATATGAATATCGTGACGTATGTTACATGGGCGTAAATATGAATATCGTGACGTATGGTACATGGACGTAAATATGAATATCGTGACGTATGGTACATGGACGTAAATATGAATATCGTGACGTATGGCACATTGACGTAAATATGAATATCGTGACGGAATAAATCCGAGAAGAGAAAGGTATACGGAAAGGCAATAATACTTACGGAATTTTCCTGGACATGATGAAAGATGTGACGTCAGTATATAATCCAGTGATAAATATGAAAATCCTACTGTCTCCCCTTAGTCTAGGATAACTGCTAACGTGTCAAGTGTTCACAAATGGTAAACGTTTTATTTGCGTTTGAGTTAGCTATAATCTGAACCTAGTAAAAAACAAATAATTAAACAAAAAATTAAACTATCTTATCATCTTTTATTCGCTAGTGGAATATAACATATGGAACAATTAATGTTGATCTTCCATGTTGAGAAAAAGAGATGAAATGGAGAAATTGCTCCTTTTATGCTCCGATACCTTTTATTTCCTTATGTTTCCAAAGATTTCTTCTGAAAAGGCTTTAGATGTCGTCTGTTTCGGGGACCAGGTACTCCCACAGCAGACGGCTTTTTGAAAACATAGTAACAAAAGAAGAAATTGCACAAAACGTGCAATTTCTCCTTTTGCCACAATGTTTTCCACTTTTAGTCATAGTGTTAGCCAGTTTCCACACACGACGCATCTGCAGAAACTAAATTTGAAAACATCTTGGCAAAAATGTCCAACATCTCTGTAAATGGGTTTGGGTATCAAATGAATAAATATAGTTGAAAATATAAAGGAAAAATAGCATTCAATATCTTTAAAAGTAGTCTGCTGCAGATGCGTCAAAATGCGTCTGTATATGGGAAATAATTCCAATGATCGAATTAGTTGTCATGAACAACTGCTACTACCATAATCTTAATTTCACGATGTTTTCAAATGTCGTCTGCAAGCCAACACAGGCGCCAACAAAAATAAAGAAACGGTAATATAGGATAAAAAATCTCCAGAAAGTCACGTTCAACGAATTATTATCCTTACTTAAAAAAAAAACGTCACTTTCACTCCAGTGTAAAAAATTAAAATGAATCCCATCAACTGTCACCAGTTTTATAAAGTATAATTCACAGCGAGGACGGCTGATAAATCAAACATGTGTGTCTCACGTAGATCATTACACAAGCGATTTCGTGCTGATAACCTGATTACCGTCTAACTTTCCCCTATACAAATATTATCCGAACACTACCGTATAAGGCATATTTAGGATTGGATGGTGAAATACCTGAGATGGTGAGAATAGCTGGTTTGTTATCCCACCGCAAAAGTAGGCTACTGGTTAAGTCATGGTTCAGTTATTCCGCCATTTATATCGCCATATGCAGACGAACACGATATCGCGTGATTAGTCATGAGAAAACGAGAAACTGCTCTATTTTCCTGTAGTATTGCAATTTAACAGAACATTACGAGCGAACATTGTGGAGAAAATAACAGTTATTCATTTCAGGCAATGGTCGTCGTTTTGCAGTGTTTTCTACGCATCGGCAATAAGTTTTATCGGAATATTTACAAAGTTTAACTGGTTCACAATAATAGTCTGTGAAACCTGTTTATGAATCTGTTGGAAAACAATATCGGATTGAATACACGTCCATAAAGGCTGGCTTACTACCTTTAATCCATAACAATAACATACTCTTTGATTCGATATTTCGGTCCTCTAGGTCTTCGTATTGCACACATATCTCTGGTCTATGATAGGTCCATCTCAAACAAGGTACATGGAGTCTCATCAGGGGCGTAGCTTGGCAATAATCAATGTGTAGGCCGTCTCGTGAGACTCAGCGTAAAGTATCGACCCGGATCAGCCTAAGCATGCCACACAGGCCTACCCGGATAGACACTTTTCGCCTCCTGTGGATTTTCTGTTTCAGGAATAACTACTCTATACATCTATCCCCCCTAAGACGGAATGTGTCGGCTGGATCAGTCTGCGCGGACAGCGCAGGCTGATCTGGTCGATACATTACGCAGATGTCTATCGTTGCAGGTGCATTTTGAGGAAAAAAAGTGTAGGCACGTGCCTACAGTGCCTAAAGGGAGCTACGCCCCTGATGGAGTCTGGCATGATCGGACAATCGTAGCCTAGGAGCGAAATATCCAATCAAAGAGGTATTTTCCCTTATGAATATTTAATGCCGTATGGGGATAGATCTTTCAAATATATTTTAATCTATAACACAATATGTTTCTAACTGCTTCGTGGAATGTGTATTGCAGGATTGTGTTAATTTAATGGCAACTTCGTAAATACAAGTATATGAGTTAAAAACAGTTTGCCCAAAATTCAAATATGCCTGGTTATAAACCAACCGATAACACGAAAAGGTAAATGATTGCCATAAATTTGCCGAACTATTTCGTAAACGCGGTGAAAAGCCCATTCAATTAAGTTATACAAAATGCGTCTATAGAAGAGACGAAAATGGCGGGAATATCAAAAGAGGGATTAACCAGCCATATTATCCTATTCCTTTCTTACTGAACTGCGATAATTAGATCTTAAACACTTAAGCTTTTCGCGAACTTGATCAGTTTTAAAAAATAATATGCATGTTTTTCTTCATACATCGATAATAAACTACTCCCACATAGAACGTATCTGCAGTAACATATGGAACGCCAAATCTACATAAACTCAAATATTTGAAGAGCTCTTCAAATATTTAGAGAGCTCTCCAATTGAATTGATGATATCATTAATTCAATTGAAGAGCTCTTCAATTGAATTGGAGAGCTCTCTAATTCAATTGAAGATATCTCCAAATCAACTTAATTGAAGATATCTCCAAATCAATTAGAGATATCTTCAAATCAATTGGAGAGCTCTGCAATTCAATTGGAGATATCTCCAAATCAATTATGGATATGTTTAATTTGGAAGAATTGGAGATATCTCCAATTCATTTGTTGCTCTCTCTCTAATTGAATTAAAGATATCTCCAATTCATTTGGAGAGCTCTCTAATTCAATTAGTGAGAGCAACAAATGAATTGTTGATTTGGAGATATCTTCAATTGAATTAGAGAGGTCTGCAAATCAATTAGAGAGCTCTCCAATTAAATTGATGATATCAGTAATTCAATTGGAGAGCTCTCTAATTATTTGAAGAGCTCTCTAAATATTTGAAGAGGGAACGCAAATCTACATAAACTCAAATATTTGAAGAGCTCTCCAATTGAATTGATGATATCATTAATTAAATTGAAGAGCTCTTCAATTGAATTGGAGAGCTCTCTAATTCAATTGAAGATATCTCCAAATCAATTAGAGATATCTTCAAATCAATTGGAGAGCTCTGCAATTCAATTGGAGATATCTCCAAATCAATTATGGATATGTTTTATTTGGAAGAATTGGAGATATCTCCAATTCATTTGTTGCTCTCTCTAATTGAATTAAAGATATCTCCAATTCATTTGGAGAGCTCTCTAATTCAATTAGTGAGAGCAACAAATGAATTGTTGATTTGGAGATATCTTCAATTGAATTAGAGAGGTCTGCAAATCAATTAGAGAGCTCTCCAATTGAATTGATGATATCAGTAATTCAATTGGAGAGCTCTCTAATTATTTGAAGAGCTCTCTAAATATTTGAAGAGCTCTTCAAATATTTGAGTTTATGTAGATTCGGCGTTCCCTAGTAACAAGACGAATTTGAAAATATCTCTAAATTAAAGCACACTTTTAGAAAAGTGAAGAAAACTTAATGAACAACTTTCCCCCTTTCGCACGTTTTCCGAATTCGTAGTTGCGTGGGACAGGGTAAATAATCTCTTTAGTGCATGTTAACCCTTTCCCTCATATAGACGCTTTCTGACGCCTCTGCAGCAGACGGCTATTTGAAAACATAGTGACAAAAGAAGAAATTGCACAAAACGTGCAATTTCTCCTTTTGACACAATGTTTTCCACTTTTAGTCATAGGTTATCCATTCAATTACAGAGATTTTCTATTTTATGACAAAATATGTTCAAAGTCGTCTGCTGCAGAATTATCGTATGAGGGAAAGGGTTAAGTATATTATTAAATCCTACACTTGCTTTGCCAGCTAATCATCGCAAATGTATTTACCGTAAACCCGTATATGGTATTTACAGAGTTGTTTGCTTTGCGAACGGAAACATTAGAAAGAATACGCTTGATACAGAGTTAACTCGTTCACTTTCCCTCATATAGACGCTGTTTGATGCTTCTGCAGCAGACGGCTTTTTGAAAACGAAGTGACAAAAGAAGAAATTGCTCAAAACGAGCAATTTCTCCTTTTGCCACAATGTTTTCCACTTTTAGTCATAGGATATCTCCAAATCAACTTAATTGAAGATATCTCCAAATCAATTAGAGATATCTTCAAATCAATTGGAGAGCTCTGCAATTCAATTGGAGATATCTCCAAATCAATTATGGATATGTTTAATTTGGAAGAATTGGAGATATCTCCAATTCATTTGTTGCTCTCTCTCTAATTGAATTAAAGATATCTCCAATTCATTTGGAGAGCTCTCTAATTCAATTAGTGAGAGCAACAAATGAATTGTTGATTTGGAGATATCTTCAATTGAATTAGAGAGGTCTGCAAATCAATTAGAGAGCTCTCCAATTGAATTGATGATATCAGTAATTCAATTGGAGAGCTCTCTAATTATTTGAAGAGCTCTCTAAATATTTGAAGAGGGAACGCAAATCTACATAAACTCAAATATTTGAAGAGCTCTCCAATTGAATTGATGATATCATTAATTAAATTGAAGAGCTCTTCAATTGAATTGGAGAGCTCTCTAATTCAATTGAAGATATCTCCAAATCAATTAGAGATATCTTCAAATCAATTGGAGAGCTCTGCAATTCAATTGGAGATATCTCCAAATCAATTATGGATATGTTTTATTTGGAAGAATTGGAGATATCTCCAATTCATTTGTTGCTCTCTCTAATTGAATTAAAGATATCTCCAATTCATTTGGAGAGCTCTCTAATTCAATTAGTGAGAGCAACAAATGAATTGTTGATTTGGAGATATCTTCAATTGAATTAGAGAGGTCTGCAAATCAATTAGAGAGCTCTCCAATTGAATTGATGATATCAGTAATTCAATTGGAGAGCTCTCTAATTATTTGAAGAGCTCTCTAAATATTTGAAGAGCTCTTCAAATATTTGAGTTTATGTAGATTCGGCGTTCCCTAGTAACAAGACGAATTTGAAAATATCTCTAAATTAAAGCACACTTTTAGAAAAGTGAAGAAAACTTAATGAACAACTTTCCCCCTTTCGCACGTTTTCCGAATTCGTAGTTGCGTGGGACAGGGTAAATAATCTCTTTAGTGCATGTTAACCCTTTCCCTCATATAGACGCTTTCTGACGCCTCTGCAGCAGACGGCTATTTGAAAACATAGTGACAAAAGAAGAAATTGCACAAAACGTGCAATTTCTCCTTTTGACACAATGTTTTCCACTTTTAGTCATAGGTTATCCATTCAATTACAGAGATTTTCTATTTTATGACAAAATATGTTCAAAGTCGTCTGCTGCAGAATTATCGTATGAGGGAAAGGGTTAAGTATATTATTAAATCCTACACTTGCTTTGCCAGCTAATCATCGCAAATGTATTTACCGTAAACCCGTATATGGTATTTACAGAGTTGTTTGCTTTGCGAACGGAAACATTAGAAAGAATACGCTTGATACAGAGTTAACTCGTTCACTTTCCCTCATATAGACGCTGTTTGATGCTTCTGCAGCAGACGGCTTTTTGAAAACGAAGTGACAAAAGAAGAAATTGCTCAAAACGAGCAATTTCTCCTTTTGCCACAATGTTTTCCACTTTTAGTCATAGGTTATCCATTCAATTATAGAGATTTTCTTTTTTTTTTACAAAATATGTTCGAAGTCATCTGCTGCATAATTGTCGTATGAGGGAAAGGGTTAAATGCCATTTGGCACCGAAATAGTTATCGAAAGAAATATTAAAGAAAAATGTGTAGTCGCCATGTTCAACAATTTATCATTCTTCTACATGTTTTCCAAATGTCGTTATCTGCAGAGGTGCGATACGTCGTCTGCAAACGGGTACGTCGATAATACTCGAACCCGTCAGCAGCGCCAGACGTCGAGCTGTCTTGTTGCAGCCTCGTTTTGACATCACACTATGAGTGATACAGACGGTTGGTGGGTTACAGTGACTCGGTGGTAGAGCGTCGGCCTTAATTAACCCTTTTCCTCATATAGACGCTTTCTGACGCCTCTGCAGCAGACGGCTTTTTGAAAACATAGTGACAAAAGAAGAAATTGCACAAAACGTGCAATTTCTCCTTTTGCCACAATGTTTTCCACTTTTTGTCATAGGTTATCCATTCAACTATGGAGATTTCCTATGTTTTGACAAAATAAGTTCAAAGTCATCTGCTGCAGAATTGTCGTATGAGGGAAGGGTTAAAGGTACTGAGTTCGTGTCCTATCAGAGATAAGTCAGAAAGTGTGACCTCCCCGCACACTCGGCAGGAGTAGTCATAAGTCCTTTCCCAATTGCCAATGCAACCTGGTGCGTATAAAGCAGATGACTTTTGAAATAGTGATGAGCAATTTCTCTTCTTTTTTTTAATTGTTATTCTTTCATTTGTAGAGATTTTCCACGTTTTTGCCTAGATGTTTTTTTTAAAGTAGTCAGCTGCAGATTTGCTGGGAAAGGGTCTAGTATCCAGGATGTACACATTGAGAGTGATTGAAGTCAGTTGGAAGACGAACTAGGCTGCTTCTCGATCGATGTAAGTAAATTGGATTACACAAACAGACGTCTTCCGGATACATTTTTCGATAATATTTCAATTATGTATCAAAACATTCTAGTTTTCGAGGCGTAAGATTTTCCCCTCGGATATTGTTAAAACCAAATGTTAACCCTTTCCCACTCGTAAAACATAGTGACAAAGGGAATATCTCTCACAATACTCCTTTTGATACAATATCTTCAACCCGATTCGATTAGTATAATTTCATTCATACATTTTCCATAGTTTTGCCTATATGTTTTCGAAAGTCGTCTGCTGCAGATAAAGGGTTATCATATAAAGCGCAATATCGATGTCGACTCATTCATTCCTTCGGTCGATATAAAGGCTTTAATAAAAACTATTGCAAACGTCGTCTGCGTATATTGAAAGGATATGTTCTGATAACATCGTTCGTCTGCATATACCAATCTTATTATATTTTTTACAAAATACACATATGACCTTTTTCTTTTTGGCAGTTGTGTCATGAATAATGATTTTCACAAACAAAAAAAGTATCCAGAAGAACTGACCCAACATCTGACATGGCATTTTTAATATTTGCTGTTTAACCCTTTCCCACATAAAAACAAATCTGCAGCAGACGACATTGAAAAAATAGTGACAAGAAGTCTAAACATTCTTCCTAAAAGATAGCTTAATTGTTGAATAAAGTTGAAAACAGTGTGACCAAAGGAGAAATTGCTCATTATGAGCAATTTCACATTTGGCCATAATGTTTCCAAATGTCGTCTGCTGCTATTGCGTCAAAATGCTTCTGCAGGTGGGAAAGGGTTAAGAGCCTTCTGCTTTGAAAATATAAGAGCACTAATATCGTATCTTGAAAACTAAATGTATAATACTTTGTAGAAGTGACTTCCCTCCTTTGCGCTCATAGTTGCAGGGATAGCTGAGGTTAGATGCGCTCTGATGCGTCAGGATAAACGTACCAGTAGTACTGGTAATGTACCTCGGTGACGCCGTGATATGACTATCAGCTATTGTTGAAAACGGCGTAAAACATAAAACAAACAATTTCCTGCTCAGATTGTAATGAATACGAAATGATTATATATCACATAAAGCCCTCTCTGGGAGAGTCAAAATCCCATTACTAAATAGCATATGACACTACTAGTTTGGTTTCGAGTCCTACGCTCAAGTCTTTATTACAACGCGGAAACCTTATTACTATGAACATGATGTCACGTCAGAGGTTTGACGTTATAACGTTAGGCACTTTGGCGCCAAAACCGGCAAATTGATTATCATTTTTAATAAACTCGTTAACTAAGCTGAATATGACGCCCGCCAGAGCTCGCGGCATATCATCTTAGTAAACTGGTTTATTAAAAGTGACTGTGCATGTTGATCTGGCTCTACACTGCTAGCAAATGCTCTATGATAAGTTATCCTGTATCGCCGCTCAAATTAACGGTTCTCCAAGTAAACAAACTTTTCGCCTATGTATGACTACTGTAAGAATAAAGATTACAATGTGCCTTCGCATCTTTGTAATCTGATCCAGATTGATAGATTGGGATTTAACGCCGTTTTCAACAATTTCACACAGCACGGCGGCCAGTTCACCTACCTTTGCTTTTCCTGGCTTACTCATATCGGTTTTCCACACAACACTTTCCAAGTAACTGGTTGCGTTATTACATAAACTGTTAGCCCAATGGTGGAATACGAATGACGCTTGTCACAGTAACTTTTGTCTAATGTCAGAAAGAATGTTGCGCTAGCTGGGGTTAGATCTCTCACAACCCTTGGATCCAATCCAGATACATGTATGTTAGAAGTGCATTGGAACGTTCTGTGCCGTATTGGCGAACAGTACCATACCAAACTGAACCGAACAGTTCCGAGTATTATACCAAACTGAACCGAACAGTTCCGAGTACCATACCAAACTGCACCGAACAGTTCCGAGTACCATACCAAACTGCACCGAACAGTTCCGAGTACCATACCAAACTGCACCGAACAGTTCCGAGTACCATACCAAACTGAACCGAACAGTTCCGAGTACCATACCAAACTGCACCGAACAGTTCCGAGTACCATACCAAACTGCACCGAACAGTTCCGAGTACCATACCAAACTGCACAGAACAGTTCCGAGTACCATACCAAACTGAACCGAACAGTTCCGAGTACCATACCAAACTGAACCGAACAGTTCCGAGTACCATACCAAACTGAACCGAACAGTTCCGAGTACCATACCAAACTGCACCGATGCGACGTTTGGTTTGGCTGTACTACAATGGTCCCAAATGCCACAAGGTTGGTTTTAACAAAAGTGCCGCTCACGCATATATACTATATTAATCATGAGGCATTTGAATTGTTTGAAACTTTATTTTACTTAAGTTTACTTTGCTTCACTTTATTTCCAAAAGGCTTTAGCCAAATACTATAGACAGACATACATATAACACAAATTTAACAAAGACAAAGACGAACAAATCAACATTAAGAAATACTTCTCAGGAACTATTAAAATAGTGGCAGGGTTTGACGACTCTGCAGAACACAGACTTAGAATAAATTGCATCAAAAAGAAACACTATTGCAGACAGCAACTTCCCGGTTTTTTTAAAATCAATTCTAAATACCAACAAATTGATTTCATTGATCGTTTTGTTTTTACTCGATTGTGTTACACTGCATTGGGTGTATTCTATCCGTTATATAGCAAACGAAAGGTCATACACAGTACGTATTCTTCAGCGGTTATATCGTTTGGGAAATTTTACAATCTTATTTTATCGTTGTAATAAATGTATAATGGGACGCTTTCCTTGTGTCCATTTATATGAAAGAGAGATAATAGAAAAATACAGACCATGATTAATTTCTAATTTTAACTAGTTATTGTCAGTTATCTCCCTTTAAAAATAGTTAGTAAATAGTTGTTTGGTGCTTTACGCCGCTTTTAACAATTGTTCAGTTATATCACGGCGTGTCATGCATGTGTAGGTTTCACTTTTGTCCTGACACCAGCCAGTCAGATGTAATACTAAGCCCGCAACCCTGAGCGCCAAGGAGGGCAGCCACTTCTACAATGTTTAAAGTATTTCGTGGAATCCGCTGTGGTCGAGTGGTTAGCGTGGTTAGCGTCGGGGATTTCGAAACCGGGTGTCCCGGGTTCAATCCCAAGTCGCAGCACCTCGGTCATGGTGGATTGCCATTTGGCAAGGCGCATTGTCCAGCCTAGTACTGGTTTGTTTACCCAGGGATCATGAATAAGTGAACTGTCGCCGTGATATAATTGAAATAATGTTGAAAGCGGCGTAAAACCCCAATACATAAATACAGTCTTTCGTATGACACAGCCGGGGATCGAACCCGCGACCTACCGCACGCGCGGCGGATGCTCTATCACACCGAGGCGGTATTGTAAGTTTGGTCTATGATGACTCGTTTACCATGGCGTTACTCACGATTCTAACTCAAATACAAATCGTCGTAATGTTCTACAATATATTGTCCCACACACTCGGAAACCCAACCACGACTGACTGTTGTCATGACGACCTCTAGCTTTCGTTGGCGACCGTCGTCTGGTTGGATATTCTCTAACTTCTTCCTCACTTCAGTTGAACTGACATTGTCTATTTCTTTAGGGATCAAATAAAAACTTTTGTTCTTAACTCTACCCTCACATAGGTCGTTTTCGTATACATTCCGTACAGCTTTAGTTTCTCCTTTACGTCCAATACACACTGTTGTCGCTATTTTGCAATCAACGTGCCATTTTGCTCTTCCGGATTTATTGATTGCCCGATCGGCACCAACAATCACAATACAGCGGGTACCAGAGGAACATGGCGACGATTTAGTGTACTTTAACCAGCTTTCATAAGCCGATCCGGTTGGTTTTTCAAAAGGTTGCAACCAGTCTATCTGGTCACACGCGCGTTTACAAAGCTCTATTCTGTGTTCTGCTTTGATACATTTCTGCTCTCTACATTTGTTTTTCACATACCCGTCTGGGGCCACAGCTAAGAGGCCTGCTATAATCCGGTAACGTGTGTTTTCCTCTAACCACCCCTTCACTTCTATCATGACTTGTATGTGCCGGGAATGAACCGGGTTGAAGGCTCCACCTAGACAAATAATCGCGTCCAATCGTTCGGTACAGTGGAATCTGTCGAGTCCTGTGGTTCTATCCTAAAGCAATTAATATATCCGTTTGTTTATAATAACTCCGTTGAGGGAAGGAAACACATACAAAGTTCTTAACTCTTTCAGCGCCAAAGGCAATATTGAACTATTTGCAAACAATACAGAGTCAGATGAGTCAGCTCGTAACGAGCTGTCTCACCTGAAATCTGCATTGTTTGGCTGCGAGTTATAGAAATATTCCAAAAATCCTATAACATGAAAATAGAGTCGTCCGAGTTTGAACATGGAAGAGTCTACTTTAAACAATTCGGCGCTGAAAGGGTTAATTAAACAAACGTTTCAGAACAACTAAATTATTTAGCTTTTTTGCTATTCTAAGATGAATTGGTAGTCAAGTGTGTGCGTTTGTAGTAGTATTCTCTTACCACGATGTTTCGAGCCTTTATTGCAGCAGCATGATATCCCGCTATTTAAGTTGGAAGTTAGTTTCAAAGAAATTCAAACACCCGGCAACAATATAATATAAACCGTTCTTCGTTAGTGGTTGGTATATGGAGGTTGAATCGGATATATAGCTTCCGTTTGACTCACGTTTGAAGACGTCAAAGAGAGTATGATGAACTCACAGTATAGGAATTACGTTATTATATTATCCATTCAAAATTACAATTTTAATACTAGATATGAGCCGTTCCACAGAAAACCAACATTATGGACTCTGCGTTATGTATCGACCTAGATCAGCCTTTGCAGTCCACGCAGGCTTATCCGGACCGACACAGTCCGTCTCAGGGTGATAGAGGTAAAGAGTAATGATTCATGAAACAGAAAACCCACAGGAGACGAAATGTGTCTGCCCGGATTAGCCTGCGCGGCATGCTTAGGCTGATCTGGGTCGATACTTTACGCAGAGTCCAAAATGTTGATGTTCTCGTTATTCGGATCAGATAATTTAATCACATTAGGTCTAGATTGACGGAAAAGCTACTTCGAGTGAGTCGTTGCTCCTTTTTTTTGGAAATGTAAATTTCATGTCTATAGTAACATAAAATTTAAAGTCAGATAAGAGAAAACCCAAGAGTATCAACATTTTTATTTTATATTGGTGTTTATTTACGTGTGCTCTGTAAACATAATACATTGGCGTAATTATTACAACTTGAACTGCCTAGGCTTTTTTGGTCCAAATAAAAAGTGTTTTTCAGAAGTTTCTTGAGCCTTCTATGAGTTATTAAAGAACAAGAACGGTGAAGGGTGAGATCAGACTTCAAAGATGCATTTAGGTTTGTTTTCGATCATTAGTTTTAACTTAAGGAAAACTATTTCAATCATGAATAAAATACCTTAACAATGTAATGAACATACAATTGTATCAAACACCCTACTCTTCTTAACCATATTCATATTTTAACATATTGAGCATTTCCAATTCTATTGCTCAGATTATGTGCAGTATTATATTCTTTTGAAATTGAAATACACAAAGATTAACATATGCTATCATTCAATTAATCCTGGCTTCATGAAACACAAATTTAACTACATATTATAACTAGAATAAGTTACAATCGTTTGGCACGAAGTCCTACGAAAGAGTCTTTATTCAGAGTGCAGTTCAAATTGAACTTTGCCAAATCACTGTTTGTGACTTGTTAAGAGATTCTTGTAAAACTAATGATATTTCCCACATGACAGTCATCATACCGTATCAGTCCCTTCGGTAGCCCCACATCCGGAACCAGCTTCCGGGTTGGTACCCTTTCCTGTTTCACGCTCATCATCCAACCGGATATGACGACATATATCTTTATCTTCCGGTACATAAACTCTCTCTTCCGGTACTAAAAGGTTATCCCAGTCTTCTTTCTTCACAAATTCGTATTGCTCGTGTACAAAGTCTGTAATATCTGTGATCTTAACGACCCATTCTTCGTGAAATCTCTTCAGTATATCACGACGAAGTCCAAGCTGTACAGCACGTCGTACGAGCTTAGCCCCGGATGGATTGTGATCCGGATCCCACTGCAATCTAACATCGTCTGCACTGTTTGGTTCTGAAAATGATTATAATGATACTTCGTTCAATGCTGTATTGTTTTTAATTGGACTTGTCCAGCTTTGCATTTTAAAGAGACCGATGAAAGCATAATAATGAAAATGCATAAGTTAACCCTTTCGATGCTCAATTTTAAAAGGATTTGGTCAGCTTTTTATTTTGAAGAGTTCATAGCCAATTGTATGGATATCAAGATAAAATGTTGAGTCGAGCAGTCAACATTGAGCCGCACCACGGGAAAACCAACATTTTAGACTTTGTATAAATCCGGGCCGACAAATTCTGTATCATTGGAATAGAGGTATAGAGTAATGATTCCAGAAGCTGAAATTCCACAGGAGGCGAACATTGTCTATCCGGGTTAGCCTGCGTGGCATGCTTAGGCTGACCTGGGTCGATAATTTACGCAGAGTCCACAATGTTGGTTTTCTCGCGGGACGGCTCATATATATATAGTCTGATAGGACGACAAAATATGCCGACTTGCAAAGTTCTTTGCTGGTGGCACAGGCTTCACAAATTCGGTTCCAGCAGACTCGGTTATAAAAAAAGGTTGGTTAATTTGTGTTTTTTAAATGACGTATATCTGTTGTAAATTTCAAGTATTGCTGGAGAAGTTATCCTGACCCTTACGCCAGCGCATCATTTATATAATAACTTCCCTGCATCCTAAGCCCCACTTAAGGCCGCCATGTCTGTGTGTTGATGACCGTCTCCGAGGTGAAGTAGTTAGAGCGTCCTTCTCATAAGCGAGAGATTATTGACGATCCCCGGGTCCAGTCAGACCTAGGCAATGGTAGCAATGGTTTCTCTCCTTCGCGCGAAGGGTTGCTTGGGTAGCTTTATGACTGATGCATTAGTGTCAGGATAAATAATACCAGGAAACGCCACGTTCAAACGAACACATGGCCAGACAGACAGAGAGACAGACAGACAGACAGACAGACAGACAGAGACAGACAGAGACAGAGATAGACAGAGGGAGAGGGAGAGATAGAGGAGGAGAGAGAGAGGGACGGGGAGAGATACATAGACAGAGACAGACATACAGAAATGGAGGGAGAGATAGAGTGAAAGAGAAAAAGGGAGGAATAGAGAGATAGAAAGAAAGAGAGAGGGGGGAGAGAGAGGGTGGACGGGGAGAGATACATAGACAGAGACAGACATACAGAGAGGGAGGGAGAGATAGAGTGAAATGGAGGGAGAGAGAGAGAGTGGGGGAGAGAGATAGAAAGAAGAGAGAGAGAGAGAGAGAGAGAGAGAGAGAGAGAGAGAGAGAGAGATAGAGAGAGAGAGAGAGAAGAGAGAGAAAAAGAAAAAAGAAAGAGACAGAGACAGAGAAAAGATACTACCTTTGATCTCCTTTCCATCAACACTTTTCTTTGGCTCACTAGCAGTTCTAAGGATTTCGTCAAAGCCGTCCCTTTTTAATGTTATCGCCAAAATCATCTCCTGATTTTTCTTCGTAGCCCATCCCGCTCGGTACATCATCCACAGAAAGTTGGTTTTGATCCATGTCATTCGTTCGAAGCTGTATTTCGGACCCCCAAATCGTCCGTGTTCACAGGCGTATTTCGCGATTTCAGGACAAAATGCCTGGTAAACAACCACCGTCGAGTCATCATACTGGGCTAAAATATGCCGACCAAACTGGGGCCACACACCTTTTATCTTAGAATACTGAATGGTGTTCATTCTAACAGAAAACAAGACTGATTAATGCCTTCAAGTACGTTCATCCTATTTATTAGTATAGTTTCTATTTTTAGAATACGGGGAAATTTCGATATATTGAGCAACCGGAAGAGGCAATACTATTAAGGTTGGTCGCGATTATTCTAGCTAGTCTGGCCTTTTCTTTGGCTGGGGGGTGTAAGTTAAAATAACATTTAATTAATTGATCTTCGTGACAGGCGAAATAGAAAGAACCTTCTTTAAATTGACATTCGCTGTATGTGGGAGCCGTCGTTGTTTAAAGGTGCGATTCAACTGACGCACTCCACAATATCAAAAATATTGTCTAAGAGAGACAACTCGTACAAACATCGAGAAATAAATTCTAGAGTTAGCTCCCTGACATCACTGACTTTAAAATTCGCAATGAATAATTATTGCAATTTAATTTATATATTTATATTGTTTTTACCTCTGCTGATCTTCATCCACAGAGAAATGGTCTCTTATGGATCTTGATTTGAACGAAATTTCATTCACTGTCCTCAACAATGTTATGAAGATTGGATGAAAACTGTGACCTCTAGTCAATGTTAACCAAGGCCAAGTTCTGGCCTATGATGACATTGACCTGGTAATTTTGCCGTTGAATGATGTCCCATGACCCAACAATACATCTGACAAAGTTTCAGTAAAATTCGACCTGGATTCACTGAGTAATAGAGAATTGAAAAAGAGGGCGCAGTGACCGCTATGTCTCACTCCACACTCTAGGCGAGACAAAAACGAGGTTAAATTTCTTGTCATCACTAACATTTATCGATTGATGTGGTTTAATGCTTTTTTCAAAAATGCTTAGTCATGTGTTTCTTGGCTTTCTCACACCAGTACTCCACACAAAATTCTTTCCAAGCCGCTGACTGCTTTTCCACATAGACCGCTAGTACATTGGTGGATGTCACAGTGAATTTTGTCAAACATCGGAAAGAATGTTGGCCTGGATTGACACTCCTGTGTGATACCGACTGAGCTACTGGGGCTTAGCACCAACATTTGCATGGATGTGTAAAATACTATACCAACCTCACACTTGATTATATGAATGGATAATAAAACAAGAGGGCCAAAATGGCCCTAAATCGATCACCTAATTGATAGTAAATTAGTAGCAAATATTTAACTGCAAATATCTGGGAAAATTTGATAAAGGAGTGCAAATGAAACTGCAAGGAGTGGACACTTCTCAAGAAACAGCTTATTAGTAAAGGCCATTTATATCTTGAAATCTAACAAGAACTTTAATAAGAATGGAATTATAATTTTTTTGTCATTTTGCACCTTTCCTGATGCCGCCTTGCTGCCCTGTTTTTCAACAAAATCAATATGGCTTCAACAGTTTATTTAGAGTGTCACTTAAGGAACATTTCTACCAAATTATCTTGCAATCGCACAAGCAGATTATGGAGGAAAAGGATTTAAAAATTTGGGTATTTTTCTCACTTTCTGATGCCGCAGCAACCAAAGTTATCAAAGGAAAATAAATCTTTGAACAATTTTGAAAGAGGACCACCAAAGGAACATTCCTGTGATGTTTTGTGGAAATTGGTCTATTGGAATGGTAGGAGTTGGTTGTCATTTGTAGCTAAAAGTTCAATTTACCCCTTTTGTGATGACGCCTGGTTGATATGATTGTGTAACCAATCAAAACGGCTTAAACAAATTAAATAGAGGATCATTACAGTAAGATTCGTATTATATTTTCTTAAAATCAGACAAACACTTTCATAAAAATGGAATTTTCAAATTTTGTCATTTTGCCCCTTTTTTGATGCCGCCTGACTGCCATGTTTTTCGACCAATCAGTATGGCTTGAACAATTTTTATAGAGGGTCACCCAAGGAACATTTCTACCAAATTATATTTGAATCTGACAGGCAGATTTGGAGAAGAAGATTTTAAAGTTTGGACATTTTGTCCCCTTTCTGATGCCGCAGCAACCAAAGTTCTCAATGGAATTTAAATCTTTGAACAAATTTGAAAGAGGACCACCGAAGGATCATTCTTGTGATGTTTTGTGGAAATTGGTCTATTGGAATGGCAGGTGTTGGTTGTCATTTGTAGCTAAAAGTTCAATTTACCCCTTTTGTGATGACGCCTGGTTGCTATGATTGTGTAACCAATCAAAACGGCTTAAACAAATTAAATAGAGGATCATTAAAGTAAGATTCGTATTATATTTTCTTAAAATCAGACAAACACTTTCATAAAAATGGAATTTTCAAATTTTGTCATTTTGCCCCTTTTCTGATGCCGCCTGACTGCCATGTTTTTCGACCAATCAGTATGGCTTGAACAATTTTTATAGAGGGTCAGGTCACCCAAGGAACATTTCTACCAAATTATATTTGAATCTGACAGGCAGATTCGGAGGAGAAGATTTTTAAAGTTTGGACATTTTGTCCCCTTTCTGATGCCGCAGCAACCAAAGTTCTCAATGGAATTTTATTCTTTGAACAAATTTGAAAGAGGACCACCAAAGGAACATTCCTGTGATGTTTTGTGGAAATTGGTCTATTGGAATGGTAGGAGTTGGTTGTCATTTGTAGCTAAAAGTTCAATTTACCCCTTTTGTGATGACGCCTGGTTGCTATGATTGTGTAACACATCAAAACGGCCTAAACAAATTAAATAGAGGATCATTAAAGTAAGATTCGTATTATATTTTCTTAAAATCAGACAAGCACTTTCATAAAAATGGAATTTTCAAATTTTGTCATTTTGCCCCTTTTCTGATGCCGCCTGACTGCCATGTTTTTCGACCAATCAGTATGGCTTGAACAATTTTTATAGAGGGTCACCCAAGGAACATTTCTACTAAATTATATTTGAATCTGACAGACAGATTCGGAGGAGAAGATTTTTAAAGTTCGGACATTTTTCCCCCTTTCTGATGCCGCAGCAACCAAAGTTCTCAATGGAATTTAAATCTTTGAACAACTTTGAAAGAGGCCAACCAGAGGAACAGTCCTGTGATGTTTCACGGAAATTGTCCTTGGAGTTTGGGAGGAGATGATGTTTAAAGCTAAAAGTTAACGCCGGACGGACGACAGACGACGGACAAAAAGTGATCAGAATAGCTCACCTTGAGCCTTCGGCTCTAGGTGATCTAAAAATACAGCATAATAATGGTACACACACTTTAACATATAAGTAACAATATTTTCTTTATACATACTTTTATTCGGTTCTCAAAAACACAGAAATGACTTAAAAAATATTCTAACCTGTATTTAGCTGGACTATTTATCAATAATCTAGATAACAAACAAGTTCTTAATGTCATAAGTAGTAAATAATTTTGTTTCAGGATGTACTTAGTATCAAACTAAGACTTCCATAAAACCATCATATTTTTGGCCGTCTAAACTTAACCCTTTCTTACCCAAAACGGACAACATGGACTTTTATGAGAAATGAAATATTTATTCCATTTATCTTTCTGTCAAAATTGTACAAATTTACATAATTCAATTCCAACATGTGAAAAGGGTTGAGGTGGCATCGCACTTTAGTGAGCAAGAATGAAATATGATTTAGATATTCCATCTTACAACTATATGTTTCAGGCACGTGATATCATATTCTTTTCTTAAGTTTGAACTTTTCTAGATAAAACCAGCTTATAAAGACTGCATCGAATCGGTTTTCTCAACAGTGAGAAAATAACAGATATTGGTTAAACAATGCATTTATTGATATCCAGATTTTAACACATTTCACTTGCCCCGCCTCTTACCTAGACCACAGATATTGCTGTTTTTTTTAATAATTACACTTTGACTCATTAATTATAAGGTAACCAGCTCAAAGTTCATAATATAGATACTCATGATTTAATGTTAAAAGTGAATAAACCCCTCTAATTGAGCCAATCTTCAGAATCATCATGTGTTGAAGACTTCAGTGTGAAACATCTTGTGATTGTTTGGTTTAACTGTCTTCAGCCAAGGGCTTCATGTAAAATAACTTAAACAACTCCTTGTCAAAAGATATGTTATATGACCCACTTAAGACTTTCTATGAATCATTGTGGGAAAAGGAGAAAATGCTCATGATTAGCCATTTCTCTTTTAACATCACATAAACATTATTTTTTTCAAATCTCATCAGGAAGACATCAAACAATACAAAATCTGAACAGCCGTTTAACCCTTTCCCACATGCATCAAATCTGCAGCAGATGACTTTAAACATCTAAGCAAAATTATGAAAAATCTAAACATATAGAATATCTATATTTAATCTAGTTTGAAACATTTTGACAAGATGTGTCTGCAAGTGGGAAAGGGTTGAAATCACACTATCAATCCATCCTTCACAGGTTATTTTTCATATTATTTATAGATACAGTTTCCTGAGTAACTATGACACTTCTGAAGATTGACAACAACCAAAGAGAAAGTAAACTTATCTCTATTGTTTTGAAAAGTGATTTGCTCGAGCTACGCAATTAATTGCCTAATGCATTCATACCAGGTAGCTAAAATAGTACAAGAAACTGGACAAAAAACTTCTACCATACATTAACAAAGATTTGCATTTCTCACAGTAGTGGAAATAAGCTTGGCAGCTACAGAACAAGACCGTTGATATGTACAATTAGAATCAGATAAAACTTGCATCCTATATATCATAATCAAAAGAGTAATGTCATGTTATATTTTGCTCGCCAAATGGCAATATTGCTGAGTGCGAGGGTAAACAATGCCAACAAACAACAACATCATTCTTAGGGTGACAGACTTTCCTATTCACTCCAAAGTAGCACAAGCAATTAACAAGTTGAACTGTTTCCAACATGTAGATTTTTCGCAACCATGTTTTGAACTCTGTTTACTAATTATACTTTCACCCATAAAGAGTTTTTTTAATATTTGCTTAAAAATAGTTGTTTAACCCTTTTTCCTCATATAGACGCTTTTTGACGCCTCTGCAGCAGACGGCTTTTTGAAAACATAGTGACAAAAGAAGAAATTGCACAAAACGTGCAATTTCTTCTTTTGCCACAATGTTTTCTACTTTTTGTCATAGGTTATCCATTCAATTATGGAGATTTTCTATTTTTTCACAAAATACGTTCAAAGTCGTCTGCTGCAGAATTGCTGTATGAGGGAAAGGGTTAAGTCATTTGTCTACTGCTTGTTATATGTTGGAAAAGGTTAAAGCATACAGTTGCAGCTTCAACTTCTTTATAGACAGACTTAAACTTGCTTAGCATTTTACTCCCAGATCTTTAGAGAAGCACTGACAATAGTAAACATAGATTCAATAACGATTTGTCCACTGTAAGAAGAAACACCCAAACTTAAGAAAATACAAATGCAGGTTCATGCAATTGTGTGATCTTTAATTAATTTTTTGTTGGTTTCTTTCAGAGCTGAATTATGTTGGATTTTTATTTCCATAACAAAAAAACAAAGAAAAATCATTAAACATTCTCAAATTCATATTTCTGCAACAACCAAGCTCATTTCCTAACGAGAATGATGACAAAATGAACGACCATGTGCTCAATGTAGTACAAAAATAAAATCTCCTGAAACAAGCACATGTCTTCTTGATGAGATAATGATAAAAACTATGGCTCTTTCATGCTAATTTAACCCTTTCCCTCATATAGACGCTTTCTGACTCCTCTGCAGCAGACGGCTTTTTGAAAACATAGTGACAAAAGAAGAAATTGCACAAAACGTGCAATTTCTCCTTTTGCCACAATGTTTTCCGCTTTTTGTCATAGGTTATCCATTCAATTATGGAGATTTTCTATGTTTTGACAAAAAACTTTCAAAGTTGTCTGCTTAAGAATTGTTGTATGAGGGAAAGGGTTAGCCCTTTCCCACATACAGCAAATCATCAACAGATGACTTTGCAAACCTATAAAAAGAAATCATGAAAACTCTCCATAAATGAGTTTAATGATTGAAAGATGTTGAAAACTTTGTGGCAAAAGGAGAAATTACTTGTTTTGAGCAATTTCTTCTTTTGCCACAATGTTTTCAAAAGACCGTCTGCTTCAAAGGATTCAGAAAGCGTCTATATGTTGGAAAGGGTAATACCCCAGGAAACTCCTTAATATCTTTTTGTTAATAACTAATTCAGAGCCTCTGCAATAGGCAATTGCTGAAAACATTATTGACATAGAAGAAATTGCTCAAATCTAGCGTTTTTCGTCTTTTACCACAATGTTTTTTGTAAACTTTTTTAAGACCTTTTTTCACCCAAGATATTTTCAAGCAGAATTCTAAAGCAATATCAGGGATAGGATTAAACCAAATCAGACAAACCTCAATATAGATTTACCCTTTCCTGCATACTGCAATGCAGTGACAGAATACCTTGAAAACATCTAGACTAGAATAACTATATAAAGGAGTGTATAACTATTGAATAGACTTGAAAACATTAGTAAAACAAGAAATTGCTCTTTATGGACAATTTCTCCTTTAGCCACAATGTTTTTAAAAGCCATAAGCTGCAGAAGGTCAGAAAGGGTTGGAATCTAATTGAGAACATAGCATCAACCATACTGCATTATGAGGTATGTCACAGACATTCCAGTAAGATCCAAATCAAACATTGTTTATAGGGATATAAAAAAAAAAACGCCAGTATGTTTCACTTGCATTACAATATGCCACCAATTTGCTAAGTACATGTATATACAAAACCATTTTCAAGAACAGCTTGGTAAAATCTTCTTGAATAGCTACATATAAAAATTTAGCTTCAATTAAATTCAAAGGTAACACTTTCTTTAACAGGCGACAATAAAATCCAACGTTAACATCTCTTGCACAACTTTATTCAAATAGTTTATTTCAACATCAGTGTTGCACTAGTCCTTGCTTTTTAATGGGCATTTAACAAAAAACTCTGATGTCTCCACAAAGTGTTCATAAGTAAGTTAACACATCTAAATAATGAGTGTATTTGCCTTAATTTAATAATTTAATAATTTTTTTCCCGAAAAAATCTAAACAATTGTAAATGACAAAAATCATTTCATTAAAGACACTAAAAAATCTCCCCCAAAAAAATGTAAAGGCAGAGTAATCACCGGTAGACAAAAATCTGTATTCATTCAAGCAAAAAAATGTGAAATCAATTACTAACAATCAAATAATATCCCGATACGACTTCCGTCGTGTAAAAAATGTAGGTACAGTTAACACATTATACAAATCAGTTGGTTCAAAGTACTTCATAAATGAGTATGAAATATTTACTTCTGATCTTTGACAATATTTTGTAATAACCTCCTTTTTCCACTTGCCAATGCATTTTTAAGAGTCTGCATCAGACTTTTGCCAAAATGTTTTCAACGCTATTCTATACTTATCAATAAATATTTCCATTTTTTTAGAAAGATGTTTTCAAAGTTTGTCTGTTGTAGACTTGTGCAGGAAATGGTTATACATGTTTTTCTCATTGATATAGTAAACTACATGATTATTTCTTAAGACAATGATATTTTAATGACAATAAATACAATGATCACACATGTGGAGTACACCATGACATATTGACATGTCTCATCCCATTCCCACATGCAGAAGCAACTCCTTGCATCTACAGCAGACGACATTGGCAAAAGAAGAAATTGCTCATCTCTAATAACCAGACTTACATCAACCCTTTCCCACTTACAACAGTTCTGCAGCAGACGACTACATATTTTGTCAAAAAATAGAAAATCTTTATAATGACTAACAGTGTAAAACATTGTGGCAAAAGGAAAAATTGCTCATTCTGAGCAATTTCTTCCTTTGTCACTATGTTTTCAAAAAGCCTTCTGCTGCAGAGGCGTCATAAAGCATCTATATGAGGGAAAGGGTTAATAACAATTTTCTATTGTTTTGCCTATATAATTTCAAATTGGTCTACTGCAGTGTGGTAGTATGTTGGTAAGGAGGGTTAACCCTGTTTCCCCAATAGTCAATACTCTTATCAAATATAGATCAGGGACATGTGCCTAATAACCTGTCATATACAACTGGACTCCCAATAACTTGACAAATAAATTAAATTGAAGTGTGTTCAAATTATTGCTGTATATATGATAAACCCATTTCTGAAATATGCCAGATGAGTGTATCATGACAAGCAAGTCAGTGATAAAATCAAATAACAAAAACCTCACAGATGCAGTTCTAATTGCTCATCACAGAAAGGAATGGTTTGTGTTAAGCACTTGTCTATTGCGATTATACTTTCCACAATACTCATTTTCTTTTTAAATGACCCTGCAATTAAACATTCTTACTTAACACCATTTTGCTGATAAGCAAAACATTTGATGCCATTGCAGCAACTTTCGAAAAGGAGAAATTGTCCAATATTATCAATTTCATAAATTCCCACACTCTTATCAAAATAATACATCCAATTAAGATGTGCCATGTTTCTCCATTATCTACAGATACCATGATGTCGTCTATGGATGTTTACAAACACCCACTTAGCATTCTTCCTGAACCTAAAGCCCGCTTACAAATACCAATGCTTGAGGTAAGCATGGGTAACCCGGTTTAGAATATATTCTGAACAAAGTATTAACCAGCAGATAGCTAGCAAAAATCTAGGCAAATACAGGAAATATCTCTAAAATTGAAAGGATTATGCTTTGATTGATTTGAAAGCATTGTGGCAAAAGTCGTCTGCATGTGGGAGAGGGTTAATTGAGTTTATTAGTATAGTTTTAAGTGATTTAATTGAGAAATATGTATCACCTAAATACCTGCAAGAAGTCACTTTTTACAGAAATACACAATACTTCATAAAATAACCCGCATATTATTGTTGCTAACTTGTTTTCTTTATAAAAACAAACATGTGTCTTTTAACCCATGACCAGATTGTTGGTTTTCAGAATTTTTTATAATTCAAAACATTGAATAAAAAGTATGAACAATTTAGACAATTGAAAATATTATTTGAGAGTTGAAAACATAGTACATACTGGGCAAAATTAGAGTAATTGCAGTTTCTACTTTCCAAAGGTTTACAAAAGACAAGATGCGGAGAACTTAAAGTAAACCGTTACTCTTTCTTGATATCTAAGATAGTCTGGGCTTATCAGAAGCTTTTGTAAGAAAAGGAGAAATTATTTTTTCTGTTTTTATTACTCCTGAGATTTATTTTCATATGTCATGAATTATCATTCTTCTCTTTAAATATTGACAATATAGAATAATTTAAAAAGACATTCATCAAATAATGGATTAAAAGTACTAAATCAAATGACATGCATCTAAAACCCCTTTTTGTAAGGTTGTTCAAAGTTTTACCAATTTTTCTCTTTGAAAAGACTTACCCTTTCCAACATATAGACGCTTTTGGGTAACTCTCTGCAGCTGACGGCTTTCGAAAACTTTGTGACAAAGGGAGAAAATGCTCACAACAAGCAATTTATCCTTTTGTCACAAAGTTTTCAACTCTTTTCAATCATTGAGCTTTCATTAACAAAGATTATTCATATTTTGTCAAGATGTTTTCAAAGTCGTCTGCTGCAGATTTGTTGTATGTGGAAAAGGGTTAAAAAAAAAAAAACACATTAAATACAAAATGGCCTGAGAAAAATGGGGCATATCTGGGTCTTCATTGGAAGCCGAAGCAATTTAAACTACATTTTCTTTCAAGATACAGGCACAATTATCTTTGATATTAAAGAAGTCGCCTAACTTAAGACAGTGAGAAAACACATACATGTACATGTTAAAAGATTCCCCGACATAAACAATTTTAGACACGTTTCAAAAGTGAGAAAAGGAGAATTTTTCTATGGTAAACATTTTCTCCTTTCCCGATGTTTCTTCTTTGTTATCCTTATACTGTATGTATTTTTCATTAGATGTTTGTAAAAATACGGCCTACCACGTTCTTAACCCTTTCTGACGCCTCTGCAGCAGACGGCTTTTTGAAAACATAGTGACAGAAGAAGAAATTGCACAAAACGTGCAATTTCTCCTTTTGCCACAATGTTTTCCACTTTTTGATATAGGTTATCCATTCAATTATGGAGATTTTCTATGCTTTGACAAAATACGTTCAAAGTCGTCTGCTGCAGAATTGTCGTATGAGGGAAAGGGTTAAACTGTAAAAGTTTATTCTGTGCTCAGAATTTGCGATCTCATTGGTCAGAACCCATTTATTCTCTAAATTGAATTATTGGAAGTCTTATTTGGAGCAAATAGTTAATTTACGAGCACATGTTATAGTTATAGGGCCAGGTAATGTGATTTGGAATCCATTGTCTCATTTTTCTTTCCTTTGAAAAAATTCATTATTTAACAATCATTTTATCATTTATGTACATAAAAACAAACATATGATACAAATTTTACTACTTGCTGCTTTTCAACATTTTACCCGATATAATATTTTAAGACTCAATTGCTTTACAAATATGGAAAATTGACAACACATTTCAGAAGTACAATATGCACATATAATGAGTCTTTTCTTATTTTCCCAGAGTTTTCATTCCCACATACAACAAATCTGCAGCAGATGATTTTGAAGAAATGCTCATTATGATCAGTTTCTCCCTTTGTCACTATGTTTTGTCAAAAGTTATCTGCTGCAGTCGCGTCAATATACACCTGCAGAGGGATTTTAAGTTGTCTGTATTTTGGAAAGTGTTAAGCAAGCATTTGGTGAGGTTTATTGATGATGCATTCAAATGATGCAATCATGCTTCATCATTATCCATGGTTCTAGCAATTCACTAATCAACATCAAAATCATGTTTCACAAATAATTAAGTTCAAGTCTTAATGCCCTAAAAGTAATCAAGTTCCAAATTCAAGAAACTAAGCTGCCATTAATTTCACAAATCAAATTGAAAAATAAATCAAACAAAATCCAGAATGTTTGATAAACTGGTTTGGAATTTCATCCAATTCAAACTTCTTTACCATTTTGAGGTCAGAATTCACATAACTGCAAGACCTGTGGGTGGCCAGTGAGGGGTTGTTTGTTTACCCTTTCCAACATATCACACATTCTGCGGCAGTTGACTTTTTAAATATCTCTGCAAAAACATAGGAAATCTCAATGAAAGAATGCATACTTAATGAATACATTATTATGTTGTGGCAAAAGGTGAAATTGTTCATGATGGTTTTTCAAAAGTCATCTGCTGCAGATGCATCTGCAAGTTGGAAAAAGTTAATCAAAGCTTACACATTTTGCCAAAGACAGGGTGTGAACAACAGCTCAACAATTACGGCATATTAAAAATAGCACTAATAAGAAATAAAATTAGCCAGTTAATCAAAGGGTAAGGTAACTTCATTGTATCAACTCTGAGGTATTTATAGCCTGAGTAATAAATAATAAGAGCTCATACACATGTAGGAAGGGGGAAAAAAGAGAGAGGGTAAGAGAGAGAGAGTGAAAGAAGAAAACTTGAGGCTTAGCTGAACAACAATCAACAATACAACTTATAACAAACTGCAAAATTCAAGATCAAACTGAACATCTGTAGTCCGATCTAATCGGACGGTTAGTTATTCAACTCCAACCCTGCAATAGTATCTACAAAATGTAGACCAGAATCAGGTTGCACATTTGTGCAGTGTACATGTTCATTTTTTTTATTATTTGCATAAATACTGATGACTCTAGTTGCAAACATCAAGCAAACATGAATGGACCCCCATTACTTTATGAATTAAGAATAAGTTACGGATATCCAATATTTGCTTTTTGCACAGGATGGCTAATGAATGGAGAGATAGAAAATGAAGATTAGGAAAACGAGAGGCGATAAAGACTAACAGAGAAGGACACTGCATTAGGGAGAGAGTAAAGTCGTTCCACAATATACAACATAATACAAGAATCCATAACTAAAGACAGACTTTTACAATCATCAATACAAGTACTTCACAGAGAACCAGCATTGGAGGTTCATCCTTTAGCTGATATAGACAACATTTCACGCTACTGCAGCAGACAGATTTCCTTATCCTTTTCCCACATACGACAAATCTGTAGCAGACGACTTTGAACATATTTTGTCAAAATATGGAAAATCTCTATAATTAAATGGATAACCTACGACCAAAAGTGGAAAACATTGTGTCAAAAGGAGAAATTGCTCGTTTTGAGCAATTTCTTCTTTTGTCACTATGTTTTCAAAAAGCCGTCTGCTGCAGAGGCGTCAGAAAGCGTCTATATGAGGGAAAGGGTTAAATGAGCCTGTTCTTGAGAAAAGGTACTAGTTGTCTTTATATAAACAGTGTAGTTCCAGATCAGCCTGTGCATTCGCAAAGTCTGATCATGCTCTACATTGTTTGCATATTAATTACATAGGCTTGTCAAAAGATTCTGTCAAGTTGTGAAGATTCTGTACCTTTTCATATGGATGGATTCATCAACATTCTCAAGTAAGCGGTTCTTGAACCACCGTATATCAGAAGATATAAACCTGCTATGCTGAAGGTTCTCATTCAAATGATCAAGTGTCCTTAACACACCAATCTCTCCACAAAAAAACAACCATGTGTCACGATATCCAGGGGCATAAACATGAACCTCAGTGCAGCCTCGTAAGGCTTCCATATTGTCAACACTAAAGCAATTTCGAAAATTTTGAAAATGTTCAAGAAAAATATAATATTGTATAATAACTAAGTATTTTTTTTAAATACTTAAGAAATAGAAAGATATATCATGAACATATGATTATGCCATGAAACTGTTTTTCAGATGATTTTGGTTTCAAATTAGACGCTCTAGTACCTTAGTTAAATAAAGTATGATAATATTTCAAATCAAGGACAACCAATCATGGAGCATTTATGTTGAACGCTTTTAAAATAATTGCGCCAACACTATGAAAACTCAAAAAAAGTATACTTCTTGAATCAATTTGAAAACATTGGGGCGAAAGGAATTACTAGCTGTGAGCAATTTCAATTTCGCTGTGTTTTCAAAAGTAGTCTGCTTTAGATGTGTCAAAATACCTCTACAAGTACAAAAGGACAAATCAATGACATTTTATCCTTACACAAAGTGTTTGTCAAAAGTTTCGTCAGAGCTTCTGTTCTAATTTCGCAAAGACCAGATCGAATTCAAACTTCATAGATGTGCAGGTTGATTTGAATATTCACTGGTTTGCAAATGATCTATGTTTGGATTTCCTAGAGAATAGCTCCTTTTGATCCACTTGCATACATGCAAATACATTTTACACATCTATCACTGACAACTTTTGAAAACATTGTGCCAAAGGAGAAATACTTTCATTTGTAAAGATTTTTCATGTTTTTGCCTATATGTTTTTAAAGTTATTTGCCGCAGTTCTTCTGTATAAGGAAAGTGGTCAAGACTCTATTATTAACTTAAATAAGTCAGTTATTTACAACGATACTCTATAATACAATGTCATTGTGCTATGATATTTGAGGTATTTTATAACTGAACTGGCTCATGAATAGTCTATATGCAGAATTGTTAATCAGGGAACAAAATCAAAAAGACTCATGGTTTTATTTAAAAACAAATAAAAGTATTTTGCATGAAGTCCTTAAATATGCAAAACTTTCCAGATTTTAAGAAAGCATCAAATAGTACATCATTTCAACTATTTTACTGAAATTCCATTTCAAAATTGTCTACTTTGAATACATTCCAAAAGAAAGATGTAACATCTGAACAATTTAACCCTTTTCCACATACAACAAATCTGCAGCAGACGACTATGAACACATCTGGGCAAAAATATGAAAAATATCTAAATATGAAAGTATACTTATTGAATAGAGTTGAAAACATTACAGAAAATGAGTAATTGCTCATTACAAAGAAACGTCTGTATGTGGGAAAGGTTTAAATACATAATTATGCTACAGAGTGGTTATCAATGCACGTACAAGCAGATACTTAAACACTGCTTTAAAAGTAGTCTGCTGCAAATACATATAAAAATTATCTGTGTTAGAGAAAGATGAATTTACAGCTGACTGCTACATTCTTAACCATATCTCTGATAAAGTACCACCTTTAGACAGTCATGCAGTAGAAGAAATTGAAAACGTAACAAATGGTAAATGATTTAATCTTCTCTTTTGAAGTTATACATCAACTTTCTAGATGTCTCATATTTTAAAAGCAAAGACCTCTAAATTTGGTCAGACAGGTACTTGAAATGCTCTTGATAAATAGTAATTCACAGACAAGCCCCCTAGGTTGGTAACTACTTCACAATTCCAACAAGATTAAGTTTGGAGCAGAAAAACAAAATAAATATTTGCATTCCCTATCATATGTGTACAAATCCGCATTATGTTTTACTATTACAGATTTTTAAAAAAAATAACTATTTTGCTAGTATCGACTCTTTCCCATCGCTTCTCATCTCTTGCTTAATTAATTTCTTAAAGCCTTTCCATGATATATATCCATTCCCCCCTTAAAAATTGAAAACATTCAACTGATTAAAAGAAAAACTAGATAGGTATGTTCAAGGATCAATAGTAAAAAACACTGTGGCAAAACAAGAAAGTTTTGTTGATATTGAGCAATTTTTATTTCATCCGCAATGTTTTCAAAAGCAATATGCATTGGGGAAAGAGGTAATAATATTGGTGAGTTAGTTTCAAACAGATTTATCTTAATTTTGTAGCAAAAAATAGTTACATCTGTGTAAATAAAGCCATCAACATGCTAAATAAGTTTATGCCTTTTAACCTGTTCTCATTTACAAAAAATCTGCAGCAGACGACTTTGAAAACATCTTGGCAAAAATAAAGAAAATATTTTCACATGACGGTAGAATTATTGAATAGAATTAGAAACGAATACATTCTGACAAAAGGGGAAATGTTTCAATATGAGCAATTTCTCCTTTTGGAAGGGTTTTCAAAAGCCATCCTTTGCAGATTTGTCTCAACAAGTCTGCAAATGAGAAAAGGGTCAAGTTTAAGAGCGAAAAACATGAAACAAATATGCTAGCAAGTTTGCATGATTACATGTAACAACTAAAAGAAATTAATTTCACTACTAAATGTGTAATAAAAAACAAAAAAAAACGAGGTATCCGTCTTTTACTATCATGATATTAGAATAAAACAGTGTTTTGAGGTATCTTGTTATATATAAAATATCCTGCAAACGAAACATGCTCTCTATTTCATTTCAGAAATTCAGTAAAGTACTTAACCCTTTACCACATACAGCAAATCTGCAGCAGACGACTTTGAAAACATCTAGGCAAAAGCACAGAAAATCCCTTCAAATGAAAGAACAATAATTAAATAGAGTAGAAAACATGGTGACAAGAGGAGAAAATTGCTTGTTTTGAGCAATTTCTGTTTTTGTCACCATGTTTTCAACCAGTCATCTGAAGCACGAGGCTTCAGAAAGCGTCTATATGAGGAAAAGGGTTAATGTTTACATTGGTTACTTTTCCAAACAATTTTCTTTTACTCTGACAGTTAGTATAACTTTTAAAAGTTTTTTCTTAAAATTTGTGTAGGACAAAAAAAAAAGAACTCAATTTAAAGACTTATTTAAATAAAATAAAACCATTATAACCATACAAAAACCAAAATATAAGACAATTTATGAACAAAAAAGAATCTTGTCATTTATCCGAATAAAACCACTGAAAGCATGTATATTATGTGAATGGCACCGTAGGAAAACCAACATAGGGCATTTACTATTAAGTTGATGAAGTTTCCAAGCAGCCTCAGATACACTATGTACATTTAGATAACATAGTATGGATGCACTGATTGGTTGTTTTCTACACTTGTTAAAAATACTCCAAGGTCGGTTTTCGTCGAGCAACGTTCATATTTTTCAGGCATAGTCAGCTGTTACGGAGCTCTATATAAGGTGTGTGTTCATGTTCTTAACCATTTCAAAGCTGACTTTTTAATAAAGGACTTTTCCAGCTTTGCATTTGGAAAAGTCCATGGCCAATTTCTGGAACATCAAGATAAAAAGGGTTGAGTTGGGCAGCCAATAGTATAGAGCCTGGTCAGATGGCATAGATGTGCGATCTGGCCTGGCTGTTTACTGGTGGCACAATCTTTTCACAAAATCCGTTCCAGGAGACAAACAGATGTCCATATTTGTTCTTTAAACCCTTTTTTGTGCATAATCAAAAGAAGTGTCCTGGTGACACAACATTTTTGAGCATCCACAACATTGGATTTGGTTTGGTAATAAGAGATATTGTAGGAACAGTCCATTTCACTCCTTATCTTGGCATCTGCTGTAGTAAGCCATTTAAATAAACTTTGATTTCTTGAATGGAATCATTTGAAGCTGTTCAAACAACCATATAATGCCTGTGATCATTTAAATTGAAATAAATGAAAACTTACAATGAAGAATTTAAATTTTGGTTTGCATTTTTAAAAAAAATGAAAAAAGAAAGACAAAATCCTCCTTCTTGCAACAGTATAGCTTCGCTGTTTTCTCCAAGTCTGTTTTGTGACATTTCTGATAAAATAACATTAGAAGATAAAGCTTGACTGACATTTTCTGAGGAAAAGATATTCATTTTTCACTTTACGATCCAACCAATTTGTGCCAAGCCAAGGTGAGCAAAAACTAAAGACAAAATAGACTTGAAGAATACAGTGATACTGTTGAAATAGGTAAACTTGTTTTGAAAATTAGAAGAAAATAACAATATCATACTTAAGAGGAAGAAGTTCAGTTAAATTCTTTTAAAGATTTTCCCGTATATCTGAGTTTGTGGCTCTGTAAGAAGACATAAAATAACAACCAAGGCCATTAAATGGGAGGTAAATATGTTGATGAATTTTCCTGTCCATGGTCATTATAACCCTTTCCCTGGCAGAGAATGACTTGTGATGGTTAACTCCTTTTCATCAAACAGAAAGACAAAACACTCTTTTGAAATAAGTTAAATGTTAATCATATATGAAATTATTTCATTCATCTGTATTGTCTCGACACAGACAGGTAAAAGGTGTATTTATGCAAAATTATGCAAAACAGGTATCAAACCTCAGTTAATCATTCAATTAATGCTTTTAAAAAAAGATTTATGACACCTATCTTAAGAATGAGTTGTTTTTCAGTTCGCTTTCTTTTTTAATCAAATTATTTCACCAAATCGAAAAAGCAAAAACAAAGCACAAAGTGCTACAAATTTCACTTTATCCATCACAAATACTTCCATCTCCCAGGGAAGTGAAAACCATGGCCCATGTTTACAAAGTCTGCACGACTGGCGACACTGGAGGTAGTCCCTGGCCGGTGTTTATAATAAGGGGCTGCTGTACATTTGAAATGTTCCAGATAGATGAGGTATTAATCGTCCTGCTGAGCTGGGCAATTCGTTCTAGTACACAATCTGCTGACAGCCGCGCCTCTGCGTCATGATCCCAACATTCCTCTATTGTTGATGAAAGTGCTTCCAATCCCTGTTAAAATATAAGTTTATTAACCCTTTTCCACTTGAAAACACATTTTTGACAAATCTGCAGCAGATAACTTTAGAAAACAATGAGCAATTTCCCCTTTTACAAAATGTTTTCAACTCAATTCAATGATTAAACTTGTATTTTCATTTAGTGTCCAGTCGCCGATTGATTGGATTAAACACTGTTTTCAACAAAATTTCCGTCATACTACAGCAGCCAGTTCATCTACAGATGTGTTTCCTGGCTTTCTCACACCAGTAATCCATACAAAAATCCTTCCAAGCAACTCCAGTTGGTGATTTGAAAATGGTGAAATAAGGATTTAATATCTATTTTGAAAGTTGTAAACACTATGGTTCTTAAAACTATTCTTTATCTTAACCCTTTCCCTCATGCGGCAATTCTGCAGCAGACGACTTTGAATGTATTTTGTCAAAAAATGTGGAAAACATTATGGCAAAAGGAGAAATTACATGTTTTGTGCAATTTCTACTTTTGTCACTATGTTTTCAAAAAGCTGTCTGCTGCAGAGGCGTCAGAAAGCGTCTATATGATGGAAAGGGTTAAAGAATGGGATATATAAATAGATGAACATTAAAACTACAGGTAAGTTTAGAAACAACTGAGAACAATTATGCAAATCTTGGCGTTATCATCAGGTTCACCCTTTCCCTCATATAGACACTTTCTAACGCCTCTGCAGCAGATGGCTTTTTGAAAACATAGTGACAAGAGAAGAAATTGCTCAAAACAAGCAATTTCTCCTTTTGCCACAATGTTTTCGACTTTGAGTCATAGGTTATCCATTCAATTATAGAGATTTTCCATTTTTTGACAAAATATGTTCAATGTCGTCCGCTGCAGAATTGTTGTATGAGGGAAAGGGTTAAATAGACCCATGGTGTATGTGTGGAAATTCCATATCCAAATTTCAAGACCTTGCAATTTCTTACATGTTGGCAAAATAATGTTTCTTTACACCTTAACCCACCTGCAGATGCATTTTGACACAATAGCAGCATGATGAGCAATTTCTCCTTTGGCCACAACGTTTTCAACTTTATTTAACAATTCAGCTATCTTTTATGGAGATTTTTTAGGTTTTTGTCACTATGTTTTCGAAGTTGTTTGCTGCAGAATTGTTGTCTGTGGGCAAGGGGGGTTAAAATCTATACATTTCACACATTGACAGTGAGTTAGTGAAAGATGTGACTTGCCAGTTCGCCGTGCTAGTATAAAATCATTACTTGACGCTTTCCCTTATGAATATAGATGCTTTCTGACGCTTCTGCAGCAGACAGCTTTTTGAAAACATGGCGACAAAAGGAGAAATTGCTCAAAACCAGCAATTTCTCCTTTTGTTTACATGTTTTCAACTCTATTCAATTATTGTCCTTTCAGGGATTTCAGTTCAAATCACATGAATTTGTTCATTTGGGTTTATGATGAAGTTCCCACTTACTGCATGGCGTAACCACTGGTCCCTCATGGCAGGTCGAAATTTGTTAACAACCACCAGTTCTTGCATGTCTTCTAGGGTCGGGTGCTGGCCAATTTCTTCTTCAAACGGTAACTGGTAATCACCCAATGTTCCTAAATGAATAAGACAATGCCAAATTTAAAAATGAAATGCTATGCTGCATTATGTTACCAAAATCAATATTTGTTCTCTTAATGCATTTTCCCAAAACTAAGACAATATAATTATTTGAGAGGCCTTTTCCCAAAAGTAAGACAATATTTGTGTATCCTCTAACACAATTTCCAACCTAATATATCCCTTGAAAAATTAATTATCTTCCTATAAATTCAATTCAAATAGGGCCCAAAGTAAATGAGTCCATTTGGAAATGACATACAGCACAAGAGCAACTCTCAGCCTAACCATTTGGCAATCAAATCTTGCCTTCTTGGACTACACTGTTTGCTATTATTTTTTATTTTTAATTCTATCAAACACAATATAAGACAACTAGAGTCACTTTAATTAACCCTTTCTGTAGCAGACGACTTTGAACGTATTTTGTCAAAACATAGAAAATCTCCATAATTAAATGGATAACCTATGACAAAAAGTGGAAAACATTATGGCAAAAGGAGAAATTGCACTGGCTAATTTCTCCATAAATATTTTATTTTAAGAATTTGTCTATTGCGGGTTCCTTCAATATGGAGATAATAAAAAAGACAAAAAATGTCTCCAAGATGGCTCAAGTTTTTGTAAATTGGCTCAAGCAATGGCTCAAACTTTTTTTTCAGCCAGGGCCGGCCCTGAAGATGGATATTTGAGATACAATGTTTTTCACAACCTAAATGGTTCTAACAAATCAAAACTGCAAACAATCTGATTACAAAACAAACACTTGTACAAGGTACAAGGTTATTATATCTTGTAGGTTCAAATCCCTAAATTCTGAATAGTTGGTCATTGAAGTAAATTTCGATTCCCTGATACACAATTATTTGACTTTGAAAGTGTGATGGAAAGCCTGACAGACATGCAACACAAAAAAGACAGTTAGTCACATTAGTGTGACAAGCAGGCAATAACATACTTTTCTCTAAACCTAAGATCCTTACCTTCAACTACTGAACACCTTGCCATGACCTCCCATAACACTAGCCCACATGCATACATATCAATACGGAGAAATGCATCTCTGTTAAAGCTAATTGCTCCTTCAAGCACTTCTGGTGCCATGTACCTCCTAGTTCCAACCTGTAACAAAATAATCAGATAAGTAAAACTGCCAGGCCACCGCAGAGCATATGTGACTGCTTCTCACATGTAAGAAGCCTAGTTGGAGTAATATCTTGGCAATTAACCCTTTCCTACATGCAACAAATCTGCAGAATACAACTTTGAAAACATACAGGAAAAATATGACAAATCTTTATTACTAAAAATTTTAATTATTTAACATTGTGGGAAAATGAGCAAGAGGCCCATGAGGGCCTATGCTCTACTGGGATGGTTCTTTGGTCATTTTCAATCCAGAGCATGTATGTATGGTGAAGATCGGATAGTACATGGAGGCTCTATTGTGTTCACAAGCTGTTTTATAGCAATTTTGACAATTTCAAGGGCCATAATCCAGCCTACATGGGCGGATCTGGCTGGTTTGCGAAAGGAACCGAGCTCTCATCAATATTTAACTACTATCTAAGTTTGGTGAAGATCAGATAGTAAATGGAGGCTCTATTGTGTTCACAAGCTGCATTATAGCAATTTTGACAATTTCAAGGGCCATAATCCAGTCTTGCATAGGCGGATCTAGCTGGTTTGCGAAAGGAACCGAGCTCTCATGGATATCTAACTACTGTTTAAGTTTGATGGAGATACAATCAAAACTGAAGACTTTATTGCATTCACAAGCTGTATTATATATAGCAAATTTGACAATTTCAAGGGCCATAATCCAGTCTTGCATGGCCGGATCTGGCGGTTTTGCGAAAGGAACCAAGCTCTCATGGATACCTAACTACTGTGACAGTTTGGTGAAGATCAGTCCTATTGTGTTCACAAGCTCTATTATAGCAATTTTGACGATTTCAAGGGCCATAATCCAGTCTTGCATGGGCGGATCTGGCTGGTTTGCGAAAGGAACCGAGCTCTCATGGATATTTCTAACTACTGTATAAGTTTGATTGAGTTATATCAAAACTGAAGACTGTATCGCATTCACAAGCAATTGTTTATGGACGCACGGACGACAGACACCACACCACGGCATTAGCTCTTCTGGCCAGTAGAGCTAAAAATGACTCTTGCTGAGTAATTTTCTTACTTAATGAAGTACATTTTCAAACGATGTCTGTTTTAGAGGCGTCAAAATGTGTCTGTAGGTGGGAAAGGGTTAAGTGTAAGAAGGTGTAGATCTCGCCATAATATATGAATGAGCATAAGCCCTTTCCCACCTGTAGATGCATTTTGACGCATCTGCAGCAGATGACTTTTGAAAGCGAGCAATTTTCCCTTTGCCACAAAATGTTCAACTTTTTTCAGTAATTATACCTACAATAATAGAGAATTTCCATATTTTTAGTAGAAATTTTCAAAGTCGTCAGCTGCAGATTTGGAGAATGTGGGAAAGAGTTAATTAATTGCTCTTGTGAAGTTGTCACAAGTACCATTTTGCTTGACAAAGCTTAATACAATGTAGTATTTGGAGGTAAATAGCTATGTTCACAGAAAAACCACGAAAGAGCATTTGTGACAAGTATAGATCTCTGACTGTATATCAAGGTTATCTGACCTGACCCAAATGTAAAGGGGTTTGACAGAAATCTATAGAAATCTTCTTTGACCTATTGGTCAACAGTGCATAGCCAGATCAAACAGCGCCTTTGCTCAACACATATCAGGATCTATATTGGTTGCA
Organism: Serripes groenlandicus; assembly: GCA_031761405.1. Lineage (NCBI taxonomy): Eukaryota > Metazoa > Mollusca > Bivalvia > Cardiida > Cardiidae > Serripes > Serripes groenlandicus. Next base: position 112,640,942 of record JASEVX010000003.1, read on the forward strand.
AATGCTTGATGGTTTGTTTTTAATAGAATGGGTCTCAAATGTTTACAAGTTAATTTTGGCCTTTTTAAATATGTCAATTAGCCATTGTTTTCTCTGCAGAAGTAGCAACAACAGCTTGAGCAAAAATTAAATTTAGCTGAAAGTTAAGCATACAACAAAATAAGAAAGCTACACATATGTAATACTATAGTCAAGATGTTACTTTGGTAAAAAATGTATTATGTAAGATCACTTACCAGACCATGAGTTTCACCCGGATTCTTCCCTGGTTCAAACTTCAGGGCAAGCCCAAAGTCTGCAATACATGCTGACAAGTCAGACTTAATTAGCACATTTTTACTTTTAAAGTCCCTGTGCGCCACTGCTGGTTTAATATCAAGACCATTCGCTGCTGGCACCTCATCATGTAAGTATGATAAGCCCAAAGTCATTGTTTCTGCTATCTTACACAGTTCACTCCAGCTCACTGTATTCCCCTTAAGGTATTCATATAAAGACCCGTTTGGATGAAATTCTGTGATTAACCACAGTTCAATGTTTAGATTGTCCCCTCGTCTCTCTGTCCCTATGAATTTCAACAAATTACTGTGATTCATCTGAGGTAATCTATAGATATCTTGTTCACATGCCCATGACATTTTATCCTGTGGTGGGAATATTTTCACCGCAACTGTATCTTCATGAAGCTGAGCTTTCCATACTGACCCGAATCGTCCTTTGGCCCTTATTTCTATTAATTTCAAGGGCCGTTGTGTATGAGGTGAGGGTGGCATTGACTGAATTGGGTCCGCAGTGGGAAGTTGTTGTGTATACTCATACACCTGTCTGCGAAACCGTTTCCACATCCAGAATATTAATATAATCACTGCTGCAATACCAACAATAGGAACAATGGAGTATATCAATGTCCTTGTAAGCTGTCCATCGTCGACTCTGGTATGAGGACCTGCAAAGAAATGGATATGAGTAGAAAAGGCTTTCTGTCACTCTATTCATTTTTTTCTAAATAAAGCATGTCTTATTAACATGCTAAATCTCTTTATTTGAAGTTAAAAAAAATATAGTTTATGTTGTAAAGTTAGCCAATGTGTGTCAAGGAAGAAATGATGTCTTACTGTAGTTTTAAAATGTAAAGTAAGGTAAAGAGTTTGTTTATTATAGTGGCACCCCGATTGAAAAGTCAAGTCATTTCTGACTTTTGAGACCTACAAACACATTTTTTATTGAAAATGTCATAAACAAGATCCTTCACTCTCTTAACAAATCCACTGATGTATAAGCAAACTGAATATTTTTCCAAAACAAAACAAAATATGACATTATAAAGATTATGCTATAAAGAGATAACCTTGTGATAAAAAATGAAACTAGTAAAATTTAGCTTTTTTTCCTGGGGAGCAAAACTAACTGATCAAAGAGGAAAATTTTCTGATCATTTTATCGACAATCACTTTATTTTAACAACCCTGAACTTTCCTACAATTTCTTTTTGGAAATCAACCAGATACTTTGCCATATACGGCAAAACAACCAAGCCCCCCCTTGTGGCCATATTTTTGACCAATCAACATGGCTTGAAGGAATCTTAAAGGAATATTTCTATAAAATTATTTTAAAATCTGCCAAATGTTTTTGGACGATAATTATTTTTAAAAGTTTTTCTCTTTTTGTTGCCATGGAAACGAGAACGCTGCATGGATAAAAAACAAGAGGACCTCATGGCCCTGGATCGCTCACCAGAGAATATGCTATTGGAGACTTAACAAGAGTTGTCGGAGGACAATATAGCTCGCCTATCAGGGATATCGTCTATCAGGGCCTACTTCAGAACAGTTATAGCATGGGTATAAAGTCCAAAATCCAAAAGTGGAATAATTCAGTTGAAATTGAATTTACAAAAGAAAGACAAGAATTACGCATAATTAAATGTCTCACTGTGTCCCCTGCTTTGACTATCAAGGCAAGTGTAAAACACAAAAAGTAAACAAAACTCTAACATTGAGCTAAACACAATTATTTTTAAACAAGAAATAATAAAAAAAAAAAGTTCAAAAATACAAGAAATTTAAAAAAAAAAATTGAGCTGAACACAAAGTTCCAAAATTCAAGAAAAAAAATAAAAAATAAAAAAATAATGCTCAAAGTTCAAAAATACCAAAAAATGAAATTAATCCAACAAAATATGAAGAAGCTATGCCCAATTTTCAAAATCCAGCAAAAAACAAATGTTTTACCCCAAAAAATATGAAAGCCCTAGAACCAGTACTTATTGAGAAAAAAAAAAATCGAAACTTTAACGTAAAGCTAAACGCAAAATTGAAAAATACAAGAAAAGAAAAAGAAAAAAATCCAAATGTTTGAAAAAAATCCACTCAGAGTTATGGGACTTGACATACAAGGTCCCCTAATGACCCTGAATAAGTGTGTAAAGTTTCAAAGCAACAGCATACACAGTGTCTGAGAAAAGGCCTTGCACGCAAAGGTTTGACCAAATTTCTAAGTCCAAAAAGGGGCACAATTCAGTCAAAATCCATTCCAGAGTTATGGGACTTGACATACAAGGTCCCCTAATGATCCTGAATAAGTGTGTGAAGTTTCAAAGCAACAGCATACACAGTGTCTGAGAAAAGGCCTTGCACGCAAAGGTTTGACCAAAATTCTAAGTCGAAAAAGGGGCACAATTCAGTCAAAATCCATTCCAGAGTTATGGGACTTGACATACAAGGTCCCCTAATGACCCTGAATAAGTGTGTGAAGTTTCAAAGCAACAGCATACACAGTGTCTGAGAAAAGGCCTTGCACGCAAAGGTTTGACCAAATTTCTAAGACCAAAAAGGGGCACAATTCAGTCAAAATCCATTCCAGAGTTATGGGACTTGACATACAAGGTCCCCTAATGATCCTGAATAAGTGTGTGAAGTTTCAAAGCAACAGCATACACAGTGTCTGAGAAAAGGCCTTGCACGCAAAGGTTTGACCAAAATTCTAAGTCGAAAAAGGGGCACAATTCAGTCAAAATCCATTCCAGAGTTATGGGACTTGACATACAAGGTCCCCTAATGACCCTGAATAAGTGTGTGTGAAGTTTGAAAGCAACAGCATACACAGTGTCTGAGAAAAGGCCTTGCACGCAAAGGTTTGACCAAATTTCTAAGTCCAAAAAGGGGCACAATTCAGTCAAAATCCATTCCAGAGTTATGGGACTTGACATACAAGGTCCCCTAATGATCCTGAATAAGTGTGTGAAGTTTCAAAGCAACAGCATACACAGTGTCTGAGAAAAGGCCTTGCACGCAAAGGTTTGACCAAGCTGGCAACGCGGACGCCAACGCCAACACCAACGCCAACGCCAACGCCGGGGTGATAACATAAGCTCCCCTATTTCTTCGAATAGGCGAGCTAATAAGAGAAGTCAGGTTTTTAACGGATCATATCATTGAAATAATTTCAACAATTGATCTTAGTAGAGGGTCACTCAAGGAACAGCAAGTGATCACAATGGAACAACTTGAGCCTTCGGGTTGTAATTGATCTTTAAACAAGATGGCCCTAGATCGCTCACCTGAATTATTGTTAACAAGATTTTCCTTCTTTTGGCCAACTGACTTTTTTTACCTGATATGACCGCAAAAATGCAATCTCTATAGCGTAAACAAGATTTTTCTACAATTTGACCTAGTGACCTAGTTTTCAACATGCTCAAGCCAAAAAGGCGGCTTCCAGAGTGTTTACAACATTTTCCTTTAATTTGGCCTAATGACCTAGTGTTTGACACGACATGACCCATATTTGAACTTGGTCTAGAAATCAGCAAGATATACAAACTGAATAGGTTTCATGAAGATAAGATGACAATAGTGGCCTCAAGAGTGTTATCAAGCAAAAAGTTGACGACAGACAAACAACTAACCAAACGCGACAACAAAAACTCCCCTTAAGCACTTTGTACTCTGGTGAGCTAAGAATGAAGGAGCTTAGGAGATGACATTGAAAGAGGATGCTATCTGTGAAGTTTTATGCCAATTCACCAAGTGGTTACAAAGGCAAAGTTGTTAATAAAAGCAAAATGTTGACGCTAGCACGGCCACACGCAAGATGGACTATTTGCTGTAACATAAGCTTGACTTAGTATTTTCCTGCAGACTTCTTCCAATTCGTCAACTTCAGATTTGCTGTATCTTGTAAAGGGTTTATAATACAAACATTAAGAGGTAGATTGTTCTGTGTGAAGCGACTCCTGTGTTTACACCTACCTGTTATGGGTGGCTCTGTTGTGGTTGTTGGAGTGTAGGTCATGCTCTGTACATGCCTATTACACAAAGGGTCCTCACAACAACAGAAGTGCAGCTCCTTTATGGTGGGTGACTGGACACAGGCTGTCCGATTCACGCAATCCTCACTGTTTGACCAGCAGCCTTTCATAATAATTTCAAACCCATTTGTACCTGTTATGTTAAAAGAAGAAGTTGTAAAAATATCTTGTGAAGTAATGGGTTAATCAAGAGCATTTACAACATGTGTTATTCATCTTCAGGGAAAGGTTGTGAACTAGTTTGTCAATATATTTAATTATTTGTCCCTCAAATTACTGAATTCATTTCTGAGCTGATTGCTATCTCCTTCTTTCAAATTCATGAAACTTAATTTTCTGCCCTACAACTAGATCCCCTAACTCATTTAAAACTTGTGTAACTGTATTAGATCCAGTCCTCATAGTTGTTTGAGTTTCTTTTGTAAAAGATATATATGGGCAAGAATTCACTAATGCAACACAAAGTGTGACATTGAAACAAAAAAATAGATCACCTTTATTCATTTTATAAAATGCCTTACTACTAAGTTCTTCTAGCAAGACATCTAAAACCAAGAGACTTTTTTTAAAATATGTCTTCTTGTCTTCTTTAAATGTCATAGTTATTGAAATATGGAGTATGTAACATTGACACCAAGATTATTTCAATTGCTCATATCTCGTATAATTGAAAGAGGCTCTAATTTGTGCTATGGTGTGAAATGATGTTGGAGTTTGTTCCAACATTTACCCTTTGAATGAGAAATACTGTCTTGTCGTTTAACAGGAAAAAATAGCAAAAAGATATGGTTGGTGTCAATGTTACACTTGTAAAGTTTGTGCAGACTTATGTTTGTTTCAAATAATATATCTTGCTTCTGTCCTAGCCTATTTCATGGCTGTTGAGGTCAGTGTGTTTTTTGTGAATGAATTTCATAAGTAAACATCCTAAAAAATAAAAATAAAGCTCCATTTGATGCATGTAACATTGACACGTTGATAGCCATAGATTAAAATGTCATTTATATCCATTAAACATATAAAATCTTCTTTAGTTTGTTGATTATATGTTAGAAGTTGGGACCAGGGCTTCTGATTCAGGTTGTATTTACTACTGTGTATGTTTGATTGCCAGATATTTGAAGTATGTAACATTGACACTTTCGTGTCAACTGAAATAGTTACATACATTTAGAAATCTCATTTATTTCTGTTATATACAATATTATTTGTTATTTTTTTTACTTGTAGCAAAAGCATGTGATGCAATATATCAAATAACTTCAAACATCTCTAAATTATGAACTTATTAATATTATACTGTTATATGTATTGTTGCATGTAACATTGACAGAATTGTTGTCAATGTTACATACAAATTTGAAAATCAATTTTATTTAGTTAGATTTGAAATTTAATATGTTGTTTTGTGGTTTGGAGATTAATTGTCAGGAGTGGAATTTTTCTAAATTAAATAGTTTAGCCTGTCAGCTGCTGTATAGAAGATATGGCTATGCTGGATGCATGTAACATGGACACGTTTGTGTCAAATTAAACAGTTACACACACATATCAAAGGTTGTTGTTTCTGATTAAGAGAAAAAAAATATATATATTTTTATTTATAAATGTTCTACCAAAAAGCATAGCCAGTGATTGGAGATACTTGTCTAAAGAGAAGCAAATAATTGAAGTTTTAAAAAAGTATGGTGTAGGTAACATCTTGTCAAGGTTACATGCACATTTTGACGTCAGTTTATTTTTTGTCATACATTATATTATGAATTCATATTATTACAGATTTTTAAATCATCCAATAATTTGTAAATTTTATTAAATTAAAACAACTGAAAGCATTCCATTATTGAAGTATTTGATCAAAATGTGTAAGATTTATTTGACACCAAAATTTAAGACATTATGCTGGGCCTTCCTATCATAAGTCACTCAAAGATTTGAAGAAAATGTGTTTTTATTCATCAACTGGGTAAGGAAAGCATAATATAAGGCAACAATTTAAGTTCTTTGGTGCTGCAATTTATGTTTGTTTGATAAATGTATGCATGTAACAATGTTTGACACCAAATGTTACATGCACATGTCAATTTTCATTCTTTTTTTGTAAAACAATTGTTGCAGACAAATACACTGGATTGATTTTTTAAGAAAATTTGATTATTAGATATAAGTTTTGAATCAACTACACACTAAAATGAGGCAAAATAAAGCTGTTATACACACACATTAAAGTGCATGTACAAAATGTCACACTTTTTGTAATATTAAAACCTTAAATATGATGTTTTAAGGCTTTATTTCTCGCAACCAATACTTTTTAAGTTCATTCCTTTTTTACAAAAGGATGTGTAAGGTATAAATGTGTAAATAAATGTCTTAATTTTTTTTCTAAACCTGTACTTAATTGAAACTACATACAGAATAGAGTGTTGACACCAAGAATTCCAATAGTGAATTCTTGCCCATATAGTCTGCCTACTGGGAGAAACATTTACAGATTCACTCTTGAATATCAAACTTAAAACCCCAATGACTACAAGGACATCAATAAGTGAACAGCGTTCCCATTAACAGACTTATTTGTCAAGTTCCAGTAAGAACAAATTGGACAAGGGAGACTTCAAAGAACATCAAGAAAGTAGTTTTATGCCAGATATCAAAACATCTGTGGCACACGCCCATTTGAAACTGTGTGTAGTTATTCTTCAGGCAATGTCATTGTGTATTGAGTTTCATTAACTGTCACTCTATCATGTTGTTAATTGGACTTTTTACCAATATAGTCTGCTTGAAATGGTCGCATTTGCACTATTGTGGAATTAAAACCGAGAGGTTAAAGCTAGTTTTACAAAGAAGAGTTATACAATTACCATTCTTCCATGTAGCAAAACAAAATGCTTTTGGGGATCCTGGGCAGGGAGTAGAATATGGACAATTTCCATCTTTGCATTTCTGATCTTCGTTGTCATAGAAATCGCAATATATCTCTGAGACCTCACCATCTGGATATGATGTTGATTCTTTCAAACAAAAACCTGAAAAAGTTGAATGGTTCTAAACATAAAAACGTGTGCATATTCTTCTCAACTTTTTCCCAAATTCAACAAATCTGCAGCAGACAACTTTAAACATGTCTACTCAAAAACATGTAAAATCTCTATAATTGTAGGTATAATTAATTACTGCAAAAAGTGAAAACATTGTGGCAAAAGGAAAAATTGCTTGTTTTGAACAAATTCTCCTTTTGTCATTATGTTTTCAAACGTTGTCTGCTGCAGAAACGTCTTTAGGGGAAAAGGGTCAAAACTCATCTTCATTACAAAATTCAGACCCAAGCATGATGGTTCAAAAGGGAAACGTGAGAGTTTGGTCAATTTAAATTCAGAAAATTTAAAAATCTTCAAGGAGTTTTTAGACATTTGGATTCTTCTGAAGCAACTGATTTAAAATGAAAGAAAAAATCATGAGAGAAGGCTTAAGACTTCTTCCCTATTCTACAGATCCAGTGTTTTCTCCAGTCTAAAATGTTTCTGGATACAGCACCTTTCCACCCACTATATTAGAGACCGAATAAAAGCTACTTCACAATTAGTAAGCAATCATTTTTACAATGATGTGTGAACAAATTTCACCAAAGAAAGGCAAAAATTCACATAGCAAACAAATGAAGTGTATGCTTGCATAATCCAGTAGGAAGTGCATTAAGTCATAAAAGCAAAATAAATTGGAATAAACCTTGTTACATAAGATTTCTTAATACTTCATCTTATACATTACATATAATTTTTCGTCACAATTTTTTAATTTCATATGTCATTAACTAGCAACCCCAGCTGATAAGCCAATAGATTAAGAATATTGATAAAATCAGTACATAGTGTTGTTATTTTAATTATATCTTTTAAACCTTTCATCCAATAATTATAAGAGTGGTATAGTTTTAAAGACAAATGAATTATCTTTCATTAGATATGTTTTATTTAATTGTAGTATGTATCCATCTTCTTTTATCAGTGTGTATAACTGATCCAAACTGGGTTTTTCCGGAATAATCAAGTTTGGATGAACAGATGTGTCTTATCAAATATACATCTCGCGAAATCGCGTTTGCGGGTCATTAAACATTAGCACATTTTCAAAAAAACAGCAGAATGAATTCCCTGTACCCAGGATTTTGACTTTTTCATTTATGTTTACAACTAAAGAAGTTACGATAGCGCAAAGTCGAAGGACATTTTTGGACCGGCGGAAATTTTATCAGGTAAAAGTCAAACAGTATCTTCTAATTTATTCTTTCCTCTTTCTTTTGATATATAAAACATAAAATTTGGACGATTATAAACGCCCCGCATCCATCGTTGAAATGCCCGATCTTGCGAAAACGAGGAATGTCAATATTGCGCAATAGTCGGTCGCCATTTTGAAAATTTCCATCGATCACGGTGACCCGATAGTACACATACGTAATACCTATCTGACCATTTGATTTTGAACCATTACACTTTACGAGTAGAAAACAACATTTGCTGTACAAATATATTATAAAAACACACTTGCAATTCGAGCTTTTATGAAAAATGACTTAAAAGTAACCAACGTGCACCTGCTCAATTCCCGTAAACAGTGCCCCAGATAAGATGCGTATCTGCGTCATTGACGCTACAAATATGTTAAGATACGCAAGAGATTTATTTTATAAGCGTACTAAAAACGCAAGTACTTTGATAAATACGCATAAGATCAAATAAAACAGCGTAAACTAAAATGTGTCAATGCTGAAATTACCTACTTTCATTTTGATATAAACATCCGCTAAACGGTTTGCGACAATGTAACTATTTTACCCAAAATGCGCAGTAATTCTTCGATAATGGAACAGTATACCAGTCTACTCGTTTTCAAAGGTGACTACGCACCTCAATTTGTGGGGAATTCCCACCATCAAGGCACATCCATAATTGCCGTCATCCAATCAGAATAGGTTTCATAATTTCTTTCAAACTTGATTGGTGAATAAATATGGATACTACTAAAAATAACTAAGATTTTAATCGTACATGTGATTCCCTATTTTCATAATGGCGGAATGCGGGAATATTTTTGAAGACATGTTTGGAAAATCGCCTCGTAAGAGGAATTTAAATTATCCCACGTATCAGTTACGGTGAATTTGTACGTAGGATAGTTTTCTTTGTTTGATTTACAATGATTGAGATTTTCGAAGCGATGTATGCTTGATTTACTTGGGATTTATTCTTGCGATTTTCCCGAATTTCAAAATGGCGGACAACGATAATATTTGTGCAGGCATGTTTGGAAATTCGCCTCGAAAGAGGAATTTAAATGATCCCACGTATCGGTTACGGTTAATTTGTACGTAGGATGGTTTTCTTTGTTTGATAATGATCGAGATTTTCCAAGTGATGTATACTTGATTTATTCTTGCGAGTCGTCCCGATTTTCAAAATGGCGGACGGCGAAAATATTTGTGCAGGCATGTTGTTTTTTGGAATAACAGCGTTGATAATGCTGGCGAGAAGGGCGCAGACATTTTGTTGTTATCAACAATACGAATTCACGGCTTCCGGTACGGTGTAAATCGCGGATCGCCCGGACCCGGTCAGGTTTTTATTGCGTTTTTTTTTTGGTCCGTAAAAAAGTTTCGGTCGGCGGTAAAAATGGACGGTCGGTCGGGTTACCAGAAACAAACCTATTTTTTTTTTTAGGCCTGTCACTACGCTATAAATTTTCAAATTTAGGTCATTTACCCCCAAGCTCTAAAAACTGGGGGTAAACTACTCCCAAGTTGAAATAATTATCTGGGGCACTGCGTAAACAATGTGAAAATTTCAAACTTAAAACATGTGTACACATTACATTGCTGCATTGTATTCTAAATTATTAAACAATTATATCTCAATTAAATATTTTCATATGATAGTAATGTAAATTCTTCGTTTTCTTTCGATAAATTACGAAAAAAAACGGGATTTGACAAAATTACCCCACCCACCCAATTTTAACATTACGATGTCGCTTAAATAAGAGCAAACTTTGATCATCTGTACAAGCACCATTTCTACTTTATATACGGAAATAATTGATAATTTTCTTTCATATGAATATTTTCTTATGAAATTTATATTATTTACGCATTATATTGTTCAAGAACTTAAAATATGATACGAAATCGTCATTGACACCGTATGCTTTTTTCTCATCGATTCGTGCATATTTAAGATGCAATTCTTTGAGTTAATTTTTTGTTTTGTTATTTTTCAGCTCTATAATACTTCGTAGAAGATGTGGTTTATAAACAACTGTGGCTGATATATTCCTAGGGCCGTTCTGCAAAGAAATAAAGCTTGAATGACTATTCTAAAATACAATCTCTCAAAAATTGCCATGTGAAAGTTGGGAGTTTTGTTTGAGCTGTTTATTTTCTTGGAAACAGTGTCGAAAGTTATTGATGTGGTAACATGCTTGAAACCTTATTTGATACTTGCTACACTGAGAAAATAATTCAGTTGACTACTAGACATTTTTAAAATCAACTGCTGCAGATTAAATGTATTTAGGAAAGGGTTATCATTTTGTTTTAAAATGCATGTATGACATAGATAAGCGAGACATTCTGACATTGTGAATACATATCATTTCATGATTTCCATATAGAATTAGATTCATTTCTTCATTAATATGCAAATAATACTTTCCCCAATGGAAACACAGTTAAAAACATTATGGCAAAAGGAATAAATGGCTCATAATGAGCATTTTTCTCATTTTGTCTCAATGATTTCAAATTAATTCAATTATCATGTATTCACATACATTGTCCATAGTTTTGACCTAATGTTTGTCGTAAATTATCTTCTGCAGATTATAAGTATATAATTATTTTCTTAGATGTTTTATGAATAAAAATGATTGCAATTGCCAAAAAATAAATTCTTATTTGAAAAAGTTGTTTTTTATATTTTTGATCAATTGGGAGTTTTAAGCCAGTTTCAACAGTCTTTTAGTTATATCACGATTACCATAACTTTCTCTCACCAGTACTGAACATTCTTCATAAGGAACTGGCATCCTTCCTTCATGGACTTTTTTCACCAATGGGTGGAAGACCATTGACTTTTGTCAACCTTCATAAATAATTAGTGACGGAGTGGGGATTCAAACTCATTACAGACTGAACTATATGCCCTCGAAAAAAAGAGGTTATTTACAATATTTCATCATGCAATAACATTTTAAATTGTAAAGATACAGTTAAAACAACTTGATATTTGGATTGAGCAGGACATTATACACATAACTGGAAAGTTTCATTAATTTATCTTCAAAATTAGGAAATTTGTGCAGAAATTAATGAATTTTCCAAAGTTTTCGGTGCCGTCGATTTGACACGACGCGTTATCATTTATATAAGGAAAAATTCCACAAAAGCACTCAAAAATTACATATGAAAACTGTGATAACTTTTTATCTATTTGAGGTAACTTAAAAATTCAAAAAGTTACTTGCTCCAATTTAAGAGATCTATCATTTGCAATTAAAATTAAAGTAAACAATGAAAGGACAAAAATCAGCTGGGGTTGCTACATTAACTAAAAATGTTAACACAATTAAGGAATTTTGCATGTTGAATTTCACAAAACCAATAGGGGATGGAAAGCAGTGTGTGTATACCACATGACTTTTACGTCACAAATGCTACGGCGATCAGCAATATTTTACTTCGGTTTAGAAGTAAAAACAATGGTAACTATTTTATTTCTTCATCGTTTTTAATGAAACATAGCGCAGACTACGCCACTTACAGAGCCCTATCTCCGGTTTGTTTGCCGAGTTTGATTAGTGGTTTAGTTTCTTCAAACACTTCGACGAACCTTTTTGTCAAAATTTATGAAGATCGCCGACAGCCGGAGCATTATCAAAACTGGATTTTGAGAACAGGTTCGTCAAAGTGTTTGAAAAAACTAGACCACCAATCAAACTCCTGTAAAAAAGCCGGAGATAGGACATTGTAAGCGGCGTAGACTGCACCATGTTTCATTAAAAAGGGTGAAGAAATAAAAAAAGTTACCATTTATTTTACTTCTTAACACGATCAATTATTGCTGTCTGACGATGCAAATATGATGTCAAAATTCATGTGGAAAAAACACACTGGAAAGGGGCTGGGGTAATTTATGATACCTACCAGGGCCTCCACTGTAGGTCGCCAAATGAGCCATAATAATTATATGGTGTCAGGGAATTTAAAATTATCCAAGAAAATCATTATTATATTAGAGTTTTCTCTCTATTTACTATATCAATATATGGTACTGTATTAAACTGAATGGGATATCTTCATAAGTAAATAGAAAGAAAATGGCAAAATTATAAAAGATTTTAAATTTTATTATCGGAGTGTCTCCTGCCATGTACGTGGTAGGAGACGGCCTTTATCGATGTATGATTATAGATTAAATTAAAAACGTGTGGATCGAGATAATATGTTATATTTAGTATCGACTATATTGTTCAACTCAATGAACAGTCATATATAAAAGCCGCAAGATAGAATCAAATATGCAATATAAGTGATAAAAAAACTCACTATTATAATTAATCAATAAAATAAATAAATAAATAGGTGAACAATCAGTAATACTTGGTCAAAGTATCAGCAAGCAAAACAAGTGAGCTTCAATTAATTATAACAATGTTCATTCAATAATCTTTACTGGGACAAATTCTCAACAAGCAAAACAAGCGAGCTTCAATTAATTATTACAAAATGTCAATGATCAATATTTCCGCTGTATGATTAAATAAAATAAAAAGAATGATATACAAGACTCAATTAGATCTTAAAATAACAGAATCCGCATCAATTTTAGGTGAAGTATGCTCAGAATCTTAAAACGACAAAGAGGTCATGTTTACTTTTTAAGGCCACGATAAATAGGTCACACATGAACCTTGAAATTAAGAAAGATTTCAAACGCAAAACCATTGAATACCACTCCTACATCTAGCCAAAGCACAGTTCATTCACTTACCGTAAAGGAAAGCAAGGATCAACAGCACTTTACGACAGGAAAGAGGGAATCGTTGCTCTAGAGTTGACATGTTTAATTACGACCCGAGATAACCAGGTCAAACACTAACAGACCCGATTACTTTGTTGTTATTAAACCAGGTCACGTATCTAACGTCTCATTCATCGTATCCATATGCTAAAACGTCACTTATTCTTCGAAAAAAGTCTACATTATAACGAATCTATCCCGCTTGCCTGCAATAAAAGGCTAATGTAGCGGCAATTTCTCACATAGAGTTTGTTTCCAAACATCCAATATGGCCGATATCATGCTGCAGTCCCCGGATGTGAAAACCATTACTTCCGGTGATATTGTAGACTAGAAACGGTACACCATTGAAGTTTGGCCGTGAACACGCGAACATTTGTTCTCTCGATAAATATCGTGAAATTTATTCTGTTATAACTATAAGGCTTATCCTTTATACCATTTAGAAATATTAGGAATCACAATATCAGTTGTCATTGTGGACAAAACACACCAAAAAAGTTCTCTCATGGTGCCAAAACGCAGGTTGCTAGTCTAAAATGAAGTCGGGATAAGCAGAGACATTTGAATAGTATGTTTCCACGCAAATTACTCTAAATCCTAGTTCCGAAAGCAGTACATCGTTTCGCATACCTGTCTATAATTTAAACATTATTATATGGACCCGACCAGAAGGAGAAATCGGTTAAAACGAATATTCTGAGAGCTTACTCTTCATATAAAGTTTATAAACATTGTTATAATATACTTTATAGGCTACATAAACAAATACTATTTCTATTGTTGACGCAAAATTCATTCTTACCCACTTGCACAGGCCCGGGTATCTGCAGCAGACCAACTTTGGAAGCATCTTTCCCAAAAATAATTATTACATTTAATTTCAACACTTTCCAACTGAGTCTGTATTGAAAACAGTGTTGCACCGTCTACGTAAGGTAGTTGTTATAGGGCATTTACCTTGGCAATAGAAAATCATGGTATGGGTCACCAGTCGCATCATAGCAAAGACGTAGTTATTGAAAAGGGGCTCGTCAGAGCCAATTGCTATAGTAGGCGAATTCCGAAAACACTCATCGAAATCCAGGCTGGAATCAGTCCCTATTGTATAAGTCTTATTACAATATCGGCAATGAATTACTTCAACTATCTCTTTCTACAGTAGCTCTCCATTACTGAACACCATTTCGGGTTCAGAGAGATGTCTTCGTAGAGGACCACTAGACACTGCTTCACACCAAATATCTAAGCTCTATGCGTTTCGGTTTCAGACAAGAAGTTTTTCAAAGTTTTCTCCTATATATATCTCTCTTTGTGAAAAAGGTGACCCAGGGGCGGTGCCAATTTTAACCATAGGAATATAATTTGAACAATCTTCGTAGAGGACCACTAGACAATGCTACAAACGAAATATTTGAGCTCTAGGCCTTTTCGGTTTCAGACAAGAAGATTTTCAAAGTTGTTAAAGTATTTCCTTTGGTTGCCATGGCAAACAGAGTTCTGCATGGAGTAAATTTCTTTGAACAGCTTTAAAAGAGGACCACCAAGGATCATTTCTACCAAGTTTAGTCAAAATCCAAAGAGCCGTTTAGGTGGAGATATTTCAAAGAAATCGTTGACGACGGTCGTCCGGTCGACCAGACAGACGACGGACATCAGGCCATCACAAGAGCTCACCATGAGTTTAAAAGGATGCATCGGTGTCAGTGTAAATCATACCCGTACGTAGTACTGGTAATTTTCTACGGAAACGCTCTTATATTTATAACTGAAAGACTTGATCATGAACGCGGCATACAACATCGTTTAAAAACATACAAACAAAACAAAAGAAGAAATTGCTCATTATTATTTTCAATCTCCCTTAAACCTTTCCCTCATATAGACGCTTTCTGACGCATCTGTAGCAGACGGCTTTTTGAAAACATTGTGACAAAAGAAGAAATTGCTCAAAACGAGCAATTTTTCCTTTTGCAACAATGTTTTCCACTTTTAGCTATCCGTTCAATTATAGAGATTTTCTATTTTTTGACAAAAACTGTTAAATGTCGACTGCTGCAGAATTATCATATGATGGTAAGAGTTAACAATGTTTCAGAACTATTCTAGAATATAGATTTCACACACATTACCCTCCAGATGTTTTCAGATTCATTTTATCTTGGAAAGGGATAATAGGTCATGAATTAAATGGCTGAAAAGTGAACATATGCATGCCACAAGGTGTTATGTACATGGAAAGATTAAACCTTTACACACAAGAGCATCGCCGATGATACAAATCCTCTCGAAGTTTCGTGTTGTACAGATGTATTATAGTCACTGTGACCTTTGATTTAGGTCAGTGTTACACGACTCTTGACACTGAACCTGTGTATGAAGTATGAAGCAATTCTGTCCACAAACGAAAGTGCTAACGCGAGGACGTAGTTTTGTATATACATATTATAATCACTGTGACCCTGACCGTTGTCATAGGTCGATATATCTTAAAACGGGGCCCCATGCAAGCTCGTTTGACTATAAACCTATGTATGAAGTGTGAATGAAATCTGTCCAAATGGCAGTGGTTGAGCGATGCCGTCGTTTCGTATTGATGTATTTTAGACTCTGTGACATTGACCTTTGACCTAGGTCGGTAGAAACGTAAACACATCCGAGCTTTAATGATAATGAACCTGTGTATGATGCATGATGTAAATCTGTCAAAAAATGAAAGTCATTAATGTCGTTTAATACAGACGTATACTAGCCATTGTAACCTTGACCTTTGACCTTGGCTGGTGAAATGCAAACCCGTCCAAGCTCTTGACCTGTACATGAAGCAAATGAAAGTGCTAGAGCGATTACATAATGTCCTACAGACGTATTATAGTCACTTTGGCTTTGACTTACGTTGGTAAGATGCGAACCGGTTTGGTGTTAAAAACGCCACTTTCAACATTTGTTTCAGTTATAATATGACGTTTCATAGGTAAGTTACCACTACACTGCCGAGGCGGTAAGATGCAAATCTTTCAAAGTTCTTTTGACAATGAGCCTGTATATGAAGTATGAACGATTTCCGTCCACGAATGAAAGTGCTATAGTTATGAACGGTGTATGGGGATATCCATTTTGCACATCTCTTTCTAATTTCTGAACCCATCGGTCCCCAGCACCTGCAGTATTTTGACGATTGAATCCAAGGGTAGATCATTCACTTTTGATCGACGATATATCTCTAAAATCATGCGTTGTATATTCTTCAAGTCCCATCTTCGACGGTGGCTAAACCCATCAATATATCTAGAGCGGTCCCTCTTCTCAACCCACCTCCGGATCTGTTCCTGTTAACAGATGCCAGTGCTGTGTAATGGTGAGCTCAACTAGAGCCTCTGGGTCTAACAGCCCAGGACATTTGGTCAGCGGAGGACAATTGTCATCATATAACAACTTAAGAATTGTTCTTCTAGCCCTGAATCTACCTCCGTTGCCAACAAATATTTTTTATTGTCGACGGACATTACCACTGTTGTATCTTACATTCGAAGGCAATGGATACCAATTCTTCTTTTTCTAGAGACTTGGACAGTCCTGTTACGGTGCCTCGCGACATTGCTTGTTCTTCTTAGCACGCATGTCCATAGCCGCTTAAACCATCTAGTGGACAGTTTATTACGCCAGTATAAATCCTTACCAGCAGAATGGACCCTGGATCAAAGAGTGATGGCTTCTCGATTCCTGCGCTCTATATATGTGACACCGATGTACAACCTATCATCGTGGGCAGTGGACACACTGACCCTCAATTATAATTTCATTTTATGGTACGTCTTTCCCCCGTTCATATTAATCCCAATCATGTTCAATAAGATTCCATTTGAGAGAGAAACTTTTCTGAGGGAGACGCTTCTCGCATCGCCGAATCTGGGCAACAATCCACTAGAATCGTTAATGGTTCTAAACGACGATCTTTTCGGATCGGTGTTCTGCAAGGTCGGATCAATCCAGCCAGTCTCTGTGACTGTCTAGCAGATGTTTTCTCGAAGAAGAAGAACTTGCAGTCTGCACCATTAAAGGATATCGGTTCAATGCTTTCTAAATCGCTTAAGTTCAAAGGGGAAAGAACATCGGTTCTAATCAATTTCTCTCAAAACTTGTGTGTTCTTTCAAACTCGATAAACCTATTTTCAGGATTCTTACTTCTAAATGGGATCTTTCCTTTGTTCGTTTGTGCCTTACACAGGCTCCATATAAAGTTGTGAACCCGTATGTCTTCTGCCTCTTTAAAATCTGTAACTTTAAATTAAAGGTGTGTCCTTGAGTCATCGCCACAACTCGCCGTAGGAGCGAGCTTAATGCCTTTTCGGTTGAAGAACTGTTTCACAGATTTAACCGTTCTGACGGTTCTGTTTCACTTCTTTATCAGCCTGGTTTCTTGGATAAGTAACGACTGTTCTTCCTGAACCCATGTTGGTTCCCAGGTTCTCTAAGAGCTGTGGCCTCTCCAATTAAGACAGGGTTGTATTTCCTACCAGGGCTCTTAAGCTCTCCCTCGGGATCTATGAAGTCTCTATCTCACGCTTCTATTTGTTTTCAAGTACATGTACTTGGGACTTTCCGACAGGGATCTTTCCTTCCTTCGGATCCGTCCTAATGAGGTAAGGGCCTTATCAGCTAGCTGGGCTTTTACTGATAAAGTCGCACTAGAGGATATTCTGCGAGCGGCAGTCTGGAAGTCCCAATCGACGTTCCCCTGCTTTTATCTACGCTCTTTGTCATCTTGGGAAATGTGTTTTCATTGGGCTCACTTGTGGCACCTCAAAGAATTAAACTGCAAGCAAGAATAATTAAGATATCATCTCTAGTCTTGTCTTTGTGGTATTTTCGTCTTCATAGAACTATAGTATTGCTTAAGAGTGAATTATGAATGCTAAATGGACTCTACGTCTTCTGTGTGATCTGGTGATGTGGTCTTAGGAAGATTGATTGATTGGGGGTTTAACGCCGTTTTCAACACATTTTCAGCCATAGCACGGCAACCAGTTCACCTATTCGTGTGCTTCCTGGCATTCTCACACCAGTGATCAGTACAACAATCCTTCGAAGCAACTGGCTGCTTTTCCACATAGACAGTTAGCCCATTGGTGGAAGACGAATGACTCTTGTCACAATGACTTTTGTCAAACGGAAAGAATGTTGGCCGAGCTGGGGTTCAAACTCACAACCCCTGAATTGACATTCCGCGTCGTTACCAACTGAGCTACCGGGGCTCGACGAGTCTCCTGACGTATGCTACAAAGTCATCAGGTATTTATTAAAGCGCAACATATGTTTGACATAGTCAAACATATTTTCATTGTAAAATGCTTACCCGTCATTTCAAATTACCACCTCTAACCCTCGTCGTCACTAAAGGTACTCAATGTTGAAATTAGAAAGTGACATGTGCAAAACGCATGTCTCCGGCGCACGTATAGCACTATTTTGCGAACTATGCGGAATTTCTGGACGTAGATAAATTGGGCATCCGCTTAGAATAGAGTCAGACAACATTAGACAAATAGCGTTTACATTGAGCACTATAGAAAGGAAATTGAAGAACATCAATTATACTTGGATTATAGTTCAGAAGATGGTCCAGAAAAGCCATCGGTTAAGATTATACAGTTTGTTGTTGCTATACATGTGTCCCAGAAATAATCCTTTTCCCTCATGTAGAAACATTTTGACATGTGTACCAGACCACTTTTGAAACACTGTGGCAAAAGGAGAAATTGCTTATAATGCTCTCCTCTTGGTACAATGTTTTCAACTTTTTCTTTCAATAATTATACATTTGTTTATGGAGATTTTCCATATAGATATTTTCAAAATATTCTGCTTTGGATTTGTTGTAGGGCTATGTGGGAAAGGGAACAATTTTCAAGGATTGGTCCATTTTCACATTGACCTTTACTACCCAAAAAACATTCTGGTTCTTCTTTGATCACTTTGAATATCATCAACATTGAATGACTCAAGGGACAATCGAAACAATTTTCAAGGGTTATACCATTCCGACCTATTGATCCCAAAATTGATAGGGATATTCCTAGAATCATTGTCAATCCATGTTTGAAGTAACATGATCCTCACTTCATAGATGAAAATGGTTGTGACTGACATATTAACCCCAAAATAGGGATATTCCTAGAATCATGATCATTACACAATTCTGTGATCTTGTGTAGTGTCATCATCCTAGCCTCAAAAACAAAAATGACTGTTTTATTGTGACCTTGACTTTTGACCTTAAAATGAATGAGGATTTTCGTTGAATCATGGTCATTTCATGTCATATGTGAAATATCATCAACCTAACTTGAAATGGATTGTTTCGTTGTTACCTTGACCTCTGACCTATTGAACCAAATACAAATAAGGATTTTCCTTCAATCATGGTCATTCCATGTGTGAATGTGTCATCCTTGCTTCAAAGATAAGTCCGGAAATCAATTAGCTTACAGATGAACACACAGTTAACGCATCTCAACTTTGTCGGCAGGGGATATGACGAAATAAATACAAGTATATTTAGTATATTTAATTTTAAAACCAAAAATTATGACACAGTACCTCTATTTGTCAGGAACAATGCATAGAACAGAAACTGTAAACATAACCTTTGTAAAAGATAAACATAATATGTCACAAATTGTTTTGGCCATTTCATCAATGGACCACTTCTGACATACTCTAAACATAGTGGAAAACGAAGAAATTGCTCAAGATGAACCTTTTCTCATTTTCTCAAAATGTTTTCAAATGTTTATCAAAATCATACATTCTTTTTTCCAGATACTATCATTTTGTCCTCAGGTTTTTCTGAAAAGACATCTCTAAAAATCCCCAAATGAAAAAATCCAAATCAACTGCTTAAATTGTTTGTGCATTTTATCAACAATTCTCTCTTTTTAAAGTTCAAACTGCTGAACGAAACAGATCAGGGAAGACAAGTCAAATTAGAAGCATGTCTCATTTTGTTCTTTTTCAGTAAATTTCTCTTTTTAACAGTCATGTAAAATGATTATATCTGTAGAAATCTTGAAATTTTTCCTTTGTCTTGAATTGATTAATTGGAGTGTCAGACCTATTTCAATAATTTTCAATTATATATAGGCAGTCAGTTTGACTGGCTTTCTCAGGCATGATCTCCACAAAACATTCTTCAAAGGTACCGGCTACTTTCCTACACAGGCTACAAAGCCAATATGGTGTAAAACGCAATGACTATTGTCAATGGGTCAGAGAGAATGTATAGTTGAGCAGGGTTTCAAATCCACGACCCCTGTATTTATAGCTATCGCTGCTTGACAACTGTACCGTACAACTAATTACAGCAAAACTTTTAGAGTTTTTTTTGTCGAACTAAATATAGCACATGGCCAAACATAATTGGTTGGGTTGAAACTGAATCATTCAAATATCAATTTCCGAGTCCAAAATGGGGCATAAAATTAGCATTCAAATGCCACATGCAACTACCAAAATAGGTAGAGATATGCACTTGGATTTGAAGTTATTGAAGACACAACTTGGCGCATCTTCAGTTTTGACTACATGACTTTTAAAAACAAAGTGACAAAAGCAGCAATTGCTCATGTATGCCTAATTCAAACATTCTATGCATGTATTTATATTTTCCCTAAAATGTTTTCAAAGTGATCTTCAGGCAGACTTATTCAATATTGGAAAGGATTAAGTGGGATCCTCAGCATTTTGATTCTTCTTGTAGGCCAACAATCTATCTCCGCCATCATATAAATGCCTTATCTTTCCATACATGTATGCAAAGAAAAACAATAGGTTATCATATTCACCATCAGTTTTATCCCTAACAAATATTTCATGGAAGTCGTGTATGAAATAGTAAATAGCTTCGATGGTGGATAAATATGTTTCTGGGTTATCTTTGTGGTGTCTCCAGAATTTGGTTTTACGATCACTGAGTTGTATGCACTGTAAGTCTGGAAAACAAAATCGTGAAGTTAGATTAAATATCTGTACCCATTTTGAATCCATTCACACTAACAGACGCTTTTAGGCGCATCTGCAGCAGACCACTTTGGAAACATGAGATATTGCTTATTTATAGAGATTTTTCATAGTTTTTGACTAGATGTTTTCAAAGTTGTCAGCAGCAGATTTGTTGTATGAGTGGAAGGGTTAATATGAAAAACTCGTAATAAAACAACAGACCAGGACTGCCAGTTTCACTGATCACAACTCAAAAATGGATTCCGGGTAGGACCAGACAATGATTTGAAGACATCTGGTAGAGAGTTACACAAGGAACGTTAAATGTTCAGTATCACTGATCACAACTCAAAAACGGATTCCGGGTAAGACCAGACAATGATTTGAAGACATCTGGTAGAGAGTTACACAAGGAACGTTACATGTCCAAGTGGATTAATAAGTTATGTGGCAAAAGGGTTCTATAGATTAATCAGGCGCGTAGCTGACTGTACGCAAAATACACAGCTGCGTACACATTGTCTACAGTACTCAAATTTTAAAAAGTTCAAATCTGTAATAAAAACTTGACATGCATTTTACTATCTCAAAATTTTCTAGAAAATACGTTTATTTCAGCATCACGATCAGTCATAATTTGCTACTGAAATGCTCCCAGAAGCCACAACAGGCGATATAGATTCACAGGGGAGCATGCCCCCGGGCCCACCTATAAAATTGCGTACACACTCTGTATACCATAGCTACGCCCCAGTTAATTTTTAACAAATCAAAAAGCGCTGAAAGTGAATTCCAACGCTCATCTGCTTTAATCTAAATCGAACAAAGGGCATTACTGAATAATTATTAAGGCCAAAGTTATGTGACTTCGTATAAAACATGAGTAGCAAGTTTCATTTGAAAATGTTGAACGTTTTTTTAGTTATGAGGTAAGGTTAAAGTTTTGTGACGACGCAGACAACAATGACAACGCAAAGGGCATCACAATACCCCATACTTTTTTTCTTCAAAATTCAGACAAGCTTAAACCACATGAAAAAGTCTACCTTTCAACCTTTCATCTCCAAATATGGACCTGGTTTGGTTCCATGTGCTGTCAATAAATATAACTCTCTCAAGGGACCAATTCTCTGAAAGCCTTTTGGGTTCAAGCCCATTCAATTGATCTAAAGCGACTTCCTCACTGTTATCACTTGTTTTGTCAAGATTAATCATATCCTTATCTTTAACAGCTTCTTCTAAGGTACCGAGTTGTTCTGCTTTGTCAGATTCAGTTGCTTTCGAAGATTCTTCTGTTTTAAGAGATTTTATACAATCATCTGAACTGTCTTTGCTGTTTGTTCTTTTCCTTTTCAACTTAGCATCAATTTCACTGATAAAATGTTTGTGTTTTTCAGCCAGCTGGGTTAGAGTAAGAGAATCTTCCCCCGGAAATACAATAGCCACCTGAAAAAAGTAGATTAAAAACCTCACCGTGATAACAGTTCCAAGGTTACAGTTACAAGATGGCAGGAATCAATCAATTCAATAAGGACCTTAAAGAATGCAAATATTAGTCTAGACATCTAATAGACTACATGTACATATCAGGTCAAGGTCCCAAAAATATTGGTCAAAGTTTGCCACAATGTTTTCAACTGAATTAAATTATTTTACTTTTATTTATTGAGCCGACGATTTTGTTACCTATATGTTTTTGTCGTCTGCTTCAGATTTGTTGTATGTGGTATTGTGTATATAAGCATGGGTTAAATAATTTGAGCAAACAATGCTAGTGATATATTTAATAATCAAACTACATACTTACAACTATCCATGTATACAGCCTCAGATACATGCAGAGAGAATACTATAAATATCACTGAAGGTGATGAATACCCCCAGCTGGTGCCCGACAATATACATATGTATGAGAAATTCAAGGGGCCATAACTCATTTAAAAATAATTCCAGTGCAACACGCCGACAATATGCACAACTAGGCTTGGTATCAATCATTCTTGTGAAAATATATTGAATTCTGACCAAGGGTTGCTGAGAAATAGTGTTCACAAGAAATGTCTACAGACCAACTATGTATGAGAAATTCAAGGGGCCATAACTCATTTAAAAATAATTCCAGTGCAACACGCCGACAATATGCACAACTAGGCTTGGGATCAATCATTCTTGTGAAGTTATATTGAATTCTGACCAAGGGTTGCTGAGAAATAGTGTTCACAAGAAATGTCTATAGACCAACTATGTATGAGAAATTCAAGGGGCCATAACTCATTTAAAAATAATTCCAGTGCAACACGCCGACAATATGAAAAACTAGGCTTGGTATCAATCATTCTTGTGAAGTTATATTGAATTCTGATCAAGGGTTGCTGAGAAATAGTGTTCACAAGAAATGTCTATAGACCAACTATGTATGAGAAATTCAAGGGACCAAAACTCATTTAAAAATAATTCCAGTGCAACACGCCGACAATATGCACAACTAGGCTTGGTATCAATCATTCTTGTGAAGTTATATTGAATTCTGACCAAGGGTTGCTGAGGAATAGTGTTCACAAGAAATGTCCAGACCAACGGACCGACCGACAAACCGACAAGCGTGACTCCTATATAGCCCCCATCATACTACAGTACGTATCTGGGTGTATAATAACAGAACTTAGTGGACCTTTAGATTAATTGGCATCTTTGATTTGCATACACTACTTGTGGGAAATGGTTAAATAATTCGAGCCATGCTCCAGTAAAACAAACCTTAGCGCAGATATGAAAAGCTTAGATTAAGAGATGCCTGTGGTGTCCAAATATATTCCAATCTAAAAGGACAATGGTATCGAAAATTTCTTGAAACCTTCTCTTAATCATTGGCAGACAGTGTGAAGTCAGATCAACCTGCATAGATGTGCTGGTCGATCTGATCCTCATTGGTCGCAAATGTCAAAGATTAGTGTTCCTTTAGCGATGTTTATATAGTGGTGCTCTCTGAAAACCAACCTTTTTATTACGTGTAAAGAAAAAAGACCTGCCTGCCCTTCATGCTAAGAATCCAAATGGATCAAGTTTCTTGAAACCTTCTTGGACTAATTGGCAAACAATGTAGATCCAGATCAAATTGCAGATGTACTGGCTGATCTTGTTCTACAGTGAATGCAAATATCTTATGGTTTGTCTTTCTCAGAGCCCTGCTCATTTATTCTGCTTACCCTGTCTTTGTTCTTATAGTCAGGTATAACTGGATATGTATAAATAGTGACATCCTCAGGGGCTATAACTCCAGCATGAACAGCTGTACTCTTACCATCTACCTCGCTTGGGTGTTTGATAATGTCAACCTTCAGGGGAAGCTGAAAAGATTAAAGAAGAATTTTCAAACTATCACATGTGTCATCAGCAGCAAATTAACCCTTTCCCTCATACGACAATTCTGCAGCAGACGGCATTGAACATATTTTGTCAAAAAATAGAAAATCTCTATAATTGAATGGATAACCTATGACTAAAAGTGGAAAACATTGTGTCAAAAGGAGAAATTGCACGTTTTGAGCAATTTCTTCTTTTGTCACTATGTTTTCAAAACGCTGTCTGCTGCAGAGGCGTCAGAAAGCGTCTATATGAGGGAAAGGGTTAAGCCAAAGCTTAATGGATGGACAGAAATAAAGATCCACAGATGATGGAGAAGTGAATCCTATGTATTACCTTTCAAGAGCAGGCGAAACAATGAACAAATACATATATTTGTAATTTTTAGTTTGACTAATTGGAATTTAAGGCCATAATCAACAATATTGCAGTAATATTATGGCAGACAGTTCATCTAATCATGTGTGTTTCCTGGCTTTCTCACACCAGTTCTTCAGACAACATTCTTCTCCAGGCAACTAGTTACCTTCCCACAAATATGATTAAGCCTGGTGAAAGAGGAATGATGCTAGTTAAAACTAGAACTATCACTGAAGATGATAAATACCCCCTAAACAGCACCTTGACCTACACCATAACTTAATAAGTAAAAGGGCCATAACTCGGTAAAATAAAATGCAATTGTAACCCCTTTAGGATATGCACATCTCCTCTTGGTATAGAAGCTTCTTGTAATTTTTTTTATTAAATTCCACCCAGTGGTTTGTAAGAAATAGGTCTGACAAAATAAGGCTTACTTAATAAGTAAAAGGGCCATAACTCTGTAAAATAACATGTAATTGTAAAACCTTTAGGATATGCACAGCTCCTTTTGGTATAGAAGCTTCATGTAAAATGTTATTGAATTCCACCTTGTGGTTTGTAAGAAATAGGCCGGACAAAATATGGCTTCCGACCGACCTTCCGACAGACAGACATACAACCCGACACAGTGACTCCTATATACCCCCTCTTCTTCGAAGGGGGGTATAATGACATTCAACAATCATGAGAAAGAATGTTACAATGTCAAAGCAGGGGTTCAACCCTCATCATAACCGACTGAGCTATTGGCATTCCTCCAGATTAACCCACATATATAAAACCTGCAGCCAGCAGACAACTTTCAAAACATTTGGTAAATAATATAAACTATATACATAAATTTTAGAGGAATCCGCTGTGGTCGAGTGGTTAGCATCGGGGATTTCGAAACCGGGTGTCCCGCGTTTGATCCCCAGTCGCGGCAATTCGGTCATGGTGGAGTGCCTTTGGGCAAGGCACATTTTCTAGCCTAGAACTGGTTTGTTCACCCAGGGAACTCAACATGAATAATAAAATTTAAATGCGTGCTAAATGACCTTAGCTGTCGATGCGCCATAAAACAATATACATTCATTCATTCATAAATTTTAGAACAAGAATCAAACAAAGTTGAAAACATTGCGGAAAATGAAGAAATTACTCAACAAGAGTACATGTAATTTCTCCTTTGTCAAAATGTTTTCAAGTCGTCTGGTGCAGGTGTCAGAAATTGTTGAAAGTGGGAAAGGTACCCTTTCCCACATACAACAATTCTGCAGCAGACAACTTTGAAAACATAGTGACCAAAACCTGAAAAATCTTTATTAAAGAATGATTTAGCTTAATTGTTAAATAAAGTTGAAAACATTGTGGCCAAAGGCGAAATCAGCAATTTTACCTTTGGCCACAATGTTTTCAAAAGTAGTCTGCTGCTATTGCGTCAAAATGCGTCTGAAGGTGGGAAAGTGTAATCACATCAAACTTTTCACAAGAGCATGCACAATTTGCCTAGACATGGGGAATTAATCAATAAACTGATTGTTTCCTATTATAACCAAACATGTTATGGTACTCAAGATAATTGTCTCATTATATGTTTGCCTAGATATTCTAAAAGTTGCCTGCTTCAGATTCGTTGTAGATAGAGGGTTTATAAATGCCCTTTTACAAAAAAAAAAAGAAAATACATTTTTTTTTTAATAATTTGTTATCTATAAACTGAAAAGAAAATATTATTTATTTAGTCATTTTAGGGTCATATATATCCATTCAGTTAAAGTTTCATGGATTCTTGTAAGTCCCATAAATGCTCCTTAAAAGACCTTCAATCAGTACAATTTACCTTTACTCTTGGCACTTTGTTGATCAGTTCTGGTATCGGTATGTAACAGGTATAGCAGTAATATTTCCTTGATCTGTTACATTTTGAACATTTTGAACGTCCCTTTACTGCATCTAAAAAGTCGGAAGATTCTATCTTCAGGTCAGGGAATGGATTCTTTTCCATATTTACAATACAAACAGGCACCTTCTGAAATTTGACAAAATTTACTTCAATTTATTAACTACAAGAGCACCGCAAGTGAATGCCATAGTTCATATGATTAATGAATTATCCATCCATTAAAAAGCTGGCTGCCCTTGGCATAAAGTAAAATCATGAGTGGACCCAGAGTGAGAATTTTATTGTTTGGTGGTTTTACGCCACTTTCAACAATAATTTAGTTAAATCATGGTGTTTCCTGGGTAAGTTTCAAGTACATGTACTACTGTTCCATTTATCCTGACACCAGCCAGTCAGTTGTATTCGTAATGCTAACCCTGCAACCCTCAGCACTTAGGAGGCTAGTCCAGGTTTCTGTACTAGGAATGCGATTTTTTATTTTGACTGTTCGCATCCTGTTACAATGCAATATGTAACGGCGATATATTGAGACTATTAGGAGGCCAGCCATTACTACCATTATTAAAGTCTTTGTTAGGACCCCGCCTGGGATCGAACACGCGACCTCCCTCAAGGTGTATATGCTCTACCACTACACCACTGAGTGAGAGACATTGTAAATATATATATAATGAATTGATATGTCTCTGGACGTCTGGTGAACCTAAATGCAAAACCACAATCCAAGGTCTGAAAAATAAATGAGTATAACACTGTTTTCTCATATCTTTAATAGACATCAGAAATGATGGAGATTTCTCAGATTTATCTAAAACAATAAATCGATGAATTTACAATAATCATACTGTCAGATATTTCTCTAAAGAAAAAGTAATTTTTGAAGCATAATACATGCATGATACAGTTATGGCCCTTGTTGTATAGAATCACCTAAAATTATGAGAATAACTGACTAAAAGTGAAATAGCGTATGGTATTTTTGTTACACCTTATATATATATATAAATCATGAGCTTCTTGTGAATGGTATAGTTGGCATCTGATCATTCCGAAACATTCCCTGTACATTTATACAAGCTTTTCATTGACCCAGAGTAAAAAAATAAATTAAAGTGGATATCAATATAATTTGCGTAATTTTAAAAAGGGAGGACATGTACAACTGCAAAATAACAAGTCATGACAATTTAGATTAAAGAGTTACATACACGAAGTAGGTCGATATATATTCCAAAATAAGAGCTAAATAGTCATTGATTATTTCTACAATTTATTGATCTTTATAAACAGACGCTTTACGTAATGTTTTCCTGCTTGAGTTTAACTGCACATGTAAGAGCTGAGACACAGCCAAAACCGGAAGTTAACCAAAATGGAAGACAAGCGATACTTTCTGGGCTTCGATTTCAGCACGCAGCGGGTAAGGGATGCTTAAATCGTTTACATTTGCGACGATCTTGTTTGCAGTTGTTTTTATTTGATACATCTTATGCAATAGACTTTGCGTTGAATAGAAAATGAATGAATACCGGCCCCTGTTGAAGGCGAACTCCAAGATAACAAATTGAAGGGGTCATCTCAAAACTGTTCTGTCACATTGACACCCATTGTCATTATCTGAAAAGCTGAAATTTAACATTGTATTTGTAAAAGAATAATCATTTGAGAATTTTCCTGATGATATTGCATGTAATGACCTGATACAGCTATTTAAACAATGTTCCGAAATCAAAACTCGTATAGATTTCCACTTTATGAAATTGACAGATGTGAAAAGTTTTGACCTAATAAAAGTAATATACAAAGGTGAATATTAGGGATTTAATCTTGTCTTAGATAAGAATAATTCACCTGATACTTGAATTATGATAAGACATATCCAAGTATTTTTCTTGTCCATTCATATTAAAACTATTATATTTAGAAGATAAACTAGTTATTTGTTTATAGGGTTTTTATTCCGTCTGCTTTGATGACATGTTTAATTATTTCCAAAAATATATTTATTTCACAGAAATAATTTACTTAGATTACTTTTGAAATAAGAAATAACAGCATACTTTTTATCAGTTATTTTTTGGGGGGGAAGGAGGAATAAGGGCCTGGCACGCTAAATAAATAAAAAAGTATACTAACTATACTTCGTTATTTTAGAATTATATACACTGGAGTTCCAGTATATGATTATCGCGATATTCGGGGTCCAAGGCCTAGCATCGCGTTGGAATCCGACATCGCAATCACCATTAGAAATTAAAGCAATCACAAGTAATATGCCTGAGCATGCCAAAACTCAAATTATACGTAACTCGTCAATCACCACCTTTTAACTGCATGCAATGGCGATGACAAACATTTTGAAAGTCGTCTGCTGCTTTCAAATTTATAATCAAACAAATTTCGGTTCGTTTGTATTCTTTCATTCAGTAAAATTCTACTTTTCCTGTCGTTACTGACTTTTGTTGCAGATAAATAAAAATTTGAAAAAATTGTGAGTAGCAGTAAACTTGAGAAAAGGTAAACTGGTCCTTATCGACAATGCTCCTTTTCTTACATTTTTCTCTTCTTTTCAAACTTATTTAAAAGAAAAATAATTAATTCTCAAATCACGTATTTTAGCTTCAAATGTAGATGTAGCAGACAGCGTTGGAAAACATTGTGAGAAAAAGAGAAGCTGCTTGTTATCAGCGTAATCAGTCCTTTCCTTACATTTTTTTCTATTTCAAAGTTGTTAAACAAAAGAAAAAAGATTCATACCCTTTAAAATCCTTTTTATTCAAAGTTTATTTATCCAATTTCAAACACAATGTACATGCATGTAGTAATATCTCCTTTTGTCACAACGCTATCTAAAGAAGTCTGCTGCAGATGTGTCAAAATGTGTGTGCAAATGGGTAAGGATGAAATCATTTTTTTTATATGGGTGATTTTCATTTGTCGCGGCAGAGCTCAATCTATCCGGGGGAACAAAAGAAAAAAAGGAATATGACGTAATGTTTAACGTGATCTCACGCACTTGTAAGAATGCCCTGGAGACATATGTTATCTTTTCACAAAAAGTGAATGGACTTTCACAAGCTATAAATGGGTGACTTCATTTTCCAAATTACTATAAAACCCTTGTAACTCGTAACATAACTTCACCTCAGTGCAAATTACACACACTTTTAATGGACTTCGTAAATGCAATTACTTTTGACGCAGTTGCAGCAGAAAGCTTTTGAAAACATTGTGAGAAAAGGATAAACACTTAAAGTCCGACCCGTAATTAATTCATGCATCATACACATTTTTGAAAACATTGTTAGAATAGGAGGTCATACATTTAAACATTGTTAGAAAAGGAGAGAAAAACAATAATACCCAGCTCATACATACATTATACAGGTATACATTTATATACACAAACAAACACCCTTTTCCCGCACTACAGCTATTTAACTTGTGTAAACATTGTGAGAAAAGAAGTTCATTCATTTACACTGTCATTAGTTTGTTTCTACACTAGACGGTTCGCTTGTTAAAGAAGTCAGTCAATTTACGTTGAGTCTGTGTGTTTCGGGCATCTGATCTGACCAGGCTGAGATTGTCACACACAATTAATGCTATTTAGCCTTGTTTACTCTTTAAAAAATATAATGCGCATATCAATTAGCACTCATTAATTCTACAACAAAACAAACTGCTTGTGACACCTCTATAATGTGTAACCCTTAAAGCAATATCTCCTCTTCTTACATTGTGAGAAAAGGAGACGCACGTAATGTCCGCTTCAGATGCGTCTGCAAAAGGATTAATTTTCAAGTGTGAAATCAGACAAATGTGACTTAAGAACGTCACTTAAGTTAAGGGTTGATTGCATGGTAGTTATTGGCAGTCGAACACGCAAACAGGTGAGCTTTTGTGATCACCCAGCGTCCATCGTCGTCGTCGTCCTTTGACAGAATAAAGGCAAACATATGAGTTGAAAACTTTTTGCCACTATTTCTCATAAGTGATCTACTTCAGATACATCAAACTTTGTCTGCATATGGGCAAGATGGGGAAGGGGGTTAAATGTTATATTCATAGATTGCTTTCTTTTTTGTCCTATTTATGAGAGAACATTGTCTTGCATTTCAGATTAAAGCTATAGCTACCAATGAATCACTTAAAGTTGTGTTTGAATCTAGTATCACATTTGATGCAGATCTTCCTGAATTTGGGTAAGTAATGTGATTAACTCTTTCTGTCATAAGCTATTTTCATTCCTTGCCAAAAAAAACAAATGTGAAGACATTTAAGGTATGCACATGGAAATTTAACATAATCATTACTTGTATTCAAGCTTTCAGCCTGATGGCCTTCTTCCAGAACTGAATTTGTATCATCCCCTGTGATGATGTTGACAAGGGTTTATGGGGATCCGCCTGTATGTGTCCCAACAATGTCATCGCTCTAGCTACATTATTTATTATCCTATTTTAATGAAACTTCACACAAATGTTCAATAGCATTGCCTCTTGTACTAGTTAATGTTTCATCGCCCTAGATCAAAGGTCAAGGTCAGAATGACTGTTATACATCTTAATCATTAATGTAATGTACATCATCGCTCTAACAATTTATTTCTTATCTGAATGTTATAACATTTAACAAACGCAGAGGTCCAGATAAGTAGGCGTTTACAGCTTTTTTTCTCACAATATCTCTTTTATTATCCAACCAAACCCTTTGTTGTGGGTACTCAAAAGAATCGTCTTACACCGACGATTCTTTTGAGTATCCACAACATAGGGTTAGCAGATAAAATATAGATTTTGGAACAAGCAAAATGCTCCTTATCTAGAGCTCTGAAAATGTGTACACCAGCATCTCATCTTGTACAAGATCACCTATCACCAACCTAGGTCAAAGGTCAAGGTGACATTTATAAGTATGTACAAAACAACGTCATCTCTCTGGCAACTTTATTTTAATCAAAATGTTATTGAGTTGAATACACATGTTCACCAGCATCACCTCTTGTACAAGTTTGGGTCAGACTCAGACTATATTACACTTATGTACAAAACACATCATCACTCTAGCAACTTTATTTCTTAGTCGACTGTTATGAAACTTTTGATATGTTCACAAGCAAGTTCCTGTTCCAGGGTCAAGGTCAGAGTGACAATAATACTTTGTATAAAACAATGTCATCGCTCTAGCACTTTCATTTGTGGAAAAAATTCCTTCATACCTCATAAACATGTTCAGCATCAAGAAAGCTTGGAGGGGTTTACGGTTTACCAAGCAAGGTCAAAGGTCAAGGTCACAGTGAGTGAGCGACATCTGCACGAAATTATTTCATTACTCCTACACTTTCATTTTGGGACTGAATTCCTCCATACTTCATAGACTGGTTTATTTTACTTCACACACTGGTTTATTGTCGACACGTGAACTGCCTCGTCGGTGTAGTGGTTGAGTGTCCGCCTGTGGTGTTGGATGTCACAGGTCAATTCCCGGTCGGGCCATACCAAAGGCTTTAAAAATGGTAGTAAATGTCTTTCCATACTTGACGTTCAGGGTTATTGTGTTACTAACACAATAACCCTGAACGTCAAGTATGGAAAGACATTTACTACCATTTTAAAATAGTTTATATCAATACAGCTGAACAAAAAAAAAAGTCCCACGGACTGATAAAACTAACTGCAAATTTGATGAAACACCACACAAACAAAAAACGAATTATTGTCAAGTGAGCTGGGATGGGTTCCTGTCTGACAAAGTTTAAGGGAACTGTGACTATTATGCATGTGTACAAAACAACACTGCAAGGGGGTTTGTATCATCGTGGATGCTCTTGATTTACTGTGTGTTGCTTTCAATAATAATAGTGTAACTGACAGGAAACAACGTCATTTCACCAAATAAAGTAATGCTCATTTGCACCACCATGATCTAACAGAGAAATGATATTGAGCTTGAGGTTTTTAGCTCCACTGGCTGAAAGCCAGTCGAGCTTATGTCATGGCGAATTGTCCGTTGTGCGTGCGTTAACTTTTTCCTTTAAACGACTTCTTCTCCCTAACCACTTGGCCAATTTAGTTGAAACTTCATAGGAAGCATCCTCTCAATGTCCTCTCTTAAATTCCTTCAATTTTTTTGTATCCATCCATAATTCTGGTTTCCATGGCAACCAAAAGAAAAAAAATAGTGAAAACTTAAAAAATCTTCTTCTCCAAAAGTGTCAGGCCGATTTTCAAATAATTTTGTAGAAATGTTCCTTGGGTGACCCTTTATTAGATTCCTTCAAGAAATATTGATTGGGCGAAAAACATGGCCGCCAGGGGGCGGGGCTATTTTGCCTAATATAGCTATAGTGAAAACTTAAAACATCTTCTTCTTCGAAAGTATTCAGCCGATTTTCAAATAATTTTGTAGAAATGTTCATTGGGTGACCCTCTATCAGATTCCTTCAAGCCATGTTGATTGGTAAAAAAAACATGGCCACCAGAGGGCGGGGCTATTTTGCCTATATGGCTATAGTGAAAACTTAAAAAATCTTCTCCTTCGAAAGTATTCAGCCGATTTTCAAATAATTTTGTAGAAATGTTCCTTGGGTGACCCTCTATCAGATTCCTTCAAGCCATGTTGATTGGTAAAAAAAACATTGCCGCAAGAGGGCGGGGCTATTTTGCCTTATATGGCTAAAGAGAAAACTTAAAAAATCTTCTTCTCCGAAAGTGTCTGGCTGATATTCAAATAATTTTGTAGAAATGTTCCTAGGCTGACCCTCTATCAGATTCCTTCAAGCCATGATGATTGGTTGAAAAATATGGCTACCAGGGGTTGGGGCTATTTTGCCTTATATGGCTTTAGTGAAAACTTAAAATATCCTCTCCTCCGAAAGTGTCGGGCCAATTTTCAAATAATTTTGAAGAAACATTCCTTGGGTGACACTCTACACGATTCCTTTAAGCCATGGTGGTTGGTAAAAAACATGGCCACCAGGGGGCAGGGCTGTTTGGAGATTTGATTTTTGCCTTATGGCCGTGGAGCAATACTGGCCCTCTTGGGCCTCTTGTTATATCATGTGGTCTTTAAAAAGATTGTTTCTCGACCATTCACAAAGTAAATATCTAAAATGCTGATAAAAAGATTTGCAAAATTAAATAGGAAATAAGAAAATAGCTTGACTATTTAAAGAATATTGAGAGCTATTACAGTCACTTGTGCGTCGGCATTGAAACTTTGGTTAAAGTTGTGCATGCAAGGCTTTGTCTCACAAACCACTGATGCTATTGCTTTGAAACTTCTCACACTTTTTGGACATTATCAAATGACCATGCAGGACAAGTCCTAAAAAACTCTATATCAAATTTGGACACAATTATGCCCCTTTTTAGACTTAGAAATTTTGGTTAAAGTTTTGCATGCAAGGCTTTTTTCTCATAAAACTACAGAGGCTATTGCTTTGAATTTTTATACACTTATTGAACATCATCAAATGACCTTGCAGGACAAGTCCCAAAACTCTATATCAGATTTTGACACAATTATGCCCCTTTTTGGTTAAAGTTTTACATGCAAGATACTATCATGGACATATCTCAGTAACCACTAATGATATTGACTTGAAACTTCATTCTTGTCTTTAGGGGTGTCAGACAGTCAAGTTAGATAACTCTTGTATGAATTCAGTACAAATTATGTGCCTTGTTTGACTTTGACAATTTGGCTAAAGTTTGTCATGCAAGGAACTTTCATGCACATATCTCATTAACCACTGTTTACTATATAATCAAATGGCAGATAGTTGAGCATGCTGTCTTATGTACAGCTCTTGTTTATAGTTTTGATCAGTGACATATAAAAGTGTCTGCTTCTGATTTGTTGTATGAGGGAAAAGGTTATGTAATTGTCATTTTTTTCCTATTATCCAGGACGGTTGGTGGAGCTCACATCAATGCAGACAACATTACAATTACGGCCCCCACTCTTATGTGGGTTAAGGTAAGGGAACGGGATTTGTATATTCAACGAGATGTTAAAATACTGAATTAAATAATAATTAAAAAAGAGCATGATTGAGTTAAAAGTACTAATGGCATTTACTTTTCCCAACAAAAATCCTGAAAAATACAGTATAGTTTGGTTCGATCGATTAATTTGGGTGTAACACCATTTTCAACAATTTTTCAGTCATATCACACAGCAAACTGGTTCACATACCCATGTGTTTCCTAGCTTTCCCATACGAGTACTCCACACAACAGACTTTCCAAGCATCTGGCTGCTTTCCCACATAGTTTGGTTAACCCCTTCCCTCATATAGACGCTTTCTGATGCCTCTGCAGCAGACAGCTCTTTGAAAAACATAGTGACAAATGAAGAAATTGCTCAAAACGAGCAATTTCTCCTTTTGCCACAATGTTTTTCACTTTTAGTCATAGGTTATCCATTCAATTATAAAGATTTTCTATTTTTTAACAAAATATGTTCAAAGTCGTCAGCAGAATTGTCGTATGAGGGAAAAGGTTAAAATAAATTGAAATCATGTTTAGAACACAAGGAACAACATTAATGCTCATAGCAGTCTGTTTCTGTCTTGATCATATTGTCTTCAACCATGTGTATATATCAACACACAAGCACATAACATGTCAAAGGTAAATTTTGTAATTTATCTCAATATGAAATTGACATTTGATATGCTAGAGTTTTACCTCTTCACCTGATGAGTTGTCCAAAGGATTGGTTAAGATCAGATGACTTCAAAGATACTTTTTTATAATCCTGAGACACACTTTTGAAGTTTCAGCCTAATGACATTTTTTTTAGAAAATATGTTATATTTTATTATTGTGTCAATATGTCATTTCTACATAATATCTGTTGTAGGCCCTAGATATGCTGTTAGATAAGATGAAATCAGCCAAGTTTGACTTTTCTAAAGTGATAGCTGTTTCTGGAGACGGACAGGTAACCAATACAAATAATGAGTTTTTATGTTTCCCCCCAACAAGTTGAGGGAGTATTTGGTCGCTGCAATGCCAGTGTGTTTGTGAATCAGTCCTTCAGGGCTAATTCTCAGTAACTACTGACTGGAACTTTATGGAAACTTTCAGTATCAAGATAAGCATGTTGTTGGTTTGTTGAGATCCAACATGTTTTGACAAGAGTTATTCCCTGTCAATATTTTATAATTTATTCAGGAGCATTAATAGGTTTTAAAGATCTCTTTGTTGTACCCATGTACCCAGCAATGATATAGTCCGCATTCTGTTTTGAAATTATTAGTGACAACTGGAGAATTGAGAATAATTTATAAACAGAATTGATTACACTTGAGCAATTTTTCCTCTTCTTACATTATTTTTGAAAGTTGTCGGTATCACAGAAAGGGTTAAGCAGGTTTTTGTTTTTTGTATTAAGATGAAATATGTAAATGATGACATTGTGCTTTGGCATGGTCAAAATGAATCATTTGCAGCGAATATATTCAGTCGGACCTCAAGGTTGATGTAATAAAAAATGGGAAAAACATATTTCAAAGTCATCTACTGCAATTTTGCTGTAGGTGGGAAAGGGATAAATTACTGATAACTATATTTCTTAACAGCAACATGGAAGTGTGTACTGGAAGGCGGGAGCCAGACAGATACTGATGAACATGAACCCAAATAAATCCATGTTTGACCAAATGAAGGTAGGTCACCATTGGCAATCTGAACGCCTTTAAATATGTGCTAGATTTACATGTTCTAAAATCCACATTTTACCAGACTTTAAAAATGGTAGTAAGGGCTGCCCTACTTGGCACTCCGGATAAATGGACCATTAGTTCTG
Organism: Serripes groenlandicus; assembly: GCA_031761405.1. Lineage (NCBI taxonomy): Eukaryota > Metazoa > Mollusca > Bivalvia > Cardiida > Cardiidae > Serripes > Serripes groenlandicus. The sequence continues at coordinate 112,677,765 of JASEVX010000003.1, forward strand.
TTAATTTACCCAGGAAACGTGGGGATATATTGTTGAAAGCGGTGAAAAACACCAACCAATCAACCGCATTTGACCACTAAACTATATGTTCTTTGTGCTTTAAAGACTATTTGCACTGAGGTAATTCTTTTGAGCGTTATCAACATATGATTGAATGAAGTCATGATTCTTTTGAACTCTTACAGCACATGGTTTAATTAAGTCACGATTCTTTTGAGCACTGGCTGGTGTCAGGATAAATGGATTAGTAGTACTGGTTACTTATTATAGAAACGCTGTGAAATAACCGAAAGCGACATAAAGCACAATACAATCAATAAATTCATTTGCAATCGTACATGAATTTAAAAAAAACCAATAGTATTACAGTTAAGGTTTTTTGTTCAGCTCAGCTTTTTTATGCCCCGGCATACAAGGTATGAGGGGCATATAGTTTTCCGGTCTGTTAGTCCGTTCGTCCGTCCCGCTCAGGTTAAAGTTTTTGGTCAAGTTAGATTTTAGTGAACCTGATGTCCTATCATTATGAAACTTCACACAAATGACAATCAACATATCATTGTTTAAAAAATTGTATCAATTTGAGGTTGGACCAACTGTTCATCCGTCTGTTCGTCTGTCTGTTCGTCCATTCCATTCTCAGGTTAAAGTTTTTGGTCAAGTTACGTTTTAGTGAACCTGATGTCCTATCATTATGAAACTTCACACAAATGACAATCAACATATCATTGTTTAAAAAATTGTATCAATTTGAGGTTGGACCAACTGTTCGTCCGTCCGTTTTAAAATATAGTTAACAACCGGGGCATCCGTGTTCCATGGACACATTTTCTTGTTTCTGTTTTCTATCAGTCAAGCGTCTGTGCCGTACGCGGTGCTCTTGTTAAATGTTATTGTACTGACTCAACCCTGCCTTTGTCGAACAATATCTTAAAATGTTTGTATTGCATTTAACTCATCCACATACAGACACTTTATGATGCCTCTGCAGCATACAACATTTGAAAACATTGTGGCAAAAGGAGAAATTGCTCCTTTTGCCACAATTTTTTTAACTTTTTAACTCGACTATTCAAAGAATATGAGAGCTTTACTACTCGCCCTGGCGTCGGCGTCTCCGTCGACGACCGGTTAAAGTTTTAGGGCAAGTTGGCATTTTCATTCATAAATATTTGTGCTGGGGCTTAAATATTTGGAATATAGTTACATCTTATACCTTTCTTCACATTGAATGTTAAAGGTACTGAGTATGACCTTCTTTTTGGGGTAAAACACATGATTTTCTGTGGTTAAAGTTTTAGGGCAAGTTGGCATTTTCATTTAATTTTTTAATTTTTCTCATTAAGTATTTGTGCTACGGCTTTAATATTTGGAATGTAGTTACATCTTATACCTTTCTTCACATTGAATGCTGAATATGCTGAGTGTGACCTTCTTTTTGGGGTAAAAAACATGATTTTGGGTGGTAAAAGTTTTAGGGCAAGTTGGATTTTTTTTTTTTAAATTTTTTTCTCAATAATTCCTTTCTAATTGTGATCATTCATTTATCAAATATAATTCTTCAACATATCAAACGGGTTTTGCATGATGTCAAACATTTGGTAAACCTTTTTTTAAGGTTTTGCTATTTTTAAACTCGGTCAGTTTTAACATTTGCGTTAAAGTTTCATAATTCAAATCACTTCATACTTCACACATTTGTTAAGGACCATCGTACAATTAGGTTAGATAACTCCATTGCATCCTAGATATGGAGTAATGGCCCTTGAATTACTTAGAAAATTTTGCCACAATGTTTTCCACTTTTTGTCATAGGTTATCCATTCAAATAATGATTCAATTATGGAGATTTTCTATGTTTTGACAAAATAAGTTTAAAGTCGTCTGCTGCAGAATTGCCGTATGAGGGAAAGGGTTAATAGTACTTAAGTGCAATATAATGAAATAGTGCTTTATGTGAATAAGCGGCATATAGTCGAGCGCGCTGTCCTCCGACAGCTCTTGTTTACAGTAATTATACCTTCATTTTTTTAGAGTTTCTGTGACTTTATCTGGATGTTTTAATGGTCGTCTGCTGTATATTTGATGTATGGTTTAAACAATGCTACGGTTCTCATTCAGAAACATGTTTTAACCCTTTCCGACATAATGCATATCTGCAGCAGACAACTTTGAAAGCATATAAGCAAAAACCTGGAAAATCTTCATAAATGAAAGTCAAAATACCGGAAAATTTTTTAAAACATTGTGACAAAAGGAGAAATTGCTCGTTTTGAGCAATTTCTTCCTTTTTCACATTTTTTTCAAAATGTCTTCTGCAAATTATATCACACGGTATTGAAAGAAATCTTAATTGCCATGAAATTATGTTCAGTGCAATTTATTGTGTCACCTGCCTTGGCAGGGAGACACATAGGGATCACGTGATCATTGTCAAGCTAAACTTTGTCTGTAGACTTGTCAGTTTTGAAAGCACATGACTTTGGTTTCATTTCAGAAATGCTTTAGTATGCGAGAGTCCCCCATATGGATGGACTCCAGCACATCCAAACAGTGTAGACAGCTTGAGGATGCCTGCGGAGGACCAGAGGTAGTTTATTGTATTTGTACATAGATTTGTGTAAAACGCCATTTATGAACAGTTTGCAGTCACCGTAACCAGTTCACCTAACCATGTGTGTCTTGACTATCTCATGCTAGTACTCCACACAACTTTTTTCCCTGGCAGCAATGGCTTTTGTCATCATTTAAATACTTGTGCAATTTTTGGGTGTTTAACCCTTTCCCTGATACAGACAGTTTCTGACGCCTCTGCAGCAGACAACTTTTGAAAACATTGTGATAAAGGAGAAAATGCTTATGATGAGAAAGATCTCCTTTTTACACAATGTTTTCAACTCTATCTATGAGTGTGTCTTTCTTTTATAGAGATTTTCCATATTTTTACATGGATGTTTTCAAAGTCATCTGCTGAAGATTTTTTGTATGTTGGGGAAGGTATAATGGATTGCTTTAACCTCTTACAGTGTTTTAATTTCACTGTTATGAAAATTTCCAGGAGGACAATGAAGAAATAGTTAGAACTTGATGCTCTCAATCTATCATTACACTGGTCACAAAAGGCAACTTGTATCATTCATGTACAGGCTCATTTATTCATCTAGATGTTTTCAATCATAATTTATAAAAAAAAATGTATACATATCATTATGAGCTCAAGTGATTTGGGGTCTTTGTGTTGCCTGTGTGAATAGTAAACACTTGTGTTAGCATGTGCATTGTTACAGTCTCATAAGAGCATTCACTGTTTGCAGCTGTTGACAGCAAAACTAGAAATGTCACCTCACTATTCTTATGCCAATGTCACAAGACCTCAAATTGCCACACATAGCTCATATATATATGTATCGCAAACACCTTGTTGATCCTAATTTTGTATGCCCCCCTAAGGAAGGTTTTGTTTGGTCATTGTTTTGGAGTTAATTCCTTTTGTCAAATTGAGTCTATATATCAGTTTGACTGTCAGATTTTCATTTTTGAGGGGCTGGAAGATTCAAGACAATTTAAGTGACCAACTCCTGTTTAATTCTATACAAATATTTGCATTTTTCCAGGAACTTGCCAGAATTACAGGATCAAGAGCATTTGAGAGATACACTGCCAGTCAGATCATGAAAGTATATCAAACCAACAAAATGGCATATGATACCACAGAGGTTAGTTCATATCCTACATTTCATCTGAAGTCCGCTCTGGGTCATGCATAATGTCTTTCCTCCTTTAACCCTTTACCTAATACAGAAGTTTTGCGACACATCTGCAACAGATAACTTTTGAAAACATTGTCACAAAATGAGCAATTTCTCGATTTGCCACAATGTTTCAACGCTTTTCAATAATTAAACTTTCATTTATTGTGATTTTAAAAAGATTTTTAGTAAAGAACTAAATGCAAGTTTGTGTGAATAGCAATATGACTGATGTGCTGGGTGCAGAGAAACATTCAAGTAATATGGCTTAATTTAAATTCATTTTCTGGAGTGCAAAGTATTATTTAAATACATTTTTCTTCATATTACCTTAACCCTTTCCCTCATACGACAATTCTGCAGCAGACGACTTTGAACATATTTTGTCAAAACATAGAAAATCTCTATAATTGAATGGATAACCTATGACTAAAAGTGGAAAACATTGTGACAAAAGGAGAAATTGCACGTTTTGTGCAATTTCTTCTTTTGTTACTATGTTTTCAAAAAGAATGTGTGTCTTCTTTTTTCTAGAAATTTTGTCTTCTAACGTAGACCAGCAAACTTACTTATTTATATGTCAGAAATGTTATAAGAATTAAATCCCTTCACACTTACATCAAATTCACAGAAGATGACTTTTGAGCAAAAAGGTTGAAACTGTCTAGAAATGAAACAGTAATTACTAAATACTGTTTAGGACATTGTGGCAAATGTACTCTCATTCAGTAATATTTCTTATGCTTACCTAGATATTTCCCAAAAAGTCTGTAATAGTTTCTGTGTGACAAAAGGAGAAATTGCTCATCATGAGCAATTTCTCCTTTTCCCACAATGTTTTCAACTCTATTCAAAAATGATATTATTACTTATAGAGATTTTCTATACATTGGACTTGATAATTTCAAAAAGTCTGTAATAGCTAATTATATGTTGGATAGGGTTGAGAATGTTGACATTATTTTTCTTTGCAGAGAATATCCCTAGTCAGCAGTTTTGCATGTTCTTTGTTTCTTGGCGACTATGCACCAATCGATCTTAGCGACGGATCAGGATGTAACCTTCTAGATATACAGAGGCATTGCTGGTCATCCAAATGTCTTTCTGTAAGTACAAATTGCATCCATTAACCCTTGCCCACTTGCAGATGCATTTTTACGCACATGCTGCAGATGACTTTAGATGCTCGATGTTTACAAATAACATGGGATAAATAGGTCAGACAAAGGCCAAGGTCATATTAGAATAATCCTTGAAAATTGTCAATAGGTCAAAGTTGAAGGTCACATTTATTTTTTTCTTCTGGTGGGTATTTGTCCCATGTAGCAGTTCTAGTTAGGGCTGTTCCAGGAAAAAATGTCTAGGGGGGGAGGAACAACCACAAATTTAGGGTACCACGTATCAAATTATAATTATTTTTTGGGCACTAATTTTATTTTAATTAAAAATACCCCCCCCCCCCCCCCCCCAGCTACCAAGAAAAAAAATCTTGGAAGTTTGACTGAACTCAACTCTGTAAAACAGGTGTTTCTTTGATGTAACAGATTTAGTGTCACCTGCATTGTCAAGATGTTCTACTCATACTCATACTTACTCGAGTACCAATTTTCAAGTAGTCAGTACTAGTCTTAAATTATGAGTATAAGTTTTTGTTTTTTTGTGTGTTTTTTGTGACCCATCATTTAGACAGTTTTATACCATGTTATAATAATTTAAAACCTGTACTCTGAAAGTACTTACTCGAGTACTCCTTAAGCATCCAGTACTAAGTACTGTGTAACACATTGGTGGTCATTTCTCCATCATCTTCCTGTCTATTTGCCAAGCTTTCACTTACTGACTTATTGGCGACGTATGTTTCTTCAACACTTATCATTTTTGTATGTTACTTATTTCAGGCCACTGCCCCAGGATTGGGACCAAAACTTGGAGATCCAGTACCTTCAAACTCAATGGTGGTAAGGACATAATGATAATTATAAATACAAATACTTGAAGTAGAATAAATATCATCATTATAAACGTCATCATTCTCTGTGTAAAGCAACCTTGGCATATTTTAAAATAACAATGGTGGTAAAAGACTTGCCTGGGTAACCATGCTAAGGATCCAAATGGATACTGCTTTACGGAAGATTTTTGAAACCTTATTTGCAAATTTGTTTAGAGACAGATCAAACTGTGTAGAGAGCTAGCTGAGGACAAATGCCTTGCAGTTATATTTTTGCAGAACAAGGCTCATTTTGAGAAGAGAACTATGAGACCTTCTAATATACACAATGTTCATACTTGTTACAAAAACAAACATTCAGATAGTGTCTACATAAAACCAGCTTTCATTTGAAACTCTTCTGTAAGACTTTTAAACTTGATTTAAACCTCACACATGGTTCAATAATTAACTTAAGATATGAATAATCAGTTTCTGGTTGCTTTATGCACTTAATGCACCATTTCCCAATTACAGACACATTTTGACACATCTGCGACAGAAGATAACAATGTGACTAAAAAGAAGCATTTGCTCTTTAGTTTAAACTTTAGTTTATTATACATCAATGCAATACAAGCTTTCAGCTTATATTGATCATGCTCAATGTCTGCTTCCTAGAGACTTAACCAGCGCTCAGGCCATTCATGAGGAATAATTCCAAAGACACAACCCCCTCATCACAGGATTTAAACAAAGGACCTTTGGTATGAGAGGCTGACTTTTACTGTCTTTCATTTGCTGTTTAAGAGCAATTTCTCTTTTTACCTGTATGTTTTTCAACTCTATTTAATATTTTTACGTTTTCCATGTTTTAGGGTTTCATATCATCTTACCTGGTAGACAGGTATGGTTTCTCACCTGAGTGTCGAGTGGTGGCGTTTACAGGGGATAATCCTTCCTCATTGGCTGGTCTTGCACCGAAAGAAGGGGATGTGATTGTGAGTACATGAATTGTTTATTTAATTTTATCAATTTATGATTTTTAGTGGCAATATCCTTTCCTACACACCTTTTGACCCATCTGCAGCAAATCAATTTCTCGTTTTGCCTTAATGACATCGGCTCTATTCTATAATTATAATTTCACTTTTAGAGATTTTCTATCTTAAATTTATTTTTCTTGATGTTTTTAGAATTTTTAGAATCATCTTTGAATGTTGGATGTTGAACAACAAAGATTCGGACTGCACAGACGTTGCTTATTTTTGAAGGACAACTTTCCTGTTAATTATACTAGACAAAACTTTATTTTTGAACTTTATAGATAAGCCTTGGTTCCAGTGATACAGTGTTTCTATGGTTACCAACCGCTTCACCAGGACTAAATGGGCACATTTTTGTTAACCCATTAGATCCAAATGCCTACATGGGGCTTGTATGGTAAGTATCCTCTGAAGTATACTGTCAAATTTCAATGTACAAAACAACAATTGATCTGTGATCTACTAAAACCAACTTTGGGGCATTTGGGATATCACAGTTTGATCTGACACTGTTTGACAATTAGTAAAAGAAAGCTTCAGAATCTCTTGACAGGTATGGTCCAATCACTTGGATTTGATAGCATGGATGCGTAGATATTTGTCTACACTCGTCATAACGAGGGCTTGGTGTGAAACGGTTGTAACTAAAAACCTATTTTGAAAACCCTGGTTTAGGGGCAATGTTGATCCCTTTGTAAACAATGCAAATTTAAGTGCCATTGCTCAGAACGAGCCTAAATTTCCATTGTTTACCAAGAAAAATGATTTAACACTTATAAAGACTTTATGGCGAGGTGATTAACCTTAGTAAAAAAAGACCAATTTTAGTAACAACCGTTTCACGCCAAGCCCTTGATTATTAAACTCTGTAAGGTTGGTTTGCAAGGATCCTGATGGCTAGATTTGTGATGCCATTAGAAAAAAAAGGGATCTTGTTGTATCTCAATTATAAGATAATGTAATGGATGTATTGCTACAATTCTAGTTCTTTGTCAGAAAGTACATATGAGCCGTTCCATGAGAAAACCAACAGCACAGGCTAATCCAGGCCGACACATTCCGTCTTAGTGGGATAAAGGTATAGAATAATGATTCCTGAAACATAAAATCCACAGGAGGCGAAAAGTGTCTGTCCGGGTTAGGCTGATCTGGTTCGTTACTTTACGCAGAGTCCACAATGTTGGTTTTCTTGAGGAGCTCCTCATAATTATATGAATATGCACAGGCAAGTTTACTTCAGTGTTCACTGTTTACATTTGTAATATGATACCAAATGGTGTTTGATGTGACTATTTTCAAACCCTTGTATTGCTGAATGTTGAGAACAGGCTTGTCCAGCTCTTTATTTGGAAGAGATCATAGCCAATTCTAGGAATGTCAAGATAGACATGTTGAGTCAAACAGTCAACAATAGAGCCCTTTCCCACATACAACAAATCTACAGCAGACAACTTTGAAAACATACCAGAATTCTTTGAAAACTTCCCTTAAATGAAAGTACAATAATTGAATAGAGTTGAAAACATGGTGACAAAAGAAAAATTGCTCGTCTTGAGCAATTTCTTCTTTTGTCGCAATGTTTTAAAAAAGCCTTCTGCTGCGGAAGCGTTGGAAAGCGTTTATATGAGGGAAAGGGATAAAGCCTGGTCAGCTGACCCAGATGCGCTGTCTGGCCTGGTACTAAGCTGGTGGCACAGGCTTCACAAAAATCAGCTCAAGCATTCAACGGGTTAAGTTTCCCCAGTGACATAGAATATTTGATACTTCTGTTGCAGACAAGTTTTGTAAATTTTGCTGAAATAAAAAAAAGAAATTACCTATCTTACAAGATCATAGATACAAACTGTTATCATTCTGAATTTAACCTCTTACTTTTATCCTGACAGGAGGCACATCATAATGCTGTTTCTTCAAATCCATTATTGTGAAAAATTTCCGTTACAAATTAGTCTGAAGAGGCATCATTATCCCTTTCCCTCATACAGACGCTTTCTGACGCCTCTGCAGCAGACGGCTTTTTGAAAACATAGTGACAAAAGAAGAAATTGGTCAAAACGAGCAATTTCTTTTGCCTCAATGTTTTCTACTTTTAGTCATAGGTTATCCATTCAATTATAGAGATTTTCTATTTTTCGACAAAATATGTTCAAATCCGTCTGCTGCAGAATTGTCGTATGAGATAAAAGGGTTAATAATATAACATCATAATATTTCTTTCAGTTTTAAGAACGGTTCCCTTACACGAGAAAAAATCATGAAGAAACATGCTATAGGATCATGGGATACATTTTCTAGAATCGTAGAAGGAACATGTCCAGGAAATAGTGGCAATATTGGTACGTCTTTATATTAAATGCTGTCTAATTTAGTATATACATGTACACTGGCACCCCTCTATAACACTCTCCGTTTTAAAGCGGATCCCGTTATAACACTGGTCTTGCTTGGCTCCCAAAATTTATTGCATGAAATATTTGGGAATAGAATTATAAATTTTCAAAAACCTAACGTTTGAAACACCAAAATAGTATATGATCCGAGTAATTGATCTCCACTGCAGTTAATCCACATGTTTGCATAACGCTTTGTTCAACATTACAACAACAATAGACAGGTAAAAAAAATCGATATCGTTATCGACCGGCTTTCAATATTACAACAATACAGATAAAAAATCGATATCGGTGTAATTATTGTTTGGATGTCATCTATTTCTTCTACAAATACAACTTGGACAAACCCAAAATACACGTGACTATTCCAGCCAATCGTATTTGCGATATGTAAAACTATCACTATTGAGCGTTTTCGGCTTCTGCAATCCAGTTACTAGAGTAGAAAATCTGCACATGTGCGCAGTACACCACACGAGTAACCATTCACGAAGTCTTGTGTTGTTTACAAAATGGCAACCTTTAGTGCATCTTTGATCTCGTGTTACCCGTCAAATAGTGGGTGTCGTACGTCGAGTAGATTAGTTCGCTTACTTTCAACTCTCGTTATGCGAGTTAAGAAGTCGAAAACGCTCATTGGGGCCGTTGAAAAGGCATGCGCACGAGACATGTATCCATTGTAAACTTCCGCAAATATTGCAAAACTGAAAGTACTCCAGCCACTCGGTAAATCTCAAAAGATCACTGCAATTACCGCGAATTGTCAAAGAAATAACCCTGTTAAAGATCGTTGATTAGAAATGCATATTATTCGGTCCAAAAATAACTTTCAAGCTTGTTTTAGCCAGAGACATATAACACTCTCTCTTTGCAATTGAATTAGTGTATGCGTTATATGTGGGTGGGTGGAGTAATGATTTTTGGAACAGCGTTATAACTTTAACCCCGCTTATAGCACTGTGCGAGACCATGGCTCCCAAGTACAGTGTTATAGAGGAGTGCCAGTGTATATGAAAGCTGCGTTTAATATAAGAGGGCTATAGTATTCATATGTGAATATATTGACTGAAGAAGATCATGTATTTTACACATTCTTTTCATAGCTTTAGCTGTCTTCCTGAGTATGTCTATGAATCACACGACCTCATATTAACCCTTTCCCACATACAACAAAACTGCAGCAGACGACTTTGAAATAATATATGAAAACCTTGAAAACTCTCCATAAATGAGAGTTCAACCGTTGAAAACATTGTGACAATAGAAGAAATTGTTCATTATTCGTCTTCTGTAGAGGCATCTGAAAGCGTCTATATGTGGGAAATGGAGGGTAACCCTTTCCCTCATACGACAATTCTGCAGCAGACGACTTTGAACATATTTTGTCAAAAAATGGAAAATCTCTATAACTGAATGGATAACCTATGACTAAAAGTGGAAAACATTGTGGCAAAAGGAGAAATTGCTCGTTTTGAGCAATTTCTTCTTTTGTCGCTATGTTTTCAAAAAGCCGTCTGCTGCAGAAGCATCAGAAAGCGTCTATATGAGGGAAAGGGGCTAGTGGGTTTTTCCCCCCTTGAATATCCCTCTTATTACCCAACCCTAGAGATGGTTCTTTTATGTACCATAAACAAACTGTTTCAGGATCAGATGAGTACAACCAAGCCTTTGCAAAAGGTGTAGATCCCGACCAAACTATGCTGATTTACACCTTTCGCAAATCATTTACAAGAGCTTTTTAAGCTTAAGGTGAATTGATCTAAACCTACACTATTCACAAATATCAACTAGAACCTTTTTTTCCCAAATACAGGCTCATTGAATAATGATTTAAAGAACTTGAAATATGAGCATTACACAGAACTTTCATATTACATTTTCTACGAAGATTATAAATAAGTAGGGATGAGAACAAACATAAAATTCTAGTGAGAAATAATATATTTAAACCTTTCTCACATAAATCAAATCTGCAGCAGAGAATACGAAAAGTCTCTGTAAATAAAAGCATAGTTATTTCTGTAAATAAAAGCATAGTTATTGAGTAGAGTTGAAAACATTGTGGCAAATGGAGAAATTGCTCATCATGAGCAATTTCTCGTTTTGCCACAAATGTTTCCAAAATTCGTCTGCTGCAGAGGCGTCAGAAAGCGTCTATATGTGGGAAAGGGTTAAACTGTATATTTATTACAGGTATTTATTATAATGTGAGAATGAGTAATAAGCTGTATATTTATTACATGTATATATTATGATGTGAGAATGAGTAATGAACCGTATATTAATTACAGGTATATATTATGATGTGACAGAAATACAACCTACAGTGATGGGTACCTACAGATTTGGTCAGAATGATGAAATGGTGAGAATATAGACTTTTTTCTGTCAAAGAACCTGTCTGCTTTTGATAACTGTCTGGTATGATTGAAATTGTGGAAAGGGTTAAACCCTAAAGATCAAATTAGGATTTCAGAATAATTAATATAGTCGTTATCTTGAGTTCTATAAGACAGATTTTAATTTATAATCTGTTCAATGCTGACATTTTTAAAATGGACTTGTCCAGCATTGCATTTGAAAATGTCCATAACCAATTTTAGGAATATCAAGATAAACAGTTGAGTATGTGTCGGCTTGCTTTGATGAACATTTCAAATTGAAATGATGTTGAAAATAATTCTGATGGTTCTTAGCAAAACCTTTCCCTCATATAAATGCTTTCTGACGCCTCTGCAGCAGACAGCTTTTTGAAAACATAGTGACAAAAGAAGAAATTGCTCAAAACGAGCAATTTCTCCTTTTGACACAATGTTTTACACTTTTAGTCATAGGTTATCCATTCAATTATAGAGATTTACTGTTTTTTGACAAAATATGTTCAAAGTCGTCTGCTGCAGAATTGTTGTATGAGGGAAAGGGTTAATTCATTGTGAAAAATGGAAAAAAAAATAATGAAAAGAATATTTCTGAACATCCTGATGCAGAATACTTTGGATCCTTCCTATTCTTCCATTTTTTCTGATAAAGGTTTTCATTTTGAATGAGTCCAAGTTTTATATAAGGCAATGGGTTTTAGCTTTAACTTTAACCCTTTCCCACATACAGACGCTTTCTGACGCCTCTGTAGCATACGTATCTTGAAAACATTGTGGCAAAAGGAGAAATAGCAATTTGTCCTTTTGTCACAATGATTTCAACTCGATTGAATATTTCAACTCTCATTTATGGAGTCGTTTCTAAAGTTGTCTGCTGCAGATTTGTTGTATGTGGGAAAGGGTTAAATAGTAATGCCTTTCATCAATATTTGTATCACTATTTTGTATATCAATTTTCCAGATTGACACTTTCCCTCCCATTGTTGAAGTGAGGGCAGTCCTAGAAAGTCAGTTTTTAGCTAGATTGTTGTACTCTAAATATTGCGGTTTACAGATAGGTAAGAAATTCACCTGTAATGTTTTTAGCTGCTTCTTCTAGGTTAGCTAGTTTACCTGATATGATATTTGTAGTGATCTTTCTTGAAAATATATCTTGAGAGTAGGAAGTATGATTGAAAACATTGTGGAAAGAGGAGAATTATCCTACTTTTGAAAATGTCCCTTATTTCAGTTCTTGACAGTAACCTGCTTCAGATATGGGTTACACCATTAGTCTGATAATCTGGATTATGCTGTAACTTGGAAATTGTATGTGCTAAATGAATGGAAATAATTATTATTCATTTGTCTAAAGCTTTTAGTTTTTACCTCACCTGAGCACAGATTTATTTGGGATGAGACTTAAAAGCAAGCATCCTCTCAATGTCCTCACCAATATTCCTTAATTGTTTTTGGATCCATTAAATATTCTGGTTTCTATGGCAACAAGAACAACAAATGTATATTTGTATTTTGTAGAGGATCAGATCTAGATGTTATAATTTCCATTTTTCAGGCCCCCATACCAGATTAATAGCGACAGGAGGAGCTTCACAAAATAAAGCTATATTACAGGTATATCAATACACGAGACATGAAAACGCAATACCAACCGAGATTTGATATCTAGGCAAAAATATGGAAAACCTATAAATGAAATTACAATTACATGTATTGGAAACTGTTGAAAATGTTTAGGAGTAAAGAGCAATTTCTTCTTTTGTCACAATGTTTAGAGAACAGTCTTCTGCAGATTAGTCAAAATACATTTGCAAGTTGGAAAGGATTAAACAGACATCTGTTGCAGTAGAACACTTTTGAAAACTATGTGATTATAATGAGTATGTTAGTGTGCACCTCCATGCATTCAAATCAGTGTGTGTCAAGTTCTTCATATTGTCATTGAAACATTCAGTCTAGTAGTTTTTACCTTTGAAAAACTTTGCTAATAATTATCATGTATTCTCATCTAAATCATAATTTACAACCTTACTTTTTCATGGGAGCGTGACCCATGTTTTGTCATGTTATCAAATATAAAACCTCAATTCTCTTGGGACTTGACCCATGTTTTGTCACGTATTTGAAGCTGTTTTATCAAATATAAAAATTCTTGACTGACTGATCTTATTGATTGTTTCAGGTGATAGCTGATATTTTTTGCACCCAAGTTTACACTACTAATGCCCCAAATTCAGCTGCATTAGGGGGCTGTTACAGGGCCAAACACGGTATGTTTACCTTTGAAAATTCTAACAGAAAGGCAAATGCTTTAAAATTGATCTAGATGAATCAAATTTTGCAATGAGCATTTTTAGCTCTACTGGCCAAAGGCCAGAAGAGCTTACGCCGTGGGGTGGTGTCCTTCGTGCGTGCGTCCGTCCGTAAACATTTGCTTGTGAACGCGATACAGTCTTCAGTTTTGATTGTATCTCAATCAAACTTATACAGTAGTTAGATATTCATGAGAGCTCGGTTCCTTTCGCAAACCAGCCAGATCCGCCCATGCAAGACTGGATTATGGCCCTTGGAATTGTCAAAATTGCTATAATAGAGCTTGTGAACACAATAGAGGCTCCATTTACTATCTGATCTTCACCAAACTAACACAGTAGTTATTTATCCATGAGAGCTTGGTTCCTTTGGCAAACCAGCCGGATCTGGCCATGCAAGACTGGATTATAGCCCTTGAAATTGTCAGAATTGCTATAATAGAGCTTGTGAACGCGATAAAGTCTTCAGTTTTGATTATGTCTCAATCAAACTTATACAGTAGTTAGATATCCATGAGAGCTCGGTTCCTTTTGCAAACCAGCCAGATCCGGCAATGCAAGACTGCATTATGGCCCTTGAAATTGTCAAAATTGCTATAATTGAGCTTGTGAACACAATAAAGGCTCCATTTACTAGCTAATCTTCACCAAACTCAGATAGTAGTTAAATGTTGATGAGAGCTCGTTTCCTTTCGAAAACCAGCCAGATGTGCCCTTGCATGACTGGATTATGGCCCTTGAAATTGTCAAAATTGCTATAATACAGCTTGTGAACACAAAAGAGCCTCGATTTACTCTCCGATCTTCACCAAACTTAGATAGTAGTTGAATATTGATGAGAGCTTGGTTCCTTTCACAAACCAGCTATCCGATCTACACCATACATACATGCTCTGGATTGAAAATCACCAAAGAACCATACCAGTAGAGCATAGGCCCTCATGGGCCTCTTGTTTCTGAATTTCCATCAAAACCTTTTCCTGATACAGAAAACTTGATTCAGATGTTTACCTTGAGAACTACCTTTCCCAATGTACTCTTGGCATTATTTGGATAGAATAATTTCAGGGTAAAATGGTTTTTTTTAGCTCACCTATGCACGAAGTGCAAGGTGAGCTATTGTGATCACATTTTGTCCGTCCGTCCGTCGTGCGTCGTCAACATTTCAGCTTGTTAACACTCTACAGACTACATTTTGCATCCAATCTTCATGAAAGTGTATCAGAACATTCATCTCCATAAAATTTTGGACAAGTTCGAAACTGGGCCATATGAGGTCAAAAACGAGGTCACTAGGTCAAATTGAAGCGAAATCTTGTTAACACTCTGGAGGCCACATTTTCAACTTGAGCATGTTGAAACTTTATCAGAATGTTTGTCTTGATGATATGTAGGTCAAGTTCGAACATGGGTCATGTCGGGTCAAAAAGTAGGTCACTAGGTCAAATTGAAGGAAAATCTTGTTAACACTCCAGAGGCCACAATTTTTGCTAAAGCAGTTTGAAATTTTGTCAGAGTGTTTGTGTTTAAAATATCTAGGTCAAGTTCGAATATGGATCATGCCGGGTCAAAAACTAGGTCACTAGGCCAAATTGAAGGGAAATCTTGTTTACACCGTAGAAGCTGTATTTTTTGCTTCAGCAGCTTTAAATTTAGTCAGAATGTTTAGCTGAATGATATCTAGGCCAAGTTTGAATACGGGTCATGCTGGGTCAAAAATTAGGTCACTAGGGCAAACTGAAGGAGAATCTTGTTAACACTTTGGATGCCGCATTTTTTGCTTAAGCATCTTGAAATTTGGTTAGAATGTTTGTCTAAATGATATCTAGTTCAAGTTCGAATATGGGTCATATGGGGGTCAGAAACAAGGTCAATAAAGGAAAATATTGTTCAAACTCCGGAGGCCGCATTTTTACTTTGAGCAAGTTGAAAATTTGTCAGAATGTTGTTTTGATGATATCTAGTCCATGTTGGAATATGGGTCATATCAGGAAAAATAATTTATAGATCACTAGGCCAAATGAAGGAAAATCTTGTTAACACTGGAGGTTGCATTCAGAATAATTGTCTTGATGTGTTTTGCATAACAGTACATTGTATAATTAAGGTGAGCGATCCAGGGCCATCATGGCCCTCTTGTTATAATTAAAATGGAGTTACACTTATCTATCAAAAACAGTATATTATGAACAATCAAGAGTTTGACAAGAGTATTTGCTAACTGTGAGATCAAAATAGGAGAAGTGTGTAAAGACATTAACAATTGACTTGTAGTACTGAACCAGAGTAACCTTTGATTGGCTGATTAACAATTTACCTGATATAAGTTATTTGTTGTCTGATTTTTAACCTGCAGACGCATCTTCAGCAAAAGGAGAAATTGAATCACAAGAGCAGATTTTTTAATTAACAAAGATACTGGAAAAAGGAGAAATAACTCAAAATGAGTATTTCTCCTTTTGCCACAATTTTGTAATTTAATGCAATTATAACACTTTCGTTAATGGAGATTTGTCATACATTTGCAAAGAATTTTTTAAATCGGACTGATGTTGAATTGTTGTATGTAAGAAAGTTTAAATGATTTGAGAACAATAGGCAATAATACTTTACGTGTCTTTTGGAAATTGAAAGTATTACAGAAGTGAAAACATTTCAGAGAAACACTTGTTTGAGCTTTTTCACCATTTACCTACAATTTTCTCAAAAAGCTTCTTCTCTTGTTTTATTTGTTTCGGGGAAAGGGTTAAGTGCTGGAATAAAAATCAAAATAGAAAATTTGTCAGCTATCGTGTCATGACTCCAATTATCTTTTCAAACTGAAATAAATAATTTTCTAATGAAACGCCAAATTACCGACAATTTTCCTTTATTTTCCAGCTTTGATGCCTCCAACCACACGGTTTGCAGACATAGTTTCACATATACAGGATAAGAAAAAAGTGGCCGTTTGTCGGCCTGGAGTAGAAAAGGTTTGATTTTTTTTACTGCAAATAACATTACAGAAAAAGAGTGATAATATTTTCTGTTTATCAACTCTTTCCCACACACAGAAATATTTTTACATGTCTGCAGCTGACAACTTTTGAAAGCATTGTTAAAAAAACAGAACCTGTGCATAATAACCAATTTCTCCTTTTACTTTCATTTATACAGAAAAACCATTGTTTTGTCTAGATGTTTTCATCATCATCTGATGTAAATGTATATAATATAGTATGATTTTGTGATTTTATTGCAAATAAGTAAAAAAAAAAAGATCCATTTTACGGTAATACAAATACCCCTGTTATGTTTTTCCATAAACCCAAGCAGGTAAATGATTAACCCTTTCCCTCATACGGCAATTCTGTAGAAGACGACTTTGAACGTATTTTGTCATAAAGTAGAAAATCTCCGTAATTGAATGGATAACCTATGACAAAAAGTGGAAAACATTGTGGCTATGTCACTATGTTTTCAAAAAGCCGTCCGCTGCAAAGGCGTCAGAAAGCGTCTATATGAGGGAAAGGGTTAAGAAAATTGATGTTAAATTTGAACAGTTTTTCAATTTTTTTTGGTTTCATTTTTCTAACAGGTGTATTATCCAATGTTAGCCAGGTATGAGCGAATAGAGAGATATATTGCGACAGAGCTGGTTGGGAAGAGATGATGAATGGTTGCATACATCCAGACAGTTTCAGACTAAATTTCAGTGTTACATTTTTAACCACTTCTGACCTGTTAGAACAGCATTTTCATTTAGTTGTTGCAGAAGAAAGTAGAAATTATTGTGGAAAAAGGAGAAATTGCTCAGCATTAAACTTCTCCTTTTTCCATGATATTTTTTTTCTCATTACAGATGAGTTGCTCTTCAGGACAAACAAACTTAGGTCATTTTATTTGGGTTGCAGAAGAAAGTAGAAATCATTGTGGAAAAAGGCGAAATTGCTCAGCATTAAACTTCTCCTTTTTCTATGATATTTTTATTTGCTCTTCAGGAAAAACAAATTTGGGTCATTTTAAATTTAGAAAAAATAATAGATCTAGATCAGTCTGTGCAGGTTCTGCACGTTTTGTCAATTGGCCTGAGGAACCTACAAGACTAAATAGTTCACTTTTGGACCAGATTGAATGAATGAGTATACTGATTCTTAACCCTTTCCCTCATATGACAATTCTGCAGCAGATGACTTTGAACATATTTTGTCAAAAAAATGAAAATCTCTATAATTGACTGGATAACCTATGACTAAAAGTGGAAAACATTGTGGTAAAAGGGGAAATTGCTCATTTTGAGCAATTTCTTCTTTTGTCACTATGTTTTCAAAAAGCCGTCTGCTGCAGAGGCGTCACAAAGCTTCTATTTGAGGGAAAGGGTTAACCTTTTCCCACACACAAGGAATCAAGAGCAGATGATTTTGAAAACATTTAGTCAGAAATAAGGAAAATCTCTATAAATGAAAAATAATTTATCGAATAGAGTTAAAAACATTGTAACAAAATGAGAAATTGCTCACTATGAGCAATTTGACCTTGTGCATAAATGTTTCAAATAATGTCTTTTGCAGAGGCGTCTGAAAGCGTATGAAAGGGATATTTATAATGGATAGCAACGAATACCCTGGGTTTGGTTTTCCTGAATTAGAACTCAAATACATGTGATCTCTCAACTAGAAATATTAGTCTTCGGACATTTATGTCTTTTGTAGAATTAACCCTTTCCCACATACAACAAATATGAATGAGATGACCTTGACTGTCAAGACAACAATATGGAAAATCCAATAAAGGAAAAAAATATTCATCAATAGCAGTTTCTTCGTTTACCACAATGTTGTTAATGACGTCTGCTGCTGATGTCGAAAATGCATCTGCACGTGGTAAAGGGTTAAGATCGGCCCACATATTGCTACAGTCTGTTCCGCTTGTCGATTCTTTACTAGATTACTCAATAATGACCATTAATGATAGCAAACAGTGCAGTGTCTGTCTGTCTGTCTCTGTCTTTTATTATCCTGATCACAGGTACTAGTATCGTAGCCTGTTAAATAAAAAAAAATTAAATCACATTATACGCTTACAATTTACGATTTTATAAAATTTAATAATCTATGTAAAGGTAAAATGCCATTTTTTATTTTTTTTAACCCTTTCCCTCATATAGACGCTTTCTGACGCCTCTGCATCAGACAGCTTTTTGAAAACATTATGACAAAAGAAGAAATTGCTCAAAACGAGCAATTTCTCCTTTTGCCACAATGTTTTCCACTTCTGAGTTATAGGTTATCCTTTCAATTATAGAGATTTTCTATTTTTTGACAAAATATGTTTAAAGTCGTCTGCTGCAGAATTGTTGTATGAGAGAAATTTTTAATAGGCTAAGATACTGGTTCCTATGATCCTGATAAGGCTGTGCATATAAACAGGCTGTTTCAGGTTCTAGCTTTATTAGATATCCAAAGTTCTAAATGTTTGTGTTGAGACTCATATTCCTTTTATGAATCAAGATTTCATCCATTTCTTCAACTTGGAAGAGTTGAATAAGTACATATACAGTCCAACCTGTGTTTAAAGACCACCCATGGAAAGTGAACAGCAGACGGCTTTTTGAAAACATAGTGACAAAAGAAGAAATTGCTCAAAATGAGCAATTTCTCCTTTTGCCACAATGTTTTCCATTTCTAGTCATAGGTTATCCATTCAATTATGGAGATTTTCTATGTTTTGACAAAATACGTTCAAAGTCGTCCGCTGCAGAATTGTCGTATGAGGGAAAGGGTTAATTACAGGGTCATTTATACAGAAAATGAGTATTTGGGAAACTAAAATTATGGTCGCTATAGACAGGGACTTGCTATACCAAGGTGATCTTAAGCACAGGTTTGACTTTATATCAGGTAATTGTTGGTTCAATTTAATTATGCATAAATGAACCCTCTCCAAGAAAATCTGTCATAGGGCATATGTAAAGAATATTGTTTATGGTCCATCTGCCGATCTGTGCAGTGTGATCTGAGTAAACACTGTTTATCCATGAGATGCTAGTTTATTCAAAGACACTTCTGACTGTAAGTCATTTTAATATGTTGAGGAGGAATTTATTTTTGCTTTTTATGTGTTCTGTTATGCAAAACTGATTGAGTTTTATGGTAAGGTTCTTTGGCTGTAAAGAAAACATATAGAAAAAAAAAAACATTTCATTAATATTATAAATTGATACATGCATCTACTAGTAAAATGTTTTATGTTGTAAAAACTGAAAATTGAAAAAGACTGTCAAGGAACAGAAGTCCCCTTTAAGGTTGATTGTTTTAATAAGTGCAATTTTTAATTTCTAAACACAAGTGTTATTGTATGTAAACTATGTTAATGAAAGAGTTGTTATAAGGAAATCTTTGATAAGAAGTAGATGTCTACAGAAATAGATACATGTATATTCTTTTTTTGCAATGTTTAATTTAAGGGTGCTTATTTTCATTGAATTGCCTTTTCTCTTTTAACCCTTTTCCTCATATAGACGCTTTCTGACGCCTCTGCAGCAGACGGCTCTTTGAAAACATAGTGACAAAAGAAGAAATTGCACAAAACGTTCAATTTCTCCTTTGGACACAATGTTTTTCACTTTTTGTCATAGGTTATCCATTTAACTATGAAGATGTTCTATGTTTTGACAAAATAAATTCAAAGTCGTCTGCTGCAGATTTGTCGTATGAGGGAAAGGGTTAATCACCACAATTTTTGTATTTGCATATAAATTTATAACTTACTATCGTGGATAAAAAGAGAAATAGCAAACAATTGGGCTGCTTCAATAAAAAAAAAAACGCATTGTTGCATCTTCAGACATCAGATGCATTTGAAGCAGACAACTCTTAAAAACTCTCATAATTTAAATTGTTCCTTTTCCGATAAGTTTATTACTCTGATCTTAAGTTACACTTTCATTTCGAGGAATTTTATCTCGGCTAGATATTTTCAAAGTTGCCTGCTTCATATTTGATGTAATTGGGAAGTGTTTTAGGGATAAAATGATCTGTATCGGCTCTACGGGACCAGTGTTTTCCCTACAACTAACCTAACCTTTAAACACCATATTCTTCCCTAATGTGCTGCCTGCCTTGATACATGTGGGTAACTTCACTGTCATCTGTTGGGCACACTTTCACATACATCTGGTTGGCAGGAGACACACATGCTCCTTCAAACTCTTTTGTTTTAATGTTTGAACCAGATTGATGAAAACAAATATGATGTCAGAAAGGCATAACATGAGAAGTGGGGGAAATGTCCAATTTATCCAAATAATGTGTTCTTAACCAAAGACATTAATATGTTTTTAGCTCACCTATGCACAAAGTGCTCAAGGTGAGCTATTGTGATCACATTTTGTCCGGCTCTGTCGTCAGCAATTGCATTGTTAACACTCTACATGCTAAATTTTGCATCCCATCTTCATGAAAGGTTATCAGAACATTCATCTCTATCAAATCTTGGACAAGTTTTAAACTGGGCCATATGAGGTCAAAAACTAGGTCACAAGGTCTAATTGAAGGAAATCTTGTTAACACTCTGGAGGCCGCCGCATTTTTAACTTGAGCATGTTGACACTTTATCAGAATGTTTGTTTTGATGATATGTAGGTAAAGTTTGAACATGGGTCATGTCTTGTCAAAAAGTAGGTCACTTGGTCAAATTGAAGGAAAATCTAGTTAACGCTAGAGGCTGCAATTTTTGCTTCAGCAGTTTGAAATTTTGTCAGAATGTTTGTCTGTATGTGATTGTCAGCATAATTGTGTTGATGTGTTTAGCTTTAGAAATCACATTGCATAATTCAGGTGAGCGATATAGGGACATCATGGCCCTCTAGTTTATCTTAATTATCACATTTTGTCCAAGTAGAGTGAAAAAGGGGTCTGGTTGTGAGATAGAGAGATCCTGTGTATTTGTTAGAACTTTTAGTCTGTGAACAAGTATTCTAGGACTAAATGTAACATCTGATAGGAAAGTAATAATGCATGCTTATTAGTTTGAGGTCAATACATAAACCCTTTTCCACTTGCAGACACATTTGAAAACATTGTGGAAAACGTAGAAATTGCTCATCACTAACAATTTGTCCTTTTTCTACAATGTTTTTAACAGTTTTTAGCTTGACTATTCGAAGAATATGAGAGCTTACTACTCACCCTGGCGTCGGTATCCACGTCACACCTTGGTTAAGGTTTTGCATGCCAGTACTTAAATAAAAAATGTATTGCATTGAAACTTTCTACAACCCTACCAAACTATCACACCTATGTAGATTATCAAGTTAGATAACTCTATCCTGCATGTTATGCAAGTGTTGGCCCTTTTTGGACTTATAACTTCTGATTAAAGTTTTGCGTGCAACTACATTAAGAGTCCATATCTCAGTATTTACTTGATACATTGCATTGAAACTTTCTACAACCCTACCCAACTATCACACCTGTGTAGATTACCAAGTTATATAACTCTATCCTGCATTTATGCAAGTTATGGCCCTTTTTTTACTTAGAAATTCTGGTTAAAGTTTTGCAACTACATTTAGAGTGTAATCTCGTCACACCTATAAAAATAATCAAGTTAAAAAACACTATCCTGCATATAATGCAAATTATAACCCTTTAAGAAATTGTGGTTAATGTTTTGCATGCAACTACATTAGAGTCCATTATCTCAGTAACTTAAATAAGCGGTGGAATAGTCGAGCGCGCTGTCCTCCGACAGCTCTTGTTAATACTTTTGCTTTCATTTATATAAATTTTCAACCTTCTTGTCTAGATGTTTTCAAAGTTGTCTGCATGCCCATTCCAACCCTTACTGTTCATCTCCTGAATTTGACATTATGAGCAATTTCTCCTTTGCCACAATGTTTTCAAACGTCGTTGGCTGCAGAAGCCTCAAAAAAGCATCTGTATGTGGAAAAGTGTGATTTATCGAAATTTACTACAACAACCGTTATTTGTCTTCCACACACACATTATAAAATGTTAATGTTTGAAGAACAAGTTTAATGTCTCCTCTCCTGTTGATCCACTATTTTTTAACCTTTTCCATCTCCAACAAATCTGCAGACGACTTTGAAAATATCAAGGCAAGATTAAGAAAGTTTGTTTATTGAATAGATTTGAAAACATTGGGACAATAGGAACAACTGCTCATGATGAGCAATTTCTCTTTTTGTCACAATACTTTCCAAAGCTGTCTGCAGATGCATCAAAATACGTTTGCAAATGAAAAAGTTTTTTTCAAAAATTAGTTCATTCTTCTACAATACTTCCATAACTGGAACAGTCAAAACTTCAAAGATAAAATAAACCATTATTTCCATTGACTTCATTAACTTTGAATGAATGTGCAAACCAATTGCATGTGTATATAACATTTGGACAAGTATTTTATGTTAACCCCTTCAAAGATATCCGTTTAAATTTTGCCGTGTCTGCAGCTGATTCCTTTTCACACTGTTTTGTACTGTGATGTTTTTTAAAATCGGAAGTTTGATTTAAATACAGAATTGGAAACGTGGAGGAACATTTGAAATTTAATCACTTTCATCTGTGAGTTCTTGTGAGACAAAGTTTCACAAAAGTCATCTGCTGCAGACGCGCCAAACGTTGCTTGTATCAATGCAAGGGTAAATGAGCCGAATTACGAGTAAATCAACATTGTGGACTCTGTGTAAAGTATTCCCTTGGATAAGCCTTAGCATGCTGCGCAGGTTAACCCGGACAGACACTTTTTGTCTCCTGTGGTTTTCCTGTTTCAAGAATCATTACTCTTTATCTCTATTCCCCGGAGATGGACTACGCAGGTTGATCTGGGTCGATAGACTACGCATATTGTCCATATTGTTGGTTTTCTCGTGTAACGGCTCAAATTATGATTTGACAGAAAACGGACAAGGATTACAGTACACCATTTATTTGTAATACTGAGATGTTTGAAGTATTACTTTTATGTTTTGTTCCTTATATCATGTATATGTATTAAATATAATGACAGAGAATTAAATCCAAGGGATATATAACAATGAGTTTTAACTTGTTCAATGATAAAACCTTTAACCATTTCCCTCATACGACAATTCTGCAGCAGACAACTTGGAACGTATTTTGTCAAAACATAGAAAATAATTGAATGTAAGTGGAAACCATTGTGGCAAAAGGAGAAATTGCACATTTCTTCTTTTGTCACGTATGTTTTCAAAAAGCCGTCTGCTACAGAGGCGTCAGAAAGTGTCTATATGAGGGAAAGGGTTAACCATTTCCCACATACAACAAATCTGCAGCAGATGACTTGGAAAGAATCGAGGCAAAAACATGAAAAATCTCAAATGTGTAGGAATAATTACTGAAAATATTTGAAACAATTGTGGCAAAAGGAGAAATTGCTCGTTTTTTTAGAGCAATTTCTACTTTTGTCACAATTGTTTCAAAAGTTGTCTGCTGCAGAGGCATCATAAAGCGTCTGTATGTGGGAAAGGGTTCAACCATACGCATGATAATTACAACTCTTCCCTCAGTGTGTGTTCTACACTTGCTTCAAGATGCAGATCTCTCGGTTGTTTGGATACAAGGTTTAGCACGCTTTTCCACACCTTTGGATATAGTCCTATCGTTGAACATACCTCTAGAGTCCTTATGTTCACCTTAAAAATGACAGGTATTTGATTTGTGGGTACGGTGACCTGCTCGGCGTGAGATGAAAACAAAAATCATTAGATTTTGTTCATCTTTAGCACGACTTTTCGTTTTTCATAAAAGTCATTTTCTTAAAAACCAATGAGCTATTGCTTTGAAACTTCACACATTTTGGACGTCATTACATGACCTTTCAGGACAAGTCCCATAAATCTACATCAGATTTCGACTGAATGTTGCCCGTTTTGAGACGTAAGGAAATTTGTTCAAGTTTCGCATGAAATGTCTTTTCTCACAAACCACACGTGCTTGGTTTTTGGGATAGGGGCGTTTCGCGCCTATCCCATACTCATGCTGATTTCGAAAAGTCGGATTAAAGCTGAAACCACAGTCCACATGTGTATACCTACACCAAAATCGAGTTTTGATTGGTTATAATCTGCCTTTTCAACGATTTCATTGGTTCGACCGAATCACGAAAAACCATCCGCTTGCATTTATTAATCATCGGATACAAAATAGTTCAAACGAGTGAAACACACTCTGAACTATGATTGACCTTAATGCGTCAAAAAGCGACTTTAAACAGGAAAAGATTGAACCGTTTCCGTTATAGCAACTTAGTTACATACGAATGTTGACAGTATATTTGCCTACGGAGCAACTGCTGACAATGAGCAATTCCTCCTTTCCAAACAATGCTTTGAAACATGAATAAAAAAAATTCTATAACCTAGATAACGAAAATATTTGTCTACAGTTATTATTTTAACCTTTGCCCCTTTTAAGACACATTTGACTAACCTTAACAGATAAATGATAATCAGCAAGTTTGTCTTTTTCCACAATGTTTTAATTACTATTCAAAATAATACTTTCAGGCTTAGTTAAATGTTGTTTGCTGTATATTTAGTCTACGTGGTCAAGGGTAAGGAGTTGTTATTACATAATCCGTCCAAAGAGAGAGGTCCTACTGTGTATACATGCCATGAAAGAATGGTACTAACGGTCTCACCGCTACTGGAGAATTGTTGGTAAAACAGGTCGCGTGTTGTGTTGAATATTCTCACGTGTCGCTGTATGTCGACCCAACTAGGACATAGGAATTAAATCTACAAATAAGAGATAAGATTTCAACACTGATTGATTGTGGTTTAACGCCGTTTTTAACATTTTCTACGTTATATCACGGCGGCCAGTTCATCTACAAATATGTTTCCTGGTTTTCTCACACCAGTACTCCACACAACAATCTTCCCAACCATCTGGGTTCTTTTTCACATAGACTTAGCCCATTTGTGAAAGACGAATGACGCATGTCGCATTGACTTTTGTCAAACGTCGGAAAGAAAGTTGGCCGAAAATGTCAACATACACACGAGTTATAACCGCAAGGTCATTATTTATTTTATAATTGAGGCGCTTCTACCGATTGTGGGACTAAAATTATAATGTATATGCATTTGCGCTAATTGAAGATTCAACGTTCGTCAACGTGTAATCTAGTCCTAGACGTATCTGTTGACAAATAAACTAGAAGTATAGTCTAAATAGGTTTTTGTAAATTAACCTTGTACGGTCCCATTTCGGAGATACAATTAATTTGCAAATACTTTACAAATACCATAATCTAAGCTTTCCTAAGCACAGACGTGTTTTGACGCATCGAACCAGTCTTCTGTAATCAATACTTTATAAGTTGTCTCTGTCTGTAAAGCTTGGAGGTATAATCCGGTGTCCGGCCGGCTGTCTGCCTGAATGTGCATTCGTCCGTCCGTCATGGATTGCATGTATTGGTCAAAACGTTGTTTCTGTATGGCAGATTTATTTGAAAGTGGTCACACTTATACCGTGTGATCAGGAGAACGGCAACATACTAGGTACATAACTCTGGTCTGCTTATCTTAGTTATCTTCATTTTTCCTTATTTAGTTCAGCGATTGTCTCAATTAATTTCCATTGTATCCATTTCCAAAATTGGTTTGTAGGTAACTTATGACCTACACATTTGCAGTGCACCATTACCATAACTTTAGCATGCTGCGTTTGGAGTGTGTATATTTTTGTCTTTTCATGTTATCACTTATTATATGACTTTCGCATGAAAAACACATGCCCTTGTTTCGTTAATGAGTGTTTCCCAATCGTTGTAATTTGTCCAGAGCGACTGACTGTCTGTCCGTCTTTGTGTTCATCCATTTGTCAATCTTTTTATTTTGTTTATACAAGAAAAAGGTGAAACTTTGATAAATTAGGTATTTGTATTGTATAGGCAGGCAATATGTGTGCTTCGCACATTTTTGGTTTGGTTTGTTTAAAGGTCATTGTTTCAACAATGTTTGTCTATATTATCTATGCCATATATTTTCAACTTACATATGCCCCTATACCACCAGCACTTTCAGCGCTTTGATTTACATACCGCTTCGGAAGCGTAGTTGTAGAGCGTCCGCTTTAACCCTTTCCCTCATACGACAATTCTGCAGCAGACGACTTTGAACATATTTTGTCAAAAAGAAGAAAAACTCATTGAATGGATAACCTATGACTAAAAGTGGAAAACATTGTGGCAAAGGGGGAAATTGCACGTTTTGTGCAATGTGTCACTATGTTTTGTCACTATGTTTTCAAATAGCCGTCTGCTGCAGAGGCGTCAGAAGCATCTATATGAGGGAAAAGGTTAACAATGGTGGTAATGGCTGCCCTCCTTGGCGCTCAGGGTTGCGGGCTTAGCAGTATGACTGACTGGTGTCAGGATAAATGAACCAGTAGTATTGGTAACTTACCCGGCAAACGCTGTGATATAACTGAAAGCAGCATAAAACACCAAACAATCAAATTATAACTATCAAGCCGCTTTCTCGTTAACTAAAATTATTTTCACACGCTTATTATATGGCTCGGTGGGGGTAACGATTACGTTTCCTGGATACGCAATATCAGTAGATATTGTGAGTAGTTCGAGAGGCTCGTGCATTTCCACTGGGTATTGCCACGTTCTTCGAGGCTTGAGCGCTGGACTAGTGCAGTCAGGTATGGAGGAAATCGTTGGATGCACACAGTCGGGACAGGGTAGTTACATCATCTGTGGACCAAGTTTTCACAACTCAAATGTTAATCACTCTAATGATTGCTTCCTAGACACAACACTTCTATCGTTCAGACATATTTGCAGCAGATGACGTTTTGAGCAATTTCTCAACTTGCCACACTTATATATTCTTTTCAATGATACATAAGTACTTTCAGATATAGAAATATTTTCGCCCAGATGTTTAAAAAGTCGTCTGCTGCAGATTTGTTGTATATAGGAAAGGGGGTTTAGAATGTGTGTGAAAATCTAAAAAGTTGACAACTCTGCTCATGACGGGCATTTAAATCTTTTGCTCAAAAACCCGTCTACTATCCAAAAAGCCAATGTGCTTTTTTAACCCTTTCCCTCATAATGACGCTTTCTGACGCCTCTGCAGCAGACGGCTTTTTGAAAACATAGTGACAAAAGAAGAAATTGCACAAAACGTGCAATTTCTCCTTTTGCCACAATGTTTTCCACTTTAAGTCATAGGTTATCCATCCAATTATAGATATTTTCTATTCTTTGACAACACGTGTTCAAAGTCGTCTGCTGCAGAACTGCCGTATGAGGGAAAGGGTTAATTGAAAGTGTTCATGGGAATGCAACTACGCGTATTTGTCTTCGCTTTCTCGTAACAGTACTCTACACACAATTCGAGGGCTTGGCGTTTGTCATTTTTCTTTGTAAACAATGGAAATTTAGGTGCCATTGCTCGTTCTGAGCAATGGCACCTAAATTTGCATTGTTTACAAAAGGGACAAAATTGCCACTAAACCAGGGTTTTCAAAATAGGGTTTAAGTTACAACCGTTTCACACCAAGCCCTCAAATTCTTACCAGTCAACTGGATACCTTCCAAAATAAACCATTTCAACCCTTTCCCACATACAAGAAATCTGAAGCAGATGATTGAGATTGAAATCATCTAGGAAAATATTTGGAATATATCTATAAATGTAAGTAGAATTACTGAATGGAAGCAATAGGAGATAGGGCAATTTCTACTTTTGCAACCATGTTTTAAAAAGTCATCTGGTGTGAATGTGTTAAAATGCGTTAGCAAGTGGGAAGGTTTACTTACCTATTTTTGGAAGAGTAATGCCGCTAGTCACAATGACTACAATGGTAGGCGATTTGACTTACAATTGATATGAAAACCTGCATTCTTTACTGTAGAATATCTTGTCTTTAACCATTTCTTATCTGCGGCAAACGACTTTTGAAAACATTCTGACAATTTGAGAAATTGCAATTTCTCCATTTGCCACAATGTTTTCATCTCTATTTAATAATGGTACTCTCATTCATGACAAGTTTTTGCCAGTATATGTTGCAGATTTTTTGTATGTGAGCAAGGGTTAATACCACAACTTGTAATTTTATCCGTGATGTCGATAGTAATTATGTGATGGGAGGTAATTAGTGCTAGTTGTCTCCCTGTTAACATCAAACCTCGAGTTTAGACTTTTGTCATGTCCTGCTTTTCACATCCCACATGCTAAAGTGATGATTAGAAGAGCTCGTCTGTCCTAAATGCTACCATTTGGCTTTTGTGAAGTGTAGATCAAGCTCAGTCTGTGCATCCGTACAATCTAGTCAAGCTCTATACTGTCCACATATCACTTAAATTGGAAGAAGTACTTGTAATTTAGTATAGAGACTATATATAAGACGAAGCAGATATATAGGCTATAATCTGGACCAACACTGCTCAGAAATGCCAACGTTTCCTGCCATGACCGGGTTCAACAAATGAATTGGAGATATCTCCAATTCTTCCAAATTTAACATATCCATAATTGATTTGGAGATATCTCCAATTGAATTGCAGAGCTCTCTAATTGATTTGAAGATATCTCTAATTGATTTGGAGATATCTTCAATTAAGTTGATTTGGAGATATCTTCAATTGAATTAGAGAGCTCTCCAATTCAATTGGAGCTCTTCAAATATTTGAGTTTATGTAGATTTGCGTTCCCTCTTCAAATATTTAGAGAGCTCTTCAAATAATTAGAGAGCTCTCCAATTGAATTACTGATATCATCAATTCAATTGGAGAGCTCTCTAATTGATTTGCAGACCTCTCTAATTCAATTGAAGATATCTCCAAATCAACAATTCATTTGTTGCTCTCACTAATTGAATTAGAGAGCTCTCCAAATCAATTGGAGATATCTTTAATTCAATTAGAGAGAGCAACAAATGAATTGGAGATATCTCCAATTCTTCCAAATTAAACATATCCATAATTGATTTGGAGATATCTCCAATTGAATTGCAGAGCTCTCCAATTGATTTGAAGATATCTCTAATTGATTTGGAGATATCTTCAATTAAGTTGATTTAGAGATATCTTTAATTGAATTAGATAGCTCTCCAATTCAATTGAAGAGCTCTTCAATTGAATTAATGATATCATCAATTCAATTGGAGAGCTCTCTAAATATTTGAAGAGCTCTTCAAATATTTGAGTTTATGTAGATTTGGCGTTCCATACTCCCAGGTGTTCACAAAGTTGTCTGCTTCAAATGTGTCGTATGTGGGAAAGGGTTAAACCAAGGCACGGATCTGACATGCATAACATGTATGAATTTCAGCTATTTGGTTAAAAGATAAAAATTTATGGTATAAAGTTGTTGTTCTGACATAAAGATGGAATAAAAGGTGCGTTTGGAAGGCTTCCATGTTAAATGGACCTGAAACACTGCACGTGCAAATTGCACGATATGTTTGTGTTTCCAGATGCAGATGAAATGGTCTGGTGAGATTATTATAGATGAACAAAGCGTCTGTAAATCTCGAACTCTCGTCTGCATGTATCGAACATTAATTATCTGAAACCCCCTTTATTTATAAGTGTATATTTCTTTGTTTTACACCATGTTATCTTTATGACCCTCGACGAGTGTCTTTGTTATATCTGAGCTGCACGCACTCACTCGCTTGGAAAATACCCACAGCTTACTCGATCACCAAGTGATCTTTGCACGGGACTTTCGGTATAAGATGCACGCAATTTTCCTTAACAAGCGGTTTTTACACGGGACTAGCGGTACAAGATGCACGCGATTTTCCTCTCAACATGGGATTTTTACATGTGGCTTGCGATACAAGATGCATGCGATTTTCCTCTCAACCAAGGATTTTTACATAGGGCTTGCGGTACAAGACGCACGCGATTTTCCTCTCAACAAGGGATTTTTACATAGGGCTTGCGGTACAAGATGCACGCGATTTTCCTCTCAACAAAGGATTTATAAATGGCATTTGCAGTACAAGATGCACGCGATTTTCTTGTCAACAAGGGATTTTTACATAGGGGTTGCGGTACAAGATGCACGCGATTTTCCTCTCAACAAGGGATTTTTACACGGGACTTGCGGTAAAATATGAACGCGATTTTCCTCTCAACAAGGGATTTTTACACGGGACTTACGATAAAGATGCACGCGATTTTCCTCTCAACAAAGGATTTTTATATGGGGCTTGCGGTACAAGATGCACGCGATTTTCCTCTCAACGAGGGATTTGTTACATAGGGCTTGCGATACAAGATTCACGCGATTTTCCTCTCAACAAGGGATTTTTACATAGGGCTTGCGGTACAAGATGCACGCGATTTTCCTCTCAACAAGGGATTTTTACATAGGGCTTGCGGTACAAGATGCACGCGATTTTCCTTTCAACAAAGGATTTTTACATGGCATTTGCAGTACAAGATGCACGCGATTTTCTTCTCAACAAGGGATTTTTACATAACACTTGCGGTTCAAGATGCATGATTTTCCACTCAACAAGGGAGTTTACAAAGGACTTGTGGTTACAAGACGCGCCCGGTTTTCCTCTCAACAAGGGATTTTACACGAGACTTGCGGTACAAGATGCACGCGATTTTCCTCTCAACAAGGGCTTTTTACACTGGACTTGTGGTGCAAGATGCACGCGATTTTCCCCTCAACAAGGGCTTTTTTCACGGGAATCTCGGTACAAGATGCAAGCGATTTTCCTCTCAACAAGGGATTCTTACACGGGTAAAACATGCATGTGCTTTCCCTCTGAGTCAATATCTCATATTTAGTATACACGTCGTTTAGAGGAACATATGGATACAAGACAGTATTAAGTCAAAGAAATGCGCCAATCAGATCGGTTCTACTGAAGTAGTGATGTCAGCTCAGAGCTCGGAGTCGAGTCCCGGTAGCTCAGTCGGTAACGACGCGGGCTGTCAATCAAGGGGTTGTGAGTTCGAATCCCAGCTTGGCCAACTTTCTTTCCGACGTTTGACAAAAGTCATTGCGACATGCGTCATTCGTCTTCCACAAATGGGCTAAGTCTATGTGGAAAAGCAGCCAGTTTCTTGGGAAGATTGTTGAGTGGAGTACTGGTTTGGGAAAACCAGGAAACACATGAGTAGGTGAACCGGCCGCCGTGATATGACTAAGAAATTGTTAAAAACGGCGTTAAACCCCAATCAATCAATCAATCAATCAGATCTCGGATTGATTTAAAACAATATAAAGTGGTTTAAAAACGCTTCCGAGTGAATTTCAATCATACATCGATGACCAGTTCTTGAATACACAAACGGTTGGAAGTGAATGTTTAAACTTTATACATAATCTAAAGCAGAAGCACGAATTAAACTCATTAGGAATACACTAACCACCAATCAAAAGAGTAACAGAAACGGCGGATTATCATTCCCGCAATATATTTTTGTAAATAACTGATGGTTAACTTTTTTCCACATATGGACTCTACAGCAGAAGATTTTTGAAAACAATTTAGCAAAATGAGAAATTTATTATAATATTTTCAACTCTATTCAATAATTTTCCATATTTTCAACAATATGTTTTCGAAGTCGTCTCCAACATAAAAAACATCTGTAGCTGGCCGCATTGAAAACAATGAGGCAATAATTTGAAAATCTTCATTTAAATAAAAATATACTATTGAAGAGATTTAAAACTTTGTGGCAAAAGTAGAAATTGCTCGTCGTGGGCAATTTCTTGTTTTGCCACAATTTTGCGAAAGACGTCTGCTACAAATGGTTCATAATGCGCATGCATGTGGGAAAAGGGATAAGCCAGACTTAACTATCATAATGTTATCATATTTTATGACGGTTTAACTAGCGAACCACGATTTCTGGGAAAGATACATAGACACCGTTTCAATTACATCTTTGTTCAGCCTTCTCGTAATGATTTCCTTTCTTGACTTTGCTTTT
Source organism: Serripes groenlandicus (assembly GCA_031761405.1). Lineage (NCBI taxonomy): Eukaryota > Metazoa > Mollusca > Bivalvia > Cardiida > Cardiidae > Serripes > Serripes groenlandicus. The sequence continues at coordinate 112,710,527 of JASEVX010000003.1, forward strand.
CATTATGTTCGCATGTTTTATTCAATTGTATAGCATATGAGTGCTATTTCTAGAGTCGTCTGCTATGAAGGCGCCTTTGAGGAAATAACTTGAAGATGGGAGACTATATATATCTTAAGCATTGAAGAGAAGAAAAGAGAATGGATCTGGAATAATTTATAAACGCCGGTTTAATTAGCAGATATCCCATTTCTGTTAATAAAAAAAAGCTTGAGCTTGGAATTAATTAATGTATGATGTGATATCATAGTTATCTCGTTTTGTGGAACCACCCGAGCTTATTCCTTCCCCACATTTTGACGCATTTAGACACATCTACAGCAGATAATTAAAAAACAAAAATTATGGCAAAAGGAGATTTTGATCATAATCAGCACTTTTCCTTTTGTCTAAATGTTTTAAACTTCACTTAATAATCATATATCCATTTCTTAAGTCTTTCCATATTTTCTTTTATATTTTTTCAAAGTCGTCTGCTGCAGATTGTATGTGTGAAAATTTAATATCTTGGGTTTTTTGTTTCATTCTTTAGTAGATGCAATGCATGCGAAGCTTTTAAAGTCTTGCCGATTTCGCGATACAAAACTGTTTCAATTTAAAACCAGCATTCTTTCCTACGGTTAATATAGTTATTGTTAACAGCCTCATTCGTCTAACACTAATAGCACTGTCTGGAAACAAGCTCCATGTTCAATGTCATGCTTACATCGCACACAATCCTGTCAATTCGACGGTAACACTCTCTCGATAAAACGGTTATTTTTGTCCTTGTTCGTGTACAATGTATTTCTTTGAAAAGTAAAATATAAAAAGTCAGGAACAAATTGCAATTAACCAGGTACATGCGTTAACGTAGAGACTGTTTTACAAGAGATGTCTGATGCAAAGGTATTAAATAACGTCTGCATCATGGAAATGTTTTAATATCAAATTATGCGTAATTAAAACAGTATGCAATTTCGCTTATATTATTACTTGAAAAAGTTAACCTGTTTCTGACGTTTGTGCAAACATAACTGTACGAGAGTATTTCGAAATGCAATTTTGTATTGTGATTACACGATATTTCTACGAGAAACTTTACATCTATGTCTTATACAACTGAACACTTAAGGCTCTGTCACACACTACCGATGTATCTCGCTGAGACTAATTAACAACGGCAAGATAATCGGCGGAGCTCCGTCGAGAAAGCACTTGAAATATCACAATTGGCCGTAGCAATACCGATGTAGTATCGGCGTCCCCGTTGTGATACCGTTGTAATACCGTTGTCCTACCGATGTAAGAGCCGATGTGCTACTGAAAACCACTTTTCTGTTACCGTAGTGTTACCGATGCGTCGGCGATGTTATACCGAGGGGCCGCCGTTGCTCTACTGATGTGCAACCGTTGACCGGAGCTATAGCGGAGTACTACCGAGCTGCCGATGTGATACCGAAGTGTCGGTAGTAGTACGGTATCACATCGCTAAGAACGGTATTACATCGTTAGTACATCGGAAGGACTACGGTATCACATCTGTACCAGTACGGTACACAGTGAGGCCACCGGAGAGCCGCCGATCTATTACGTGGCGCTACCGGTGCGCTACCGGTGCTCTAACGATATTAACGAAGCCATACCGGAGTACTGCCGTTGTAGTTCCGTTGCTCGCTACGGCAGCACAACGGCAGAAATGTTTGAGCATGCTAAAAATGTTAGACCGTCGCCTGCCGTTGCTAATTTTCTCACCGATGTTCTGACGATGTCCTGACGATGTACTAACGTTCTTAGCGATGTGATACCGTTGCGCTGCCGTACTAGTACCTATCCCGAAAATCGACAAATTTGTGCTCCGGTATAACTCCGGCGAGCCAAATCGACTAGGTGTGACAGGCCCTTTAGAAATATCTTTATATAATTACACAACACAACAGTGTACTCTATGTATCCAATGAATAACCGTCCTGTAGAGTTTTTGACATTCCAATTTATGCTTTTATTAACCATTGTTACAAAAATGGTCGCAAACGAATGGGAAAATCTGAAGAAATTCGATCTAACACATACAAGTTCTCAGTAACCACGGTTGTTCCTTTAAATATATTGTTTTGCCTGAATTACTCGTGTTTAAGAGTCTGTCAAAATGAGACGGATCGTAGATAGAAAAAGAAATTTGATTGCGGGTTACAGTCTGTTGAAAATGGAACAAAATAGGTTTGGCCGAAGACAGCAACATGTGACAAAACGTATTGAAGATGACATACATACTTCGAAATGATACCAGATAAACAGTGCGTAATATTTTGGTATTTTATTGTATTGTTGTTGTTCTATTTCCAAAATTACCCAAGTACCCAAATTCGATCGTTATGGTCGTTAATTTATTTTAAAATCTCCGAAGATCGGTTTTGGTTTAACTTGGCTCAATTAAGTTAGAGTCTAACGCGACTTTTGAAGGTGTCTTATGAGACAGATCGTAGATAGAAAATAAGGAATTTTTATTGCGGGGTACAGTCTGTTGAAAATGCAGTGTTGACCGAAGAAAAAAACGTGTGACAAAAACGTATTGAATATGACCTAAATTGTTCTAAATGGTGCCAGATAAACAGTGCGCAGTATTTCACTACAAACATTTCCTATTGTATTGAACAAATAAGAAAACCCACCCAAACATGCTGATATGTTGAATGGCAATACTCCAATGCACACCTCTAGTAGAGAGACAGTTACTTTGCTACAACATCATCCTCATTCCCCAGCCCTGACACAATATGTATTTTATCTCTTTTATCTCTTTCCGATCCGAGCGCCGGAGACTCAACCGACGCGGGCTGTCAATCCAGGGGTTGTGAGTTCGAACCCATACTCGGTCAACATTGCTTCCGACATTTGACAAAAGTCACTGTGACTAGCATCATTCGTCTTCCAACGATGGGCTAACAGTCTATGTGGAAAAGCAGCCAGTTGCTTGGAAAGTATGTTGTGTGAAGTCCTGTTGTGCGAAAGCCTGGAATAGTACATGCGTAGATGAACTGGCAGCCGTGATATGACTGGAAAATTGTTGAAAACGGCGTTAAACTCCAATCAACCAATCAACCAATATCTCTTTCCGAATTTGAAAAGCTTTAAAGTTTCTGGTCAGTGATATGGATCGCGTCAAGGTTGGTATCACGTTGGTATTGTCAGGTTATACGGACATAATTATGTTTAATGAAACACGTATATCACCTTCAACCAGGTACGTGTGACAGGTCAGGTGTAGCGTTGTAAAATATAATATCGATACCATCATCAACACCCTTGTCATCTTTTATAGCACTAAAAAGTGAACATAACACACCTTGTCCGCTGTTATGAGAACGGACGACATTATTAACCAAACCCTTTCACACATATAGCGAATATGCAGCTGACGACTTTGAACACATCTTAACCCGTTCCCTCATATAGACGCTTTCTGACGCCTCTGCAGCAGACGGCTTTTTGAAAACATAGTGACAAAAGAAGAAATTGCTCAAAACGAGCAATTTCTCCTTTTGACACAATGTTTTCCACTTTTAGTCATAGGTTATCCATTCAATTATAGAAATTTTCTATGTTTTGACAAAATATGTTCAAAGTCGACTGCTGCAGAATTGTCGTATGAGGGAAAGGGTTAAGCACAAATCTGGACACTCTCTATAAATGTTGGTATGTGTAGGAAATACAGTTGACAACGTTGTGACATAAGAAGAAATTACTTACCATGAGCAATTTTTCTTTTTGCCAATCTGTGAAATGACGTCTGCTGAAGATGCATTCAAAGTGCGTTTGAATATGGTAACGTGTTAAGATATCAGTTTTTTTTTTAAAAATGTCGAGGCAAAACCGACCTTCTCTGAACCTTGGCATCAGCGAATACTGTGACAAAAGTGGAAAGGCGGAGTTCTCCTTCTAGTGTTGATCATAACACGGCTTCACAAGACTTCAAAAGTACGCAATTCCATCGCTATTGTCATTAATTTCAATATATCCGAAGGTCGATTTTATTTGACTTGGCTAAATTATGCTAGTGTCTAACGTAAATGTCTACAATATTCAACCTTTGACTGCTGGTACCGATTTTGTGAAGCTTGTGCGAACGGTATAGAGCCAGGCCAGGCGGGACATCCGCGCCGTCTCATCAGGCTCTTAACTGTTGTCCGATCAACTCATCTAAAATTGACTATGGTCTCTTCCAAATGCAAAGGCTGGACAAGTTCATTTTAATAACTTTAATAATAGCAAAAGAAGTACGCATTTAGAGCGTTATTGTCATCAATTTCAAAATCTCCGAGGGTCGGTTTTCATTTGACTTGGCCAAATTATGCTTGAGTCTAGCATGACTTTCTACAATATTCGACCTTTGACTGCTGGTACCGATTGTGTGAAGCTTGTGCGAACGGTATAGAGCCAGGCCAGGCGGGACAATCCGCGCCGTCTCATCAGGCTCTTAACTGTTGTCCGATCAACTCATAAGTTTTATCTTGATATATCTATTTGACACATTCCGTCTCAGGGGAATAGAGGTATAGAGTAATTATTGCTGAAACACAAAATCCATAAGTGGAGAAAAGTATATTTTCGGGTTAGACTGCGCGACATGCTTGGGCTGATCCGTGTCGATACTTTACGTAGAGTCCACAACGTTGGTTTTCTCATTTGACTGCTTGGAGGCGAGCGACTGGCCAGGCTCAACAAAATCAAAAATTGACTATGGATTCTTCCAAATATATAAGCTGGAAAGGTCCATTTCATAAACTCAGCATTGGATGATCCACATTGTCAACTTGGTAAGGTATAACGTCATAAAATACTAACTTGATATACGATACAGCGTATTGACATCTTTTATATCCCTAGAACATAAATAATACACACATGTCGTTTGATATAACGGCAACAACGAACCAATGACATGCGTATTGAGATATCTGAAGATGTCTTTAGATTCGTCGGGTGTGTGTTTAAAAAACACTTCCTCACATACAAATAATCAGCAACAGATGACTTTGAAAACATCATGACAAAAATATGGAAAATATACGATTGATTATTGAAAATAGTTGGAGAAATTGTGGCAAAGTGAGAACTTGCATATCTTCTTTTGTCTCACCTGTTTAAAGGTCGTCTGCTTCAGATGTGTCGAAATGAGTATGCAAATAAAAAAAAGGTTAAAATGTTCAACGTTCCGTTCACCTATATCTCAGTTCTTTTTGCATCTTTACTTAACCCTTTCCCAAATACAACAAATCTGCAGCAGACGACAGTGAAAATATAGTGACAAAAACCTGAAAAATCTCAATAAAAGATAGCTTAATTGTTAAATAAAGTTGAAAACATTGTGGCCAAAGGAGAAATTGCTCATCATGACCAATTTTTCCTTAAGCCACAATGTATTTAAAAGTATTCTGCTGCTAGTGCGCAAAATGTGTCTATATGTGGGAAAGCGTTAACCAGTGCAGTGATTCCAGTCCCAACATGATTCTGATATTTGAACACGTACCGTGTGTAAGCAGAGATTGAAGCCTCTTGTGAGACTCATCTGAGCCTTCACTGTTTGCACACGCGACTCTCCGATTGTTAAACGCATTTCTCCATTACTAACAATATCATTAATTTTGTTTGCAGCTGAAGCGTAAACAAAAACCTATACATCAGATAAAAGATGACCCCTTCCCCACATATAACACATAATGATGTACACCAAAGTCATGACTTTGAAAACGTCTTTGCACACACATGGATAATCTTTATAAAGGATTGTGAAGTTAATGAATATATTTGAAAACATTCTGTACAATGAGAAATTGTTCATTATTAGTAAAGTTTCATTTTGCGACAACGCTTTCAAGAGTCGTCTGATATCGATGCGTCAAAATACCTCTGCAAGTGGGAACGGATATGGTTAGTATTACCTGAATGAGTATAAGGGGGAGGATGACTCGTGTTGGTCACGGTGGATTGCCCATGTATGGCCGAAATGTGTCCAGTGACAGCTTACAGCGTTTGACCGCTCGCCGTTGACCATTGTCCGTGTGAGGTCAGTAAGATGACCAGTTCTTCAATTAAATGTAACAAACTCGCCGCTTGACCAACACTCAAGAGTGTTAAAGTTTGTTTGGAGGAAAGAAAGACCTTTTTGCCAAGGTTGACCCGTTTTAAGTCCCAAATCCTAATATTACCACGACTTGCGTGGATTTAATTTAACAATTTGCGCTGTTTTATATGAGTAGATGACATATTTTCTAATAAACATGTACTTTGCCGAATTCTACAAGAAACGCAAGAAACCCAACCCGTTTTCCATCATTTTGAGTCTAATTTGGATTTGATAAATATATTCCGTCTAGCGATTGACGGATTGGGTAACCCTTTCCCACATACAGACGCTTTCTGGCGCAATTTACACTGTTTTATGCGAGTAGATGACATATTTCCTATTAAGCATGTATTGTTCCGAATTCTACTAAATTTGCTACAAACCCGTACCGTTTTCCATATTTTGAGTCTAATTTGGATTTGATAAATGAGTTCCGTCTAGCGATTGACGGATTGGGTACCCTTTAACAGACGTTTCCTGACGCCATTTGCGATGTTTTAAGCGAGTAGAGCACATATTTCTTCATAAACATGTATTTACCCGAATTCTAAAAGACGCGCTACATACCGAAACCATTTCCCATATTTTGAGTCCAGTTTGGTTTTAATAAATGAGTTCCGTCTAGCGATTGCCAGATTCGGTAACCCCTTCCTACATTAAGATGATTTCTGATGCCTCTGTAGCGGTATCACTATTTGTAGAATTAAATCATGGAATAAGGTATGCATTACTTATCTCTTTCCTCCTTACATATGCCTTTTGATGCATCTGCATCAGACGACGTTTTGAAAACAGTGTAACTTCTCATAATGAGCAATTTCTTCTTTTGCCATAATGTTTTCAACTCTATTCAATCATAATACCTTCATTTACAGATATTTTCTAAATGCCTGTCTAGATAAGTCATCTGCTGCAGATCTTTTGTATGTGAGAAAGGTTTAACTTAAGTTGAAAACATTGCAGCAAAAGGAGAAATTGCTCATAATGAGCTCTTTCTTCTTTTGGCAGAATGTTTTCAGAAATCGACTGCTGCAGAGGCGTCATAATGCGAAAACATTGCAGCAAAAGGAGAAATTGCTCATAATGAGCTCTTTCTTCTTTTGGCAGAATGTTTTCGGAAATCGTCTGCTGCAGAGGCGTCATAACATGTGGGAAAGAGTTAAAGGGAAACATCATAAAATCAGTATTCTTTGTTGTTTTTCCACAATTATGTAAGCATTATAAATATATTTCATTAAAACAGTATGTTCAAACTACTTCGTTTTCAGTTTCCTAATCGAAATCGAACTCAAGGGTTAGGTTCAATCGCATGTTTGTATCCGTCTGTTCAAGCCCATACCTTAATTTAACCTTTTCAAAAGACTCGACCATTAAACTCAGTCAATAGTAATGTCTCTTCCGCGCCCTGCTGTGGGGTTAAGTCACTGACGTTGAAGCTATCTAAAGGCGTGTTCATAACCGCTTTCCTGTTGTTATATATTTTATAGGTCGTCTGCTCTGTGTAGATCAACAGAAACACGTGTAAGATCTAGTTTAAATAGCAATGTTGATGTATCAAGGCAACGATTAACCCTTTCCCTCATATAGACGCTTTCTGACGCCTCTGCAGCAGACGGCTTTTTGAAAACATAGTGACAAAAGAAGAAATTGCACAAAACGTGCACTTTCTCCTTTTGCCACAATGTTTTCCACTTTTAGTCATAGGTTATCCATTCAATTTTTAGAGATTTTCTATGTATTGACAAAATATGTTTAAAGTCGTCTGCTGCAGAATTGTTGTATGAGGGAAAGGGTTAAATTCGACTATCGACTGTCGAAACTGGTCAAAGATAAAGTTGAAACCACCTTTTCCGAAGGTATATGATCGAATTGAAACCATTACACCAATCGTAATGCTATCCCCCGCAACCTTAATCGCCAAGGAGGGAAGCCACTACTACCCTACTCAGTCTTGGGTATGACCCGACCGGGCTCCAGCTTCCAATGCGGACAATGCAACCGCTTCAACACGGAGACACTTATAACAAATGTTATCAGAAGGTCCATTTAGCTATAAAAAACCATAATTATGCGGACGGTGACGACATGAGTTGTAAGCAGATGTATGTTGAGCCCACATCGTTAGAGAAGGTGCATATGCTGGTCCATTGATACACATTTACTTTATTAAAGTTTATTTACATTGTATGTATGCATTTTGAAATACAGTTTTTTATTAATCTTACCCGTGTTTATTATTTTAATTAAATGTAAACAGCCTTTGATTCAAAGTTATTTATTTTATAAAATTTAAATCGATTTGGAAGACTTCTCAATCAAATACATTGGAGTGCTCTCGTCGAGCGCGTAGGAAGATCCTAACTCACGTGAATCTCTCACGTGAATCGAATTCGGGACCATTTGGATCGCGAAACGTTTGCTCTATTTCCAAGTCTCTCTGCCATAATTATAATATATAAGCCTTTATAAGATGGAATTTTAGTACTCAGTTTTTCGACATGAATTTGTTACATTTTTCTTTAAAAAGTTTAGCTGATTCTGAACATTTTACACTTTAGTCTGTTCCATATGTATTAATGCTCCAGAACATTGCGGAGACTTTTTGTACATTTATAACTTTGGTTTGGGAACTCAAAGTTTAAAACAATATTTGCAACAGATCTTAAAGGATAGCCAGATGATACAACTTGAACAAAGTTTTGTAAATATGATGGGTGGGGCTAATCCCTTTCTGCACTTGTAGATCAGGATACATTTTTGATAGTCAACACCGGCTTTGCAATTTACTTCTTTGGAAAAGGATTCAATAGGATAATCAAGGTTGGTCAAGTATTACCCTTGCGAGTTTCTTTTGTTGTTTAAACATTTGAGTCCAGTGTTGATTGGACCAGTTTCCCCCGAAGTGTTGCATAGTATATGCTGTTGTTTGGTTGTTTGTAAGTATATGTGGGCAAGGGTTAATGTAGACAGTGTTGACATAAGCTTTCTTTTTAATGAAGACATTTATCATTGAAATTCATACCAATTTTAAAAAGAAACAACTTATTCATCCATCGATAGGCTTAAAACCAAAAGTATGTTTAACTGTTTTTTTTCTGTTCACGCTAACCATCACTTTATCATGGAAGTAGATACTTAAACCATGGGTAGGTGAACTGGCCGCCGCGATATGACTGAACAATTGTTGAAAACGGCGTTTAACCCAAATAAATCAACAGATACTTTTACCCGTCGTTTTAACCCTTTCCCACATACAAACATATACAGCTAAAGACTGAAAACATATATACAAAAATACGGAAAAGCAACATACATAATAAGAGCGTACACGTAATGAATAGAGATGAAAGCGTGTGACAAAAGAAGAAATAGCTCATGATGAGCAATTTCTATGACATCTCTCTCTCTCTCTCTCTCTCTCTCTCTCTCTCTCTCTCTCTCTCTCTCTCTCTCTCTCTCTCTCTCTCTCTCTCTCTCTCTCTCTCTCTCTGTGTGTCTGTCTGTCTGTCTGTATGTCTGTATGTCTGTCTGTCTGTCTGTCTGTCTGTCTGTCTGTCTATATATATATATACATTGTACCCACAACAAGGAGAAAGAGAGATTGAAGAAATACCATGCTGATGTTATAATAATACATACACATACGGGACTGATTCCATTCTAATCCAATGTATAAACCTCGTGCCGGCGTTTTAACCCTTTTCAACATACAACAAATCTGTAGCAGCCGACTTTAAAATAGTTAGGCAAAGGTATAGACATTCTCTTTAGATTAAAGCATACTCATTGGTTAGAGTTTTAAACATTGTAGCAAAAGGAGAAACAACTCAGTATTAGCATTTTCTCTTTTTGCCACAATGTCTTCAAAAGACGTCTGCTTCATGTGCCTCGAAATGGGTCTATACTAACATTAGGGACTGATTCTCGTCTACCCCAAATGTAATCGAGGTAGGAGATATTTTCTTCCCTGCGTTTCAACAAACGATACACTTGCCGTAACAATGACGGGTATTTACCTCCGTGTCTTAACGCATATTTAAACAGTGCGTTCAAGTGTTTGTCTTTTATGTTACACAGGAAATCGTTAGGAGAGGCGCTTCTATTCAGTCAGACGAGTTTCAATTCCTTGCTAAACTGTTAACCCCTTCCCTCATACGACAATTCTGCAGCAGACGACTTTGAACGCATTTTGTCAAAACATAGAAAATCTCCATAATTGAATGGATAACCTATGACAAAAAGTGGAAAACATTGTGGCAAAGTTTTGTGCAATTTCTTCTTTTGTCACTATGTTTTCAAATAGCCGTCTGCTGCAGAGGCGTCAGAAAGCGTCTATATGAGGAAAAGGGTTAAGTAGTGTTTGCCGATTCTACAGTTTCTTTAAAAACCTTCCACACGTTCAGACGCTTTCTGACACCTATGCAGCAGACCACTTCTGAAAGCATTTGAGCAAAAAGAGAAATTGCTCATTATTATTCTTTTCAATAATAATGCTTTTATCTAATAAGATTTTAATAATTGTTAATTCATTTATTGAGTCCCCATATTTTCACTTAATGTTTTCAAAGTCGTCTGCTGCATTGCCTGATATAATTTTTTGAAGCCGAATGCTTTGAATACAATCTTTGGAAATTATCTAACATAGCTGTAACATTTGATGTTTAATTTTGAAACAAAGTTTAAAACAATGTCGGAATAAAGACATCTTTTAGAGTACTTTCAGTTCTTTCCGTGATATTTTCAAATGATGTCGTAAACGCATAAAAAAGGTTGGCTTTTGAATGAATAAGTTCTGCGAAACAGAATACAAATTCTGATATATTGTAAACAAAATGATTTTTGTTATGGGGGTGGGGGGGGGGGGCAGTGAAGATCCAGATCAGCCTGTGAATCAGCTCGGTCTGATCAAGATAGTTCACATATTACTTACATAACGAGGGCTTGGCGTGAAACGGTTGTAACTAAAAACTTATTTTGAAAACCCTGGTTTAGGGGCAATTTTGACCCATTTGTAAACCATGCAAATTTAGGTGCCATTGCTCAGAACGAGCAATGGCACCTAAATTTCCATTGTTTACAAAGAAAAATGATTTAACGCTTTTAGAGACTTAATGGCGAGGTGATTAACCTTGGTAAAAAAAAATACAAATTTTAGCTACAACCGTTTCACGCCAAGCCCTCGATAAGCTTGTTGGATGTTTCTACCAATGTAGATTATAATAAGACAGAGCAGATGTATAGGATGGGTTCAGAAGTACCAACTTGTACGGGTTTCCCATTGACGGGTTTAACAAGTCGTCTGTATTGGGTAATGTTTACTTTCATTTTCCTGTGGTATGTCAAGTAGATATATACAGACCGAATAATAGAACCCGGACCTCGGGGATATTTTCAAACAATTGTTGACTTGTCCTTACCCAGACAAAAACACAAACTGTGGAGAAAAAGAGAACACGTGATACAATACATATACCACATTCATTTCCAGATCGTTGTCTTCAACTTTACTGAATTTGAATGTCGTTTAACCCTTTCCCTCATACGACAATTTTGCAGCAGACGATTTTGAACGTATTTTGTCAAAAAATAGAAAATCTCCATAATTGAATGGATAACCTATGACAAAAAGTGGAAAACATTGTGACATAAGGAGAAATTGCACGTTTTGGGCAATTTCTTCTTTTGTCAGTTTGTTTTCAAAAAGCCGTCTGCTGCAGAGGCGTCAGAAAGCGTCTGGAAAGGGTTAACCATTTTCCACCTAATACTAAACTATGGACAACTTTTGCTTATAGTTTCAAACGTTGCGGCAAAAGGTGAAACTGCTCACCATGAACATTTATTCCTTTTGCTGCACTCGTTTATTCCGCGGCTTCTGCAAATGCGTCAAAAAGCGTCTGAGTATGGGAAAGGTCTAACCCTTTCCCTGATACAACAAATCTGAAGCAGACGACTTTTAAAATGCACCCGAAATTATTGGAAACTCCCTTTAAATGAAAGTACAATAATTTAATAGAGTTAAAAACATGCTGACAAAAGGAGAAATTGCTCATCTTGAGCAATTTCTTCTTTTGTTCTTTTATCGCCATGTTTTCAAAAAGCTGTCTGCTGCAGAAACGTCAAAAATCGTCTATGTAAGGGAACGGGTTAAAGTCTTCTTTCCAATAATATTTTAGCTATATCACGAAATTCCCTGACTGGTTACGTGTGCAACTGTTATATGTGTGTAATAGTTATATATTTATTCTGACACTGACAAGTTATGTATTTCGAGGCGTTCATTTCCCAAAATGTAGTAATGGGGCAGTGCCAATCGGACTATACAACGATATTGCGATACACTCTACTACTAACACTGTCTCTCATACAGACGCTTTCTGACGCCTCTGCGCAGTCGTCGTTTGAAAACAATGCGGTCAAAGGAGCAATTTCTCCTTTTGCCATAATGTTTTTATTCAACTATTAAACTTACATTTAGGAAGTTAAGCATATTTTTTAACAAGATGTTTTCGAAGTCGTCCACTGAACATGTGTCATAATGTGGGAAAGCATTTACTTTTACCATGCTGCATTCCTATTACTGACCATTAGATATCCCCTGTTGCAGAGGCGTCAGAAAGCGTCTGTATGTGGTAACGGTCTAAGTAACTCTCGCTGTCTGCATCCTCAGGGTTTGAACCCTGCTATCTGGGGAATATGTCCTGGCACCTTTGAATCATGAGGTCAAGCCTCTACCTTTGATCAACTTTCTAAACACTTTCGCTCATACAACAAATCTGCATCAGACGAATTTAAAGTCATTTAAATAAGAATGTAGAAAATCTCCATTGTTGAAAGTATAAAAGTTGCAAAGAGTTATAAAACTTGTGGCATAAGGAGAACATACTCGTTTTGAGCAATTTCTTAATATGTCACATTGTTTTCAAAAGTCGTCTGCTGCAAATGCATCAAGATGCATATGTAAGTAGGAAAGGGATTAAATTCGCTACAAATACGCACCGTCGTCATATTTGCTTTCTATGTTAATCACAATTTAGCGAAATATGCTGTTTTTGAAGATTTCCCAAGGAAAATAGACAATAGTGTATAAACGACAATTCTAGTTGAAGCTCTGTCTGAACATACACGTGATCCGAGGCTTTTGAGCAAGTTGATTTGAACATCAACTGGTCGAACATTATTGATTGATTGATTGGAGTTTAATGCCGTTTTCTACGGTAATTCGTTATATAACGGGAGCCAGTTCACCTAATGTGTTTTTCATGAATTACTCGCAAAACATTCTTCCAAGCCAACTGGCTACCTTCCAACGTAGACTGTGTAGCCCTTCGGTAGAAGATTAACATATCTCTAGATACGATGAGTATTTCACATCTCCAAATCCTTATTGGACCACCAAACCCTATGTTGTGGGTACTCAAAAGAATCGTCTCACGGAGACGATTCTTTTGAGTACCACAACATAGGGCTTAATGTAGTCATAATACAGATATTGTTGGAAAAATACCAGTTCACTCCTTCTTATCTAGTCCTCTGAGATGAATGCTGCTTGTAACAACCATTTTAACCAATCATTTGACGGAATGAATGGCGGAGCCGTGGTTCGAGCCCACGACACCTTGATTGATAGCCCTCGTCGCTACCGACTAAACTATTGCTGTTCGATCCGCTGGTTGGAAGCCTCTTGACTTGGGCTGACTGGTGCACGATTCATTCGAACTTTACCGACGCATATGAGAGGACTATAGATAAGGGGAGTGAACAGGTCTTTTCACAACAACATTTCTCTTATTACTCAACAAAATCCTATGTTTTCAAGGTGGGTACTCAAAAGAATCGTCTACGATTCTTTTAAGTACACACAACATAGGGTTTGAATGTCAAATAAGGATTTTAGAATATGAACAAAAAACCTTATCTAGAGGTCTGGCATATGGTTCGATCGGGTTATCTTTGCTTATCTCCCAAAATCGGTACTTTTAGAATATTTCCGCAAATATTCGGGAGTGGATCGACTGGGGAAAAGAGGGAAAAGCGAAGCGACTAGAAAGAACGCACACATGTCATGTCAAACTGGCCGATGTGATGACCACTCAGTTGACCACCTTGTTTGTCATATATTGACCATTAAACCCGCCGTAAATCTCATCGTCGCTTAGCCATCAATAAACTGCGTTATAACATGGTCATCTTTGAGGCTACACTTGTAGCCTATTGTTGTAGTTGTAGACACGACTATATTCATTCGATACGCGTATCTGGGTATAGTCGGAGAATCGGACGAGTATGTGATAAGGTCCAGTGTCCTACGCGTATAAACTGGTCCCTATACTGGTCACTAGACTCGTCCGAAGCGTTCCTATTCAATTATTGGCCATAAAGCGTAATGATCTGTCGTATAGTATATAATAAATGGATGTTTTTGTCCAGGTGTGGGGGAGATATACAATGTAAAATATGTATATGTATTGAGCTATAGTACTTGTATACGAACCGCGTCTAGCGAATCGGGGTCTTAATGCATTTGCGTACAATGAAGACGCAGGCGAGCCCGTGCATTCGTACAGTCTCACCAGAGCCTTCATTTTCCGTCTACATGTACTTCCGTCCTAGATAAATCTTCTTGTAAAAGAAAACTAGAACAGTAGTCCCATTAGATTTACGCCAATGTTCATATATATGATCCTGTTTCGGAAAGTCAATCAGTAAGACCTCAAGTATGTAGACTCGGTCCATATATATATGATATTGAGACATATACATATACGTACATATGAGTCGCTTCTGGCAATTTTAGGCTATATTTTCTCTTCGGTTTAGCATGACTCCTGGCATGTCAAATGTCCTTTTTTTTTTATATAGCTCAATGTAAATTCGAAATGACATGTCAGCATACACAATTACCTCTAATTCAAGTGCTCTGTGTTGCCAAACCATGGTAGACCAAGATCATAGTAATAAATTCTACAATAAAACAGACCTACTTCGGGCATTCCTGTTGTAGTACTTCAACCAGTCATTAGAGGAAAGCTTTACTAAATAATGGGAAAGCCAAATTAACAAACCACAAAAATGTCCGCGACTGATTGTATTTGGTCACAATATAAAAAGTGAGCCAGGAAATATGTGAATAGTTTACATGCAAACTATTTCAGTTATCTCCCCTGAGAGAGAGAGAGAGAGAGAGAGAAAGAGAGCGCGCGAGAGATTTCTCGTGGTTTCTCGTACACTTATAACGAAAACCGTCTGCATCTATTCGAAACAACTTACACTGTCTACGAATACATGGAATCAAGCACAATCGATACTGACTTCGATTAAAAGTACGTAAGAATATGAAAGACATATATTTATTTAAAGAGCGGAATGTCTACTAAGGGGCGACAACTAAATTGGAAAGATATGCAAGTGAATTTTCGCTTGGTTGTGTTTAATTTCGCAGAACTAAGTCTAAGTCTAGAGTGTATAACTCTTATGTCTGCTTTTAAGACATATATAAAGATAAAGTTGCAAATCTGGAACATTTGAAGTTGTCATTTGACTCGTATAATTAGCTTCCAAAGCTTCAGAACGAAATGACTATGACCTTCCTTACGTATTCACCCTTGACCTATTTTCAAGAATGATGACCAGTCTTTTACAAAGCAGTTTCCTGTAGGTAAGTCATATACTTTAACTAACTGAATGAAAGAAGAATGAAATCGAAATTTGTATTAAAAGAGCTATGTGAGTCTTTATTTTATTTTTCAACAGAAAACGGTCTGTACAATCCATTGAAGAAGAATTTACAGTTTGAGATCTACTGCAAAGGTAAGGGCAATTCTTTTAGAGAGATACAGAAACTACATCCAACCAAACGTTGTAAGTTTGAATGCAAATGTCCTTTACCCACATGTAAAGTTCTGCTCTGTGACGACTGCAGCAGACGACTTGCAAACATTATGGCAAAAGGAGAAATTGTTCATTATAAGCAATTTCTCTTGTTCTTGTTTTCAATTTGATTCAATAATTGTTTGTGTTTAATAATAGAGATGTTTTTTGCTACAGATTTGTTGTATGTGGGGAATAAATGTAGAACAGTGATGCTGAAAGAAGATTGCCATCAACAGAGGCCAAGGTAAGGTAGACTAAACTGATCTTTTCCCCATCATATCTCCCTTATCACCAAACTACCAAGTTAACCCTTTCCCTCATACGACAATTCTGCAGCAGACGGCTTTAAACATATTTTGTCAAAAAATAGAAAATCTCTATAATTGAATGGATAACCTATGACTAAAAGTGGAAAACATTTTGTCAAAAGGAGAAATTGCTCGTTTTGAGCAATTTCTTCTTTTGTCACTATGTTTTCAAAAAGCTGTCTGCTGCAGGCCTGCGTCAGAAAGCGTATATATGAGGGAAAGGGTTAAACCCTATGTTTTAGATACTCGAATGAATCGTCTCGGTGAGATGATTCTTTTTTAGTACCCACTACATAGGGTTTAACCCCTTTCCCTCATACGACAATCCTGCAGCAGACGACTTTGAACATATTTTGTCAAAATATGGAAAATCTCTATAATTAGATGGATAACCTATGACAAAAAGTGGAAAACATTGTGGCAAAAGGAGAAATTACACGTTTTGTGCAATTTCTTCTTTTGTCACTATGTTTTCTAAAACCGTCTGCTGCAGAGGCGTCAGAAAGCGTCTATATGAGGGAAAGGGTTAACCTTTTCCCACTTGCAGACGCATTCTGATACAACTGAAGCAGACAACTTTTGAAAACACTTTGACAAAAATGAAATTATTCGTGATGAGCAATTTCTCTTTTTGCCACAATGTTTTCAACTCTATTAAAAAGTTTATAACTTTCAATTATCGAGATTTTTCACATTTTTGCCAATATGCTTTCGAAGTTGTTTGCTGCAGATTTGTTGTATACATGTGGGAAAGGGTTTAATTTTCGAGAATTTTAGACCATGATAGGTTTACCTTTAACTTTCAATCTTTGAGTTCGTACTAACCTATCACCATTTGCTTCCATGATGCCTTTTGGACTAGATGGCAATCAGGGGAGATCATGTTGAGACTGCAAATCTTGATGTTGATTGGGCCCTAGTCCGTGAAAGAGATCTGGATGTTTCTTTGTCCAAAAGAGACTCAAAGTTATCTAGATGTTTATTGGTCCCAAAGAGAACTCGATGAACAGTTTTTGTGTGACAAGTCCCAATTGTGAAGCTGATAAATAACTGAAATACATGTACATGTATGTTAAAATAGAAATTAACCTACATTTATAAACCAACAGGACAAATGGGAAAGATTTAATATCTCTAAAAGATTGTTTAAGAGAATTTACAGATGACCATGGTAGAAAAGCCAATCAAGCTGTTTGAGATTAGAGCTCCAGATAAGGGCAACATAGGGGTTGGTTTGGTAATAAGAGAGATATTTTGAGAAAAGGACCAGTTCACTCCTCCTTATTTGGTCCTCTGTGTGATGGTGAAGTTCTGAAAGATACCGTAATCCTCTGTGTGATGCTGAAGTTCTGAAAGATACCGTAACCAACTTTAAAACCACTGAAAACATGTTTTTTATGCAGCATCACTGATATGAAGTTTGTGTTTGATATATATGCATGTTTAGCAGCCTTCCCGCAAGAGGTATGTTTTAATTTCTAACCCCAATTCTTAGATTTCTTAGAGCTGTTTCATTTTTAGCTCACCTGAGCAAAATGTGCTTAAGGTGGGCTATTGTGATTACATTTTGTTTGTCGTGTGTCGGTCCTGTGCTGTCCCTCATCAACAATTGCCTTGTTGACACTCTACAGGAAACACTTTGCATCCAATCTTATTGACAGTTTATCTAAATATACATCTCCATCTCATCTTGTCTGAGTTAAAAACTGGGTCATGTGAGGTCAAAAACTAGGTCACAAGGTCAAATTGAAGGAAAGTCTTGTTAACACTGGAGGCTGCATTTTTAATGTTAGCATGTTGGAACTTTATCAGAATAATTGTCTTGATGATATCTAGGCTAATTTCGAATATAGGTCATGTCCAGTCAAAAACTTGGTCACGAGGCATAATTTGAAAAAAATCTCTAGAGACTTCATTTTTAGCTCACCTGGCTATCCTTAGGTGACCCTCTATCAGATTCCTTTAAGCCATGTTGATTGGTAAAAAAACATGGCCACCGGAGAGGGGGGGGGGGGGGTTGCCTTATATGGCTATAGTGGAAACTTAAAAAATCTTCTCCTCCGAAAGCGTTTGTCTGATTTTCAAATAACTTTGTAGAAATGTACCTTGGCTGACCTGACCCTTTATCAGATTCCTTCAAGCCATGTTGATTGGACAAATACATGGCCACCAGGGGGCTGGGCTGTTTTGCCTTATATGCATAGTCAAAATTAAAAAAAAAAATCAGGTGAGCGATTACAGGGCCATCATGACCCTCTTGTTTAGGTTAAGTACCTTGAAACTTTGTCAGAATGTTTGTTGTGGTGATTTTAAGCCACATCGGAAAAATAGGTCATGTGGGGTGAAAACTAGCTCACTAGGCCATATTGAAGGAAAATATTGTGAACACTGGAAGCCGCAATTTTAACTTGAGCATGGTGACTCTTTTTCAGAATAATTGACTTCATGATTTTTAGGCTAAGGTTGTCTATAAGTCATGTCCAGTGAAAAACTAGGTCACTAGGCCAAATTTGAGAAAACAATTGTTGACACTCTTTAGACCGTATTGTTTGCTTCAGCTTGAAACTTTATCAGAATGTTTGTCTTGATAGTATCTAGGCTAAGATTGAATATGGGTCATGTGGGGTAAAAAAAAGAAGGTAACTATAACAAATTGAAGGAAAATCTTGTTAGTTCAGGAAGCCGCTTTTTAAACTTGAGCATGTTGAAACTTAGTCATAATAGGTGTTTTGATAGTATCTAGGCAAAAATCAAATATGGGTCATATCGGATCAAAAACAAGGTCACCGGGTCAAATTGAGGGAAATCTTGTTAACACTCACTATGTTTTCAAAAAGCTGTCTGCTGCAGAGGCATCAGAAAGCATCTATATGAGGGAAAGGGTTAATTAAACAGTATATCGAAATTGATCATTCCAATTTCAGTATAAAATATATTTATCAACTTGGGTACAATTAAAGTAGATGACTCTGAGCAATTGACCCTTTTCCACATACAACAAATCTGCAGCAGATGACATTGAAAACATCTTTGCAGAAAAATGCAAAATCTCTGTAAATAGAAGGATAACTAATGAAATTTTTCCTTTTTCCAAAATGTATTAAAAAGTCATCTGTTGCAGACGTGTCTATATGTGGGAAAGACTTAATGTGCTGAATTTTCCTGGCTATGGAAAATGAGGGCAAAAAACTGTCAGTGCATGGTAAAGTGCTAAACATTCATAATATGACAAGAATGGGAATTTTGTGTCAGAAATCATGGTTTATTGTGGAATAGATCACTGAGTGCAGGTTTTTCCCCCCTTTTAATCCTTTCCCTCATACGACAATTCTGCAGCAGACGACTTTGAACGTATTTTGTCAAAACATAGAAAATCTCCATAATTGAAGTGGAAAACATCGTGGCAAAAGGAGAAATTTCACGTTTTGTGCAATTTCTTCTTTTGTCACTATGTTTTCAAAAAGCCGTCTGCTGCAGAGGCGTCAGAAAGCGTCTATATGAGGGAAAGGGTTAACCCTTAGCCACAGAGCATAGATAAACCTTTCTTTACTGCAGAAAATCTGCAACAGATGACGGAAAATAATAATAATTGAATAAACATGGTTGAAAGCATTGTGACAAAAGGAGGAACTGCTGTTGCATCTGAAAGTGGGAAAGATGCACATTCATGTTAGGTCTACTGAACAGATGATGATTTTTTTTTTTTTTTGAACATTCTTATGAATTTAAACATGGCATATTTAACAAACAATGTTACATATCAGGGTGAACTTGTCAGTATTTTATGGAAGGAAAGAAGAGATATATAGAATATATCGGCAAAAACATTAAGGAATGCAAAGAAATAAGGAAATTACCTAAAAATACTAAGTTGACGTCAACATGCTCATGGATTTACGGCAAAGTAGATCATTGTGGGTTTATTATGCTTCACTAAATGTTTTGCAAAAGTAGGTACACTTATATTTTTTTCATCAAAAGTGAAAAAACCTTTAGAATAACTTATGGATGAAAGAAACCATTCTGGATCCCATTCATACGTCAGTGAATTGTTTCATTGCTCAATGAAATATGATATGATATTCTAACAGAAAAGGGGACTTGAGCTTTTGCCTAAATAATACAGCTTTTTTTGGAAGCTTCTGCAGCAAGGTATGACATATGAAAAAAGTACGTGAGAATGTGTGAAGTAAGCAGAATCCCCATTTCAACAGTATTTTCAACTCTGAATCAATTGTTATACATCTTAATTTTTAGATTTGACGTTTTTAGCTCACCTGAGCATAGTGTGCTCAAAAGTGAGCTATTGTGATTACTTTCTGTCTGTCGACTGTGAACAATTGCTTCAAATGACATCTCCTCCTTAACCATTTAGCCAATTATGACGAAACTTCACACAGATCTTCCTTGGTTGGTGCCCTTACAAATAGTTCAAAGAAATAAATTCCATGCAGTACTCTAGTTGCCATGGAAACTGAAAGTATTTTTAAAAAAAACTTTGAAAATCTTCTTGTCTGAAAATGAAAGGCCTAGTGCTAATATACTTGGTGTGTAGCATTGTCTAGTGGTCCTCTACCAAGATTGTTCAAATTATACCCCTGTGTTTAAAATTAGGCCTTACCTAATTATGTGTAAATATATAGTGATATATAGGGAAAAACTTTGAAAACCTTCTTGACTGAACCTAAAGGCCTCTTTTGGTTACTCCGGTCCTTATTGACATATTTGTGTTGCAATGCCGTAAAACCCAACTCATTTATTCTTGAACACAAAAAAAGGTATAAACTTTTAACTCATGTGAGCTAGTTAGGGCCATAGGGCCATCTTGGCCCTGTTGTTTTTACTTATATTTTATCAGAGCTCACAACTCGTATAATAGCATATTGGTTAAAAGGGAAAGGACTAAGGGCCTGTTGGTAATAAAGAAAATGCAGTAGAACATAAGGTTATCTTTGAGCTGATCTGAAACCGTAATGGGTGCAAACTGTTACAGGACCATTTTACTTAATAAACCAATACCTATACAATGTATAATACATTGCTAAATTTACCACCATCAATATTTTAAATTTTCAACATTATCGAAGAAAAGAATGGAAAACATGAAAGAATGCATATCATTTTGGGGATAAATAAAATACATTGTAGGAAAAAGAGACTTTGCTAATTATGAGTACCCGGTAATCAATTTATTTCCCTCTGTTTTAAATTATCTTTTTGCAAGTTTTATAATGCAAAGGGTTAACAGATATGCTACAGAGATTAGCCTTGGTGCACTGTATTATTTCAATCCTTTACCACATACAGACACTCTGTTTTTGAAAACATTGTGTCAAAAGGAGAAACTTTTGCCACAATGTCCCTTGGATAGCTCAAGGTCATAATGACGACTTGCATGCACAAATTGTCGGTGCCCTGTATTTCCTGAACCCAGGATTGGATTTACAAAAAAAATTGTACCTTTTGCAAGCATTTGAGGGGAAGTGTAGTCAAGGTCACGGTTGCCTCTATTTGAGGTCAAGGTCATGCTAAGAGATCATTAGGCAAATTGAGGACTTTTATGCTTTGTGTCTCCTGTAATTCTTAGGCTATATTCATATATGAAAAAATGTTCTGGGGACAGGGGACATTTTTTTTTGTGGTGCCTGCCTTGTGAGGGAAGACAGAGGGATCACATTTCTCCATTGTCTGTCCGCCTGTCTGACCTACTGACCTATTGGAAGGCTAAACAGGCATTTCTTTGAACACTCTTTTTTTGTAAAAAAAACAACCATCCTTTAAAATCAACTTTTTAAGTTATTTACTTTAATGAAAATTATGGTGATTTTTTCTTTTCCCGAAAAGATTTTCAATTGTTATTTGGTGCAGATGTTACTTAAGCCATCTGCATTTTTGAAAAAGGATTACATTCATATATGATGATGTTGATTTTGTTCCTTTCCCACTTGAAGGCACATTTTGATGCATCTGCAGCAAACAACTTTTGAAAACATGATGAGCAAATTCTATTTTAGCCACAATGTTTTCAACTTTGTCCAATTATTACATTTTCATATATAAAGATAATCCACATTTGAGTCTATAGACATTTTTAAAGTTGTGTGCTTCAGATTTGTTGTATGTGGGAAAGGAAAAAGTAACCATTACAAATTAGCAAACAGGTAAATCAGAAGCTAAATCTCACACCTGAGGTTACTTCCCTTTGCCTGGTTTGTAAATGATGTAGGGACATGCAGTGAGGCGTAGAGAGACTGGAGTATACAGTTTCCACTAGTGGCCTGCTATCCGCATTCCTTCATAGTGTATGTGCTAGTGGTATAACGCACCTATTTAAACACGGTGGTGTACACACAAAAAAAAAACTTCTACATGTGCCCGCTGTATATTATACGTACTGGTGCTCCAATCTTGTGTCTCATTAAAAAACAACAACTTTGAGTGAGAGAGAAAACTTTTGGATATTTTTTTTTGTTTTGTATTGTGCTCCAAGGGCTGGGGAAGAAACTCGTTCTTTTGCTTTCTTTTCTAGTTGTTTTGGAAAGTTGTGTTATAAGCATATGCTGACAGGAGTTACTAAGTTAACGAGCAGCTTTGATGTTTGATGATGGGATATAGCTGTGAACAACTGGAAACTGGTATGTTTAAAATAAAAAATGTGTTACTCTTTATATTTGTTATTTGGTATTGCATATGATTTGGAGTTTTGTAAAGCTTTGCCCAGTGGTTTGTAATGTTTATGTTTCTACTCTTTAGAGCCACTTACCTGATGTGATATTTTTAGGACAATTCAGAGGAACTAAATTGGAAATCTTGAACTTTAGAAGTATAATTTTCATAATAAAGCTGTATGTAACATTGCTAGAAAAGGAAAATATTGCTCATTTTACAGATTTATGCCTTTTCCACACAGTTTTGTAATGTCCTCTGCTGCAGAGGTTTCAAAATTTGTATAAATCATGGAAAGGGATGATAAGGCCAACATCTTTGCCTATTGTTTGTAATTCCTTTTTCAACTCTTGTAGCCTTTAAGGTCAAAACAAAAATTGCAAGATGATTAAAGTCAATTCAGTGATTCCAATATATAATTTAATAGT
Source organism: Serripes groenlandicus (assembly GCA_031761405.1). NCBI lineage: Eukaryota > Metazoa > Mollusca > Bivalvia > Cardiida > Cardiidae > Serripes > Serripes groenlandicus. The sequence goes on from JASEVX010000003.1 coordinate 112,733,905, forward strand.
TTGTAGGATTTGACAAAGTTAAGGAAATATAAGCCATTCTTAACTCTCTTACATACAGCACATCTGGAGCAGAAACATTTGAATACATTATAATAAGCATTTTCTCCTTTTGCCATAATGTTTTCAACTTTTCAAAAGGTGTATGTTGCAGATATGTCAGAATGATTCTGCATGTGTGTCAGGAATGATTAAAAAAAAAATACTTCTTCTCAATAATATTTTAATAATAATCATGAAGGTGTCGGATGTGATTTCAAGGTTCTTTTGGAGGTATGCTAAACATCAAGGCAAAGGTAATCAATTGAGTAGTTCATAATTAGCCATGGTTTATTTCATCTCAAAATGTTCTTCTTTTTTTTGCACAAAACATTGGAAATGGATATCTTAACACCTAGGATGCATTATTTAACCACTAAAACCTGAAATATGAATTTAAAGATTATAGAATAAGTCCATTTATAAACATTAAATAACTTCACAAGTTCACAAAAACTTGAACAAAATTACATTCAATTTTTATGCAGTGAAGAAATCATTTTTGTTGGGAAAGCATACACTGCTCAATGTGAATTTCTACTTTTCATGTGTTTTAAATGTCTGTATGAGGGAAAGGTGTAACCATTTCCCACTTGCACATGCATGTAGAGCAGACGACTTTTGAAAACATTGTGGCAATATGAGAAATTGCTCATAATGATAAATTTCTCCATTTGCCAATAAGCATGTACATGTTTTCAACTCAATTTAATAATTATATGTTCATGAATATAGAATTTTTCCATTCTTTTATCAAGATATTTTCTAAGTCACCTGCAGCAGATTTGTTGTTTGTGGTAAAGTATCTTCAAATTCTTAACCCTTTCCCTCATACAACAATTCTGCAGCAGACGACTTTGAACGTATTTTGTCAAAACATAGAAAATCTCAATAATTGAATGGATAACCTATGCCAAAAAGTGGAAAACATTGTGGCAAAAGGAGAAATTGCACGTTTTGTGCAATTTCTTCTTTTGTCACTATGTTTTCAAAAAGCCGTCTGCTGCAGAGGCGTCAGAAAGCGTCTATATGAGGGAAAGGGTTAAAGCATCTTTTCAGTGTGAATCACCAAGAAATTGCAGTGGATTTGATTAACCCACAAACAATAAATCTGTAGCAGACGACTTTGAAATAATCAAGTCCAAAATATAGAAATCTCCATAAATGAAAATATGATTATCGAATAGAGTTGAAACCTTTGTGGCAAATGGAGAAATTGTTCATGATGAGCAATTTCTCCTTTTGCCACCATGATTTCAAAGTCATCTTCTGAACATGTGTCAGAAAGCATCTGTCTGTGGCAAATGATTAACTCTGTTTCAAAAAGTGAATATTTTTCATGGTTTACTTTCTTCTTTCAAAAAGTCAACTTATCCAGTTAATATTGTTCATGGTTTAATTTACTTTCTTCTTTCAAAAAGTCAATTGCTCAAGTTAATATGTTCAAGGTTTACTCTCAAAATATTGTTAATAAGTAATTGCATGAAAGAATTAAATGCAAAAATTGTTTGTTTAGATCATGCAGATTTGTGAACATCAAATGAGATATCTTCACTCATGAAAACAACACAAACAGAGTTCTCAGTTACATGCTCCAAAGATAACTTGACTTGTATATTGTGATTAAGGAAAAAGTTTTTTCAAAAATATGAATTGCTTAATTATTGTTTTGCTTATCTTTTAAATGCAACAGAACCCAGCATAATGTGACATGCTTTTTTATGTTTGTCCAAACAAAAACATCTGAGGTATTAAGAATGAAAAAATATTTAAAATGAAAATTAAAAAAAAATCTGCATCTCTTGCATAAGTCAAAAGTAGATTCTATCAATTTTGGATAAGAATTCTGATTGAGAAATGATAATTGATCAAAGGGACCAAAGAACATGTCATATGGTAAAAGACACAATCATAAGCTAAAAGAATTGGTCTCTACTTTGATATAATATCGTACAATTTCCACACAAAGTTGGTGAAGTAACCCCTAACAGGTGATTTCTAGAGCTAAACTTTGATGGCTGATTTGAGTGTTTCCTTTCATATTGATGTTAAAGACAATGTTTGCTGTATCTCAATGCAATCCACCTCAAAATGTGATACAATTTTTTTTTGTTTACACACACCATCGGGTTGAATTGAGTAAAGAGGAAAGATGTTGTAGAATAAAGACCATTTTCTCCTTTATGTAGGCTTTCTGAAGTCTGCAGCAGACAGCTTTTTGGAAACATAGTGACATAGTGACAAAAGAAGAAATTGCTCAAAGCGAAAAAATGAGAAATTTTTTTTCAAAGTCATGTGCTGCAGATTTGTTGTATGTGGGAAAGGGTTCAAGAAAGAATATTAAAAAGCACCAGTGAATAGTTTTATAATGCCTCATTTAGTCTTCCAGAGAAGCATCGAAACCTGGATATGATTAATAATTTCTTTCTTAGAATAGTATCATTGAAGAGAAGTTTACTTCAAAATGAAATTAAACCTTGACAGGTTTGCATTAGAAACCAATCAAATTGATTACTTCATAATCCCTTCAGTAATTTGATTTTGCAAGATGGAATCAAAAGGATGAAATCTTTTGCATTGCAAATTAACCCTTTCCCACATACAAATGCTAATGTTAACTCGTCTACAGCAGACAGCTTCCTAAATTTGCTACATTGTTTTCAACATTTTTTCAGAAGTTGTTCTTTCATTAATAGAGAGTTTCCATAATTATGACTCTGTTTTCAAAATCGTCGACTTCAGATTTGTTGTAAGTTGGAAAGGGTCAATAGGATCTTTCTGTAATTCTGCCCAAAGAAGTTTTGTCTGCATTTTTCTTTCACATCAACAAAACGTTTTACATATGCTTATTGTTAACCTTTTCCCACATATAGATGTTTTCCGACCTTCTGCAGCAAACGGCTTTCGAAAACATGGTGACACAAGGAGAAATTGCTCAAAACAAGCAATTTCACCTTTCGCCACACTGTTTTCAAGTCTTAACAATAAATAAACTGTCATAATACAGAAATGTTCCATATTTTTATCCAGTTGTTTTCAAAGTCATCTGCTGCAGATTTGATGTCTTTGGGAAAGGGTTAATTAACTTTTTGTTGCCTTCAGTTTTCAGTTCAGGTGAGCAAAACTGAAAAAATATTACACAGGTGACAGTAGGTTCATTCAGATTTTTTTTGTTATGTATAGAATTGTAAAAATGGGGACCTGTCATAACCCACGGTATTCTGAATTAATTGCATGTGTAGGTTCAGCGGTCCAGATAAGAAGGGGTTTACAGGTCTTTTCCCCCAAAATATTTTTCTTATTATCCAACCAAAGCCTATGATGTGGGTTCTCAAAAGAATCGTCTCACTGAAACAATTCTTTTGAGTACCCACATCATAGGGTTAGAAGGTCAATTAAGGATTTTAAAAATGACCGTTATCTTGAGCTACATGGTAGGATAACCCGATTCATACACTTCCTATAATTGAATGTGCTGCTCGAAATCAACAATTTCACATTTTCTAACTGTGTTTTCAATTCTGTACCTAAAATTATACTTGCAAATTACTGTATGTTACGTTTACAAATTTGCCTTCAGATGTTTTAACCATTTTACACATAGATGCAATCTGCAGCAGACGACTTTGAAAATGTCAAGGCAAACATTTGGAAAACATTCTGTAAATGAACAATTAATTAGCGAATAGAGTTGAAAACATTGTGGCAAAAGGAGAAATTACCAACAATTTTTTCAAATGATGTCTGCTGCAGATGACTTTAGAATATATCGGGCTGATCTAAGCATTTTGTATATAAAGTTTGTTGAAAAGGATTGATTGATTGGATTTAACGCCGTTTTTAACACAATTTCTCAGTTATATCACGGCGGCCAGTTCATCTACTCATGCATTTCCTGGTTTTCTTACACCAGTACTCCACACAACAATCTCCCCAAGCAACTGGCTGCTTTTCCACGTAGACTTAGCCCATTGGTGGAAGACGAATGTAAAGGTGTTGAAAAGGAAGTCACTGTTCATTTTCTATATTTTCATTACTTAATTAAGAAGAAAGATATTTGCATTAGTTTCACTGGCATTCAATATCAGTTTCTAATTGGCAAGCATTAATTCATTCCAACTTGCAGCAGAAGACTTTTGAAAGTATTGTGGCAAAAGAAGACATTTCTTATGATCAATTTTCCCTTAAATTAAACTTTCTTGAATATAATTTTCAATATTTTCACCCAGATATTTTGCAATTCATCTAATAAAGATTTCTTTTATGTTGAAAAACTTGTGCTCATGTATGATAATGATTGATTTTAACGTAATTTTCGTCCATTATTGTACAAACTTTAGCGGACAAACAACACAATTTTATTTTATGAGAATAACAAGTTTTTACCTTGAAAAATTGATACTCGTTTACATATTGAAGGATGTCAATGTCCTCTCTGACAGTAGCTTTGAATAGCTTTTTCGGAGGCCAATGAAAGCAACATCGGTATTGTTTTTCATCACATTTAGAAGATAATAACTAATTCATTATGCTGGTTGCCTTTTATGATCATCATTCTCTTTGAAACCTGTAATTGTTACGATCCTTTTCACACTGATATGGTTACATAACAAGTGTTGCCTACCTTTAACATGTTATTTGCTTCTTTAGCAATTAACCCTTTCCCACATACATCAAATCTGCAGCAGACAACTTTGAATACATTTAGTAAAAAGTATAGAAACTCTAAATGAAATGACAATTATTGAATAAAGTTAAAAACATTGTGAGAAAAGGAGAAATTGCTCATTAGCCTTTTGACACAATATTTTCAAATGTCGTTGTCAGAAAGCGTCTATATGTGGATTAACTCTTGCCCTTATATAGACGCTTTCTGATGCCTCTGCAGCAGACGGCTTTTTGAAAACATAGTGACAAAAGAAGAAATTGCTCAAAACAAGCAATTTCTCCTTTTGCCACTGTGTTTTCCACTTTTAGTCATAGGTTATCCATTCAATTATAGAGATTTTCTATTTTTTGACAAAATTTGTTCGAAATCGTCTGCTGCAGAAATGTTGTATGAGGGAAAGGGTTAATATGAATCAGATAGCATGAATGCAGTCAAATTTAAACCTTCCCCACATACGTACGCTTTCTGATGCCTCTGGAGTAGACCACTTTTGAAATCAGTGTGGCAAAGGGAGAACTTGCAGTAATTAAACTTTTCGATTCTAGAGAGTTTCCATATTTTAGCTTAGATGTTTTCAAAGTTGTCTGCTGCTGATTTGTTGTATGTGGGAAAGGGTTAATGTACCTTCGTTAGATTGTCTTTTTTTTGAAGAAAAAAAAGTCTAGCTAATATGATAGTCACAAAACTTTAACCTTACCTTATTACGCGAAAAACCATTTTCAAATTTTCACATGTTCCAAGGAACGAAGCGCATGTCTATTCCAAGTCACAGAACTCCAGCTTTAATATTTATTCAGTAATGCCCCTTTTTCAACTTAAAATAGAACAGAAAAGTGTTAGTGTTTGCTATGGGGCCCTCTTGTTGCAAATACACTAAGGTTGATTTTCCTGCAGCACAGCTCAACTTCCATGTTGACAAGATATGATCAGACCTGGTTTGACATACTTTTACCCTTTCCTTCTTGCAGACGCATATGCAACAGACAACTTTAAAACATAGTGGCAAAATGAAAAATTGTTCGTAATGAGTTATTTGTCCTTTTTCCACAATGTTTTTAGATGTGTTTAATAATCTAACAACTATACTTACAGGGAGATTATTTGACATTTTTTCACAGATGTTTTTAATGTCGTCTGTTGCAGATGTAGGGAAGGATTTAACCCTTTCCCTCGTACGGCAATTCTGCAGCAGACGACTTTGAACGTATTTGGTCAAAAAATAGAAAATCTCCATAATTGAATGGATAACCTATGACAAAAAGTGGAAAACATTGTGGCAAAAGGCGACATTGCACGTTTTGTGCAATTTCTTCTTTGGTCACTATGTTTTCAAAAAGCCGTCTGCTGCAGAGGCGTCAGAAAGTGTCTATATGAAGGAAAGGGTTAAAAAAGAAAAATACAGCCATTCCTATAATGTACTGTTTCTCTTGATAAAGAATTGTCTTTTGTTTGTGGTTGTTGACTGATGTGTAATTACATGTTCGCTGATTGAAGGTCTTTTATTTTTACGTAATTTCTTTTCTAAAGGCATTTTTGACCTTATTAATCTGCATTTTCTAATTATAGGCCATTAGGTACATTGTCTGGTTGTTTTGGTGTCGTACATTTAACCCTTTCCAACATACAACAAATCTGCAGCAGACGACTTTTAAAACATGGTGACAAAAACCTAGAAAATCTCCATAAAAGAAAGCTTAATTGTTAAATAAAGTTGAAAACATTGTAGCCAAAGGAGAAATTGCTCATCATGAGCAATTTCACCTTTGGCCACTGTGTTTTCAAAACTCATCTGCTGCTATTGCGTCAAAACGCGTCTGCAGGTGGAAAAGTGTTAAGATCGCTTTTGTGATGAAAAGGAAAGCATTACACTGTTGGAAAAATTGCCCTATGTGTAGATATGTGTATATTTTTCACAATGTTTAAAGTGGTTTGCTTAAGAAGCGGTAACAGATGGAATATTGCGGGAAAGTCAAACAAGATAACTCTGAAAGTATCATATCAGGGAAATGGTTTTAAACATAAATTGTAAGACTTTGATAGAAATTGATTTTGAAATAACAATTAAAACCTTGGGTTGAGTTTGATACAAAGTTAACCTTTTCCCACATTCATTATACTACAAGACAGCAGCAGACGACTTTAAAAACATCTTGGCAAACGGTATCAAATATATGAGTATTGAATTGAGTTGTTAACTTTGTGGCAAAAGGAGAAATTGCCCAAATGCATCATGGGAAAGTTAATAAGATACATTTTGTAGATCATTAGGTGTACATATCTAATTGCCAATGACATACTGCATCAATCATTATCCTAATAGTTCGGATTTTCAATGTACTGCATCAGGCGACTTTATGAAAACGTCACAAAGCAATTGCTCAGTTTCCTACAATGTTTTGGATCTGAAGTAATTATTACTATATCTTCAGGTTATTTATTCTTTTTCAGTTATGGATGTTCTTAATTTGGGGGTAAAAAATTGGTTGAGTAAAAAGACTTGCTGTATCAATATTTTTTAGAATTAACCCTTTCCAACATACAACAAATCTGCAGCAGTCGACTTTGAAAACATAGTGACAGAAACCAGAAAAATCTCCATAAAAGATAGCTTAATTGTTAAATAAAGTTGTAAATATTGTGGCCAAAGAAGAAATTGCGTCTGCTGCTATCGATTGCATCAAAATGCGTTTGCAGGTGAGAAAGGGTTAAATCCTTGAAAAAGTTATGCAAAACTTATCTCTTTCCTCCTTACAGATGCATTTTGATGAATCTGCAGACTACTTTCGAAAACATTGTGGCAAGAGATGAAATTGCTCATGTCATGAAGACTACTCATCATACCTCTGTTTTAAGAATTTTTCAACATTTTTGTCTTGATATCTTCAAAGCTCTCTTCAGCAGACTTGTTGTGTGTGAAAAAGTATTCTTTGAACCCTGACTCTGATACACCTGTATGGAAAACATCCAAGAAAGATAATGTAACATTAGGACAATTGGAAAGATAAATTGGTTACAAAGTTGATACATGAAGAGCGAAATCTTCAAAAGTTGTTGGCTGCAGCGGCCTCAAAAGTCATCTTTTATCATTGAATAAGTTATCCCTTTCCTATGTGCAAGTAATCTACAGTAGACAACTTTGAAAACAATGAGGCAAACATATTGAAAAACTCAATAAATAAAAGTATTATTATTGAATGAGTTAAAGATGTTGAGGCAAAACGAGAACATTCTCATCATGAACAATGTCTTGTTTTTCCACTTTTCTTTAAATCATGTGCTCCATATGCATCAAAATGCATCTGCATATGGCAACAAGTTAACCTGTTAATCTGATGGTTAGCCTCAATTTCCTGACCTTAGATCATCTCTAACAGGTTTTAATCTCCCTACATTCCAGATGGCCCCTAGGAGCCTAAAGGGCCATTACCCTTTATTGGGCAATGATGATCATGTTAGGTCATTTGAGATAAGGTGATAAGGTTTCTCACAAGGGAGTTCTTTGGCTTATCAGTTTAACTGTAGTCCAGAGCTTCAAATGAGCAGATTGATTTTAATATTCTACAGACCTTTGCTGTAAATGTTTCCAGCAAGTTTATTCTAAATATTTATATCGTAGGTATACCCTAACTCAGAAAGAGACATTTCTAAATAGAGCTCTAGCAACATAGGATTTTCTTAAAAAAAGTTGTTGGGTTACTTTCCTTAGCTAAAGCCCTGTTGAACTTTAATTTTCAATTCTTTACATAAGATATACAGTGGAACCTGTGTATAAAGACCACTCATGGGAACACAACAACATGGTCTTTGTTCACAGGTGGTCTTTAACAACATTTATGCAGAAAATGAGTAATTTGGAAACTAAAATAGTGGTTGCTATAGACAGGGAACCGCTATTCCAATGTGATTGACTGTACAAACATAACTTATATGCAAAAATTACACAAAAAGATGAAATATCCATTGTCAGTTAGTAAACCTTATTTCATTCTGAGCATTATTCTGGCGACTGCAGTTTAGAACACAAATAAAGCATTTAATTAGAAAGGGAGATATTATGTCAAATTGTTTAGTGTCATGTCTTCACATATTATGTTAACAGATAGGTGATGTTTGGCTGCAAAACATTTTACTTAATTAAATACTTGTGAAAGTTGAGTGGAATGCATATTAAGCTAAATGTGAATAACTCTTTCCCACATACAACAAATCTGTAGCAGACTACTTTGATCTAGGCAAAAATGCGGAAAATATCTATACAAATGAAAGTTTAATTATTGAAAAGAGTGGAAAGCATTGTGGCTAAGCAAGAAATTGCTTGTTTTGAGCAATTTCTCCTTTTGTCACGATGTTGTCTGCTGCAGAGGCGTCAGAAAGTGTCTGTATGTGGGAAAGGGTTAAATCAAAAGGTTACTTAATGCTAGTTGATTTAACCCTTTTTGTATATTTGTCTGTTTGCTTTGATTGCATTAGTTTTACGCTGCTTTCAACAATGTTGCAGTTATGTCTCAAGAGTTTTCTAGATAAGTTACCTTTCACATATATATACAGACACTTTCTGATGTCTTTTGAAAACATTGTGGCAAGAGGAGAAAGTGATCATAATGAGCAATATCTCCTTTTGCTACAATGTTTTTAATTCTATTTAATAATTATACTTTCCTTAATGAAGATTTTCAATGTTTTTGCCTAGATGTTTCAAGGTCGTCCGCTGCAAATTTGTTAAATGTGCGGTAATATAATATCATTTATTTGTGGAAAACAAGTAAAGATTTTGTATAGCTCAATCCCATATAGATGTAGAAAATTGAGATGGATGATTTTAGCAGCTAATGGATGATTTTAGCAGCTAATCAGCAGCACTTTGAAAGCAAAATAGTAGTTAAATGAATTTATGATTTGTTTTATTGTTAGAAATATGTTTCTGTTTTGTAAGAAACGGATGATTTCATCCATTAAATTATCAAATTGTTAAATATTTTTAAACATTATTACAACATTAAAGATGTTTTCAGTGTAGAAAGCGATGTACATGTGTTATAATACATTGAATTTAGGCCTATGTAGAAAAAAATGCCCATCATTAAATGACATTAAGATGATGGAGATAGTGAAAATGCCTCTTTGCTCTTGACTTTTTCACATTAATGTATGAAATTTATTAGATTTATGGGATAGATTGTGAATGTAAAAATTGGGGGAGTGAGCCTTTCTTACTACTGAAGTGTGAGTAACCCTTATTTCTCCATCATGTTCGCACATTGTCTGATATATTTATCCTTCTACATTGAAAACAATGAAGGGGAACAATAAAAGGATAAGCTTGAAGAATATTATTGATTGATTTGAATTTAATGTCTTTTTCCACAGTATTGCACTAGGTCAGCCAGTGTTGTATTTTGGCATCAGTACTCAACATACCTGTATGCCCTTTACAACTGCCTACCTTCCCATATAGACTATTTAGCCCATTTATGGAAGACAAATGCCACTCGTCACAATAACTTTTGTCGATCATTGGAAAGAATGCCGATTGTGATGATAATTTTAATGATAGAGGCAACTGCTGCAGACCGTACCGCCTTGGTAGTGTAGTGGTAGGGCGTGTGCCTGGGGTGAAGGATGTTGCGGGTTCAATCACCTGCTAGGTCATACAAAATACTTTAAAAATCATGGTTGTAATGGCTGTGCTCCTTGGCCTTAAGACTGACTCGCTGGTGTCAGGATAAATGGACCAGATGAACTAGCAAGTTACCCAAGAAATTTTGTGATATTACTGAAAAATAGCAGCCTAAAAAATTGAAGCAAAAAGAAGACGTTACTCATAATGGCCATATTATTGCATAGATGATTTCAGAGAAAAGGGATATACCTTCATTTTCGATGATTACCAAAAGGTTATGTAACTAGTTAATTTCGTCTTCAAACAATTGGATTAAACTGATAGAACATGTTTATGTGAGAGGGTAGATTGTTACGTTGGAAGAATGTTGTGTGGAGTTCAGATGAGAGAAAGCCAAGAAACACATGTAAAGTGATGTGGCTGCCATGCTATAACTGATATATGTTGAAAACAGCATTAAACTGTAATCAATCAAATCTCTTCAGTAGACTTAATCCAGTAATGATTGGATGAAGTAAGTTCCGTGCTGACGATGTTAACCCTTTCCCTCATATAGATGCTTTATGAAGCTTCTGCAGTTGACAGCTTTTTGAAAACATGGTGACAAAAGAAGAAATTGCTCAAAACAAGCAATTTCTCCTTTTGTCACCATGTTTTCAACTCTATTCAATTACTGTACTTTCATTCAATGGGAGTTTCCAATTTTTTTTCGGGTATGATTTCAAAGTCGTCCGCTGCAGATTTTTTGTATGTGGAAAATGGTTAACCTTGTATTTTTATGGCCCTAAGAAAATGAAAATGTTCATAATCATCAGCAAATTCCAATGTTCTTCAATCAAGTCTAAAAGTAATCCTTTCATTAATTTCCTATCTTTTAACGCACATTAATTAAAATATTTATGGGAAAAAAAGGTACTGAAACGGATATCTTTCCCTCATTCTACACACTTTAATCTGAATCAGACGATTTTTAAAACATACACAAAACTTATAAACATGAAAATTCTTAAATTGAGGATTTAATTATTGAAAAGAATTGAAAACATTATGGTAAATGGAGTGGTTATGAGCAATTTCTCCTTTTCCATCAATGTTTTCAAAGGTTGTTTGCTGCAGATTGCCCAAAATGTGTCATCAAGTGGGAGAATGTTGCCAGAGCAGAAAAAAAGAAAATGAACAACCTGTATGTGGTAACATTTTGTCAACCAAGTTTTATCCTATAATGGGTAAAATCAGTGTGTCTTTACCAAACTTGTTAACCCTTTCCCGCATACAACAATTCTGAAGCAGACGACTTTGAACATATTTTGTCAAAACATGGAAAATCTCCATAATTGAATGGATAACCTATGACAAAAAGCGGAAAACATTGTGGCAAAAGGAGAAATTGCACGTTTTGTGCAATTTCTTCTTTTGTCACTATGTTTTCAAAAAGCCGTCTGCTGCAGTGGCGTCAGAAAGCGTCTATATGAGGGAAAGGGTTAAACTGCCGATGATTAAAAGTCACGGTTGAACTGTAACAGACTGATACCCGTACTACAGATTTCTATCTGGGAATGAACCGTTTACTTCATTGTTGCACTTTGTCTCACTACTGTTGCATTATGGTATTTTATGGTATACACGCTATACTTTCTGTACAGTAGCCTTTAGCTTTGGAGGAGTGGTTAGCATCGGGAATTTTGAACCAGGCGTCCCGGTTAGATTTCCAGTTTCGGCTGTTATATTTGAGTGCCATTGGGCAAGGCACATTTCCTAGCCTAGTACTGGTTTGTTTACCCAGGGATCATGAATATTATAAGTTAACTGTTGCTGTAGTATAACTGAAAATGTTAAAAATGGCATAAAACACAAACAAGACTGTGTAAACATGTAGGCATGAGCAAGTTTTCTTTTTCTAACAATGGTTTAAACAAGCAGACAAATTTGAAATTTCAAATCAGGTTAACAAGTAAAATGCATTTTAGTTCTATGTGTAGTAATTATAGCTTGCTAAACATAGACACATGGTATCTCTTTTTTTGGTCAATCAAGACAAAAAGCAGATAAATCCAATCGGAAGGCAGACTACATACAGTGTAAAACCATTGAAAATATGCAAAGGTTGATTTTCTATGTAATTGCTCAGATTTCGTAGCCTACACCTCTCGTTTTGGTAGCATCGACCATGACCACAGGCTTATTGCGCACACATTTAAATTATTTATACATTTTGTAGAAAAATGCAGATATGCTTATGTGGATGTACAACAAAGGAGACTTTGCTTCTTAATTAACCTAGAAGCATTGCATCATAGCCTTATGGATATATTGTGTGCAGTTTTGGTGTCAAATATGAACAAGTTTTTAAAGTTATAATGCACTTTGAAATCATTTCTGATACCGTCCGTACTGTACCTTGCTTTATAATTTCAACTCTTTCAAATTGAAAATGTCTAAAAAAAACAGGCAACTGAGGAATACATTTTAAACATTTAACCCTTTCCCACATACAGGCGCTTTCTGATGCCTCTGCAGCAGACGACTTTTGTAATCATTGTGGCAAAAGGAGAAATTGCTCATAATATAATGAACAATATTTTCATTTGCCACAATGATTTCAACTCTATTCAATAATCATACTATCTTTTATAGAGATTATCCATATCTTGAACTTCATAATTTTAAACTCATCTGCTGCATATTTATAATATGTTTGTTTTGTTTGTTTGTTTGTTTGGAGTTTAACGCCGCTTTCAACAGCTTTGGTCATATCACGGCGGTCAGTGCACCTACCCATGTTTTCCTGGCTTTCCCACACCAGTACTTACACAACATTCTTTCAAAGCCACTGACTACTTTCTCACATAGATCAGAGGTGAGAGGCAATGGAAAACATCGCCCGAAAGAATGTCGCCTTGACCTCCAGATCACGTTTATAATATGTGGGAAAGGGTTAAATAGAAAATTAGGAATAGAAATCCACAAATATTTATTTCTGTTATATATCCCATAATATCATGTCAAATACACTAACATTTTAATCCAAAATGACTTATTGACTATTTTCACTTTGAAAAAGACTATTAGGACAGAATTTCTATGTAACTTTTGAACTTCTTTAAAGTTCTGAACTGGTGCTTGATTTGTATTTTAAGAAATAAAAGGGGAAAAAAAGTAGAAACTTTATTATTATGTCAACCAAACCAAGTTTTCTTGATATGATACTTTTAGAGTTTTGCTGCTTTAAAAATTGCGCTTTTCAAGACATTTCTTCCTTTGTAATAAACCGTCCACAGATTTACTGGTTAAATGTGTTGCATGCATGAATATAAAACATAAATAAATCATTATATTTTTTTTTGTTTTATGCCAAGTTCATGGCATATGATACTTTGAAATGCTAAATACAAGTCATAAACTCTTGGATATGACACCGCTTGATAATTACAATTTCAAATTCATGATAAATACTTACAAAAAGTGCGAGATTCCTCAAGGCATGTGCAAAATGCAGTTAATACAACACCTAAAAAATATGACAAAATGCTACAAATTTGTAAGATAAAGAAGATTGTGTTGCACCTAATATAAAAAATATCATGAATATTTGAAATATGAATTAAATATGATAGGTTTTATCTTTTCTTACCTTGATAAGAAAATACAGAAATCTTCATACAATCTGATTTTTAGTACGGCAGTGGCCAGCCTCAGTAATTAAATTACTAATGGTCCCTTTCTCTGATGCAGACAACAATATTAATGTTTCTGCATGAGTGCCGAAGATTGTCCAAAAACAGCAATTTTTTATTTTCACACAATGTTTTCAACTTTTGTATGTAAATTTTCATAAATTTAAGTTCACCCCCTTTTGCAACATATGACAAATCTGCAGCATACATCTTTAAAAACATTTGTGAGGAAAAGATGATAATTCTACAAATGAAAATAAAATTTAGGAAGAACGGAGTTGAAACAATTTTGAAAAAAAGGATATACATGTATTCGTGTCCCCACAAGGGTTTTACAAGTAAATATATCTTGGAATTAACCGAAAACCCTTTGCAATATGTTGAGCAGTCATTCTTGCCCAGCCCAAGTGTGAATCATAGCTTTGGATCATGTTTAAACTGACCATGCTTAATTATCCTCTCGGCTAACGAAGTTTGCGAGGGGATATAGTAACGGGGCTGTCCGTTTGTTTGTTCGTTCGTCAAATCTATCACCAAAGCATACTTCAAAATTAACAAAAGTATATATTTTTAATCTCTTGAGATGTTTTCAAATTATAATTAAAATGATTTAATATTCAGAATACATCCAATGACTTACATGAGAATAATACAGAAATTATACATTGTTGATGGCGAATTATGCATGCATAGGGTAACGTAGATTAACTCGTTACAATGAAAGATGGCTTATCAATAGAGAGGTTTTTCAAAGCTACTTCATATAGACGCTTACTGACATCTCTGTAGCAGATGGCTTTTTGAAAACATAGTGACAAAAGAAGAAATTGCTCAATATGAGCAATTTCTCCTTTTGCCACAATCTTTTCCACTTTTAGTCATAGGTTATCCATTCAATTATAGAGATTTTCTATTATTTGACAAAATATGTTCAAAGTCGTCTGCTGCAGAATTGTCGTATGAGGGAAAGGGTTAAGTGACAGTATTTAGTTGAGTTACACCATCAACGACAATGATCATTGGTTTTCAACGAAAAGGAAAAGGAAACAAACGGCAACGCACAACACAGGTTGAGGGCTAAAACAATCGGAGGAAATAGTTGAGTAATTTAAATAACCCCTATGGAACCTGTATAGGGCGCCAGAAAAGTATAAATTTTGACAGGGCCCAAGTGGTATCTAGTGTTGAATTACACTGAAAATCACTGCCAGCTGCTCTTGGATATCTTTTACTAAACTCTTAACCCTTTCCCACATACATATGTTTTGTGACGCTTCTACAGCAGAGGACTTTAGAAGACATTGTGGCAAAAAAAGCAATTGCTCGGGCCAGTTACCATTTTCGCCTTTTGCAACAATTTTTCCAACTCTATTCAATACTAAAACTATTATTCAAAGACATTTTCCATATTTTTGCCTAGATATTTTAAAAATTTGTTGTGTATTGGTTAACCCTCTTTTACCTGTCAAAAATAGTGAAAAAAGTAAAATTAAGGAGGCATATCTACTAAACTGTTCTACTGTCACCTGATCAGATGAATGCAGGAATTTGATTTATTTCAAATGTTTGTTAGAAATGGCATCTTGTCAAAGATAGGCTTCTAGGAAGATGTATTTTAATGGTAGACGCAAGCCATTGCTATTTATACATCACAATGCTATAAATCATTTGATTTGAAGAAAATAGTGAAATATGATGTATTTAATTGGACAGTGCATGCTATCATTATTGCATGTTTGATTATCTTTAGCATTGGTGCCACCAAGTCAAACTAGGCAGGACATGAGTTGACCTTACTACAAAAATTAGGGAGTGATCACTTCACATTTCAATAATGTGTATACAGAAGAAATGTTACTACATTTTAATAGCAGATGAAGTTACAGCTGCCTTGCTCTGAGCTATTAATGTATGTGCCAGTTGTGAGAATATGAGTATTACAGTATTACTTTCTCCCAAACAGACACATTTTGAGATGGCTGCAGCAAAGGTCTTTTGAAAACACTAACCTCATTTATTCATTAATTATACTTTTACAAACAGAGATTTTTCACATAATGTCAAGATGCTTTAAAAGTTGTCTGCTGCAGATTTATTGTATGAGTTGCAAGAGCCAGTTATTTCTTTGCCTGATGAAGAGAACTTGTGCCAGGCCTTCACTGCTGATGGTTTTTGAAGAGGAGAAATTGCTCAAAACAAACAATTTTTCCATCAATTTCATACAACGATTATCCTAGACGACTTTAGAAATACTTATTTAAAAAAATATGAAAAATCTCCACAAATGAAAGTATCCCTATCGTATAGAATTGAAAACTTGTGGCAAAAGAAAAAATTGCTCATTATTAGCAATTTATCCATTAGTCACAATGATTTATAAAGTTATTTTCTGCAGGGGAAAAAAGAGATATATTCTTTAGTTGATTAATATACTTGCATGTTATTAAGATTGCTTGGGAGAAATATGCAGAATGTAACTTCATCCAGCATATAAAAGTGATAATGTTTCAATTTGGAACCTTCAGTCATCACGCTATCCCATAACACAGCAGTAAACTTGACTTAAAAAACATTATAGGGACTCGGAAATGGGAAATATATAATCTAATGATAATTATATGTGCCATTATTGCCCATTTAACCCTTTCCAACTTGCAGACGCGATAATTTGAGGCATCTACGGCAGACAACATTTGAAAAGACAGTGGCAAATGGAATAAATTGCTAAAAATGGATAATTTTTCATTTCTACTCAATAATTGTGCTTTCTCCATGAAAACGGGAAGAGGAATGTTAATCTATAAACATGTACTACAAAGCAGATGACTAAAAAAACATCTAGACAAAACTATGGCAAATCCCTTTAAATGAATTTATAATTATTGAATACGGTTGAAAACATTGTGTCAAATGGAGAAATTGCTCATGATGAGCAATTTCTCTTTTTGCCATAATGTTTTCAAATGTTGTCTGCTGCAGACGAGTCATTTTTTGTCAGCAGGTGGAAAAGGTTTTAAAAGCTAGCTTCTTTATGAAATATGTGAATGTAAATAAGGGTGAGTTATGCATTTGAAGTATGGGGATTGTGTTTATTTGAAAAAAATGAAGGCTTTTAATTAAATTGCATTACCATTATAATTTTCATCTGTCGATTAACTAAGATGAAAGGATTTTGTATTTTGTCCAACTGACGAACCTGAAGAAATGCAGAACACTGCAATTTCTACTTGGCTTGTTTAATTCCCAGCTCTGCCAAAGTCTGTAAAGCCTGAACACATTTCATTAGCTCCCACTTTCTTACCTCTCCAATATATCTACTGAAATATAGGAAATGAAGATACAACAACTATTTAAACATGTGTTGCAGGTTTTCTAAAAAAATATTCTTATTTGGAAAAAATAATGTAATTATACCCCCTTCGAAGAAGAGGGGGGTATATAGGAGTCACTGTGTCGGGCTGGCTGTCTGTCTGTCGGTCGGCCGGAAGCCATATTTTGTCCGGCCTATTTCTTACAAACCACTGGGTGGAATTCAATAACATTTTACATGAAGCATCTATACCAAGAGGAGATGTGCATATCCTAAAGGGTTACAATTGCATGTTATTTTACAGAGTTATGGCCCTTTTACGTATTAAGTTATGGTGTAGGTCAAGGTGCTGTTTAGGGGGTATTTATCAATTTCAGTGATAGTTCTAGTTTTCAATTAAAATTAGGGCTGTAGCGATAGTTCAAACTATCGATATATTGCAATAGTGACAAGGGCAATAGTAATGCATTGATTGTAAAACTGAAGATCAATAACTATCGCAATAGTGGTTGGAACTATCGATAGTATTGGTTCATGTAGTACATTGAATCTAAATATGCAGATATGCTTTTATTTCTTAGAGAAAAGACCTTGTTACTTGTCTGTGAACAAATTTTGTTGCCTGAAAAGTGATAAATGTTCTTATTTATGTGTAAGCTGGAAAATTAAGTTCTTTTTGAGAGCAAAGGGTTTCTTTTTTGATACTTTTATTCCTTGTAATTAATCAGAATAGTTATTTTTTTAAAGTTCAATAAAAGCAATAGTATTGCAATGCATCACAATATTAGTTGTGCAATAGTTTAACTATTGCAATGGTACTTTCTGAAAATCAATACTATCGCAATAGTGATTTTTGGGCTCAATAGTCACCCCTAATTAAAATTGTAGTTTACCTTTGATCAATTCATAATGCACAACCCGTTACTTTGGCCTTTTTTTAATGATATTTGAAAACATTTATAGGAAAGGAAATCTGAGAAAGAATTAAAAGTGCTGAAACTTCTGGCATAGCAAGTAAACACCAACACAAAACCCTCATCAATTAGTGCTGCAGAGTCTTTCCTGTTTGCAAATGCTAGAATGCTCATAAGTATTAAATAAACAGAAACTGAAAACACTGTGAAATCATGAGCTTCTCAATTACAGCATTGATTGAATGCTTTAACTGAGAAAGCCAGTGAATATTGTTTGAACAATTAGTAGAGTTACAGTATATTAGTCAAAGGTCATAATTATTATGTTCTTTAGCTCAATATAAATTTGACCTTTGACATGCAATTGTCAGAAATAAACCTATGTCACATGAGTCCCATCACATGAAAACAGTCTTCAAGTCTTTTTGACCAGTGAAGAACTAGATCATCCAGCACCTCTGTCCAATCTGTGTAGGATCTAAGAAATCTCTTGACAGTGGTTGTTTAATTTAACCTGAAACTAAACCAACTGTACAAGCATACACTCTGATTGTTTTTACCGTTAACTTTGAAATTTCCAATGGTTGCTTCCTTTACTCTTTCCGAAAACCAGGAAACATATGAGAAGGTGAACTGGCCGCCATGATATGACTGAAAAATTGTTGAAAATGGCGTTAAAACTCCAATCAATCAATCAATCTTTCGGCCAACATGCAACAAATGCAGCAAACAACTTTGAACAGGTGTAGACAAATATATTGATTTTACCTTAATGAAAGAAAATTTATTGAATAGAGTTGAAAACAATTTGGCCAAAGGAGAAATTGCTCGTAACAAGCAATTTCTCATTTTGCCACAATGTTTTCAAGAGTTGTCTGCTGTATTTGCATCAAAACGCGGCTGAAAATGGAAAAGGGTTAATATATGGCTCATTTAAGGTATTTTAACATTTCTCTGATGCAGACCACTTTTGCAGCCAATATATTTTGAAAAAAATTGTTAACCCTTTTCCACATATAGCCACTTTCTAATGCCTCTGCAGCAGACGACTTTTGAAAACATTAAATTGCAAAAGGAGAAATTGCTCAAAACGAGCAATTTCCCCTTTTGCCTCAATGTATTCAACATTTTACAGTAATTATACCTTCATTTTCTCAGATTTTCAGTGTTTTTGCTTAGATGTTTTCAAAGTTGTCTGCTGCAGATTTGTCGTATGTGGGAAAGGGAAATGGTAAAATTGCTTACATAAGAAAGTTGTCTTACCTGCAGAATTTTTTCTACTTTGTTAAACACTTATCAGGCCAATTAACTTGACCCTTTCCCAGATACAACAATTTAGCAGCAGACGAATTAGAAAACAAAATAGTAAAAAATATAGAAATTTTCTGTATGTAAAAACAATTTTTGAATATGGTTGAAAACATTGTGGCAAAAAGCATCTGCTGCCTAGACATCTGAAAGCGTCTACATGTTGGTCAGGGTAAATATTACAAATTATTTCCTAGGATGTTTTATAAAGCAGAGGACGTGGAAAATAGTATACATAGGGGAATGCGTCTCGGAAAATAAGTTAAGCCGCTCAAATTACCCCTGTTTGCAAAGGTCCTTGTTCTGGATTTGTCTTCAAAGAGAGAGGGGATCTAGGGTCTTCACAGTTTGGAAAGTAATGGTAGAAATGTAATAAAATAACATCATTGGATGATGAAACTGTTTAATACTTTAACCCTTGCAATATGTTACCTTCGTAACTATTTATCCAGAATTACTGGGAATAACCTTCTAATTAACATTTTCCCTCATACAACAATTCTGCAGCAGACGACTTTCAACATATTTTGTCAAAAAATGGAAAATCTCTAATTGAATGGATAACTTATGACTAAAAGTGGAAAACATTGTGGCAAAAGGAGAAATTGCTCGTTTTGAGCAATTTCTTCTTGTGTCACTATGTTTTCAAAAAGCTGTCTGCTACAGCCTCAGGCATCGGAAAGCGTTTATATTAGGGAAAGGGTTAACCCCCCCTAACCCACATGTAGATTCATCCGCAGCAGACAAATTTTGTAAACATTGTGGCAAAACGGTAATTTGCTCATAATGTTTTCAATTCTTTTCAATAACTATTCTTTGATTCCATATCTAGATGTTTTCAAAGTCATCTTCTGTAGATTTTCAGTAAATTTAAATTATGTCTTGTAATCAGTTTTCAAAAAGTTCATATCAAGGAAATTGTTCATATTATTTGATATCTACCAGAGTACCAGTTATTAGATCGGCTGTTTTTCTAAGAAAACAATTTAGGCTTTTGGTGGTAACCCTTGGCGTCCTCGTCGACAGTTTTTACCTTACCTCATAACTCAAAAACAGTAGACGTATTAAAGCGAAACTTTAAAAACATGTTCCTAGAAATGTTCCTATGTATGTTTAATTGTTTATACCGAGTCACATAACTTTGGGTTTAATAATTATTCAGAAATTCATGAAAAAACATACAACCGTTGGTGTCCGCTCTGCGGCCCTCTTGTTCTCTTTATTTTACTATTTTGTATCCTTATGAGTGAAAAAGCAAAATGAACTTTAATACCAACTTTTTGTAACAATATGTTCTTAATTTAATCCTAAATTCTCACTTGCAGACGCGTTTTGACACATAATGCAGCAAAAGAAGAAATGGTTCATGATGATCAATTTCTCCTTTTTTTCACAATGTATGCAACTCGAATAATCTCAATTTCATTTTTACAGATTTTCCACATTTTTGCCCATACATATATTTTTCAAGTTGTTTGGTGCAGATTTGTTGTAAGCGGGAAAGAGACTGATAAGGACCAGACAGCATTATTTCGGTCAAGAAATTATGTTACACATTAGGTTTATTGTTTTTGGTTACTGAGGTTTCTAGAAGAAAGCTTTCCAAACAATTGTTCTTCATCCTAATAATTATATTGTTTATTAGTCCCCTACCGGCGTGCCGAAGGGGACTATTAGGTTTGCACTCCGTCCGTCAGTCAGTCCATCTGTCAGTCAGTCAGTCAGTCCGGCAAATCAGTTTTCCGCACTTTTTTTCTACATGCTTTGAGGTATTGAGCTGAAAATTTGTATATGCCTTTGTAATCATGTGTCACAGATCAAGTTCGCGTTTCCTGGGATTTCGTCAATTTTTTAATGAGTTATGCCCCTTTTTGGACTTAGAATATTCGTTTTCCGCATTTTTTTTCTACATGCTTTGAGGTATTGAGCTGAAATTTTGTATATGCCTCTGTAATCATGTGTCACAGATCAAGTTCGCGTTTCATGGGATTTCGTTAATTTTTTTATGAGTTATGCCCCTTTTTGGACTTAGAATATTAATAAGTCAAAACGTGCAAACCGGTAGGGGATTATGGTATTGCTTGCAATCCTACAGTTACTTGTTAGTCCCCTACCGGCGTGCCGAAGGGGACTATTAGGTTTGCACTCCGTCCGTCAGTCAGTCCATCTGTCAGTCAGTCAGTCAGTCCGGCAAATCAGTTTTCCGCACTTTTTTTCTACATGCTTTGAGGTATTGAGCTGAAATTTTGTATATGCCTTTGTAATCATGTGTCACAGATCAAGTTCGCGTTTCCTGGGATTTCGTCAATTTTTTAATGAGTTATGCCCCTTTTTGGACTTAGAATATTCGTTTTCCGCATTTTTTTTCTACATGCTTTGAGGTATTGAGCTGAAATTTTGTATATGCCTCTGTAATCATGTGTCACAGATCAAGTTCGCGTTTCATGGGATTTCGTCAATTTTTTTATGAGTTATGCCCCTTTTTGGACTTAGAATATTAATAAGTCAAAACGTGCAAACCGGTAGGGGATTATGGTATTGCTTGCAATCCTACAGTTACTTGTTCTGTTATATTTTCAAAAGTGTTTTGCGTCAGAATTATTTACCATTTCCCACATACCACAAATCTGCAGCAGACGACTTTGAAAACATCTCTAAGCCAAAGTGTAGAAAATATCCACAAATGAAAGTGTAACTATTGAATAGAGTTGAAAACATTGTGGAAAAAGCAGAAATTTATGAGCAACTTCTCCTCTGGCAATTCTGCCTCGGATGCGGAATGTCGTGGGTTCGACCCCCAGTCGAGTCATATATCAAAGACTTTATAAAAATGGAAGTAATCGCTGCCCTCCTTGGGGCTCAGGATTGTGGGGTTAGCATTACGACCACTGGCTGGTGTCAAAATAAATGGTCAACTTACCCAGGAAATGCCGTGACATAACTGAAACATTGTTGAAAGCGGCGTAAAACACCAAACAATCAATCAATCAGTCCTTTGGCAACACTACTTTCAAAAGTCATCTGCTAAAGAGGCATCAGAAATCGAGGGCTTGGCGTGAAACGGTTGTAACTAAAATTGGTATTGTTTTACCAAGGTTATTTACCTCGCCATAAAGTCTTTATAAGCGTTAAATCATTTTTCTTGGTAAACAATGGAAATTTAGGTGCCATTGCTCGTTCTGAGCAATGGCACCTAAATTTGCATTGTTTACAAAAGGGTCAAAATTGCCCCTGATCCAGGGTTTTCAAAATAGGTTTTGAGTTACAACCGTTTCACGCCAAGCCCTCGAAATGGCCTTTAGGTGTGAAAGGTTTACATCAGAAGTTTTACATAAGGGATAGATCACTTGTGAAAAAAGCTTTATAAGTATGCTTAAAACCTGGAGTTAGTTTTTCTAGTAATAAACATATCAATTTTATAGGCAATGGTCGTCTTTTATGTAAGAATAAATGAAACCAGTTGTTTTAGAAATGTTGGGTTGAAGTTCTTTATGTAAGTATTTACTTGTTGTTTTATGATGGTTTTTTTATCCCTATTACTGATGCAGACCACTTAACCCTTTCCCACATACAGCAAAACGTCAGCAGACGACTTTGAAAACAATTGAGGAAAAAGCAGAAAGCCACTACATATGACTGTTTAATTTTAATATTGAGTAGAAAACATTGTGGCAAATGGAGAAATTGGTCATTATGAACAATTTATCAATTTGCCACAATGTTTTCAAAAGTTGTCTGCTGCAGAGGCATCTAAAAGTGTGGAATGGTTAAATAGCCTTTGCAATGCACACATTTTCAAAATTGACTTGTCCAGCTTTGCATTAGAAAGATTCTAGGAAATAATGGGAAGAAAATGTGCATTGAGCAACCAACAGTATGAAGTCGGTTCAGACTGCCGGGATGCTACATATGAACTAGCACTTAACTGGTGGCTCACAGGCTTTAAGACAATCTGTTCTAACAGTCGAAAGGATTAGAGGCATTCCTATGCAGCAGACAACTCTTGAAGCCGTTAATTTGTAACAAAGGGAGAAATGACCGACTATCACACATTATCTAGAATACTTACATCTTCCAATTATCCAGAAGTTTTCTCAGATATTTTAAAAACAGACATTTTCTAAAAATATATCAGGTAATCTGTTTACCTGGCAGTACAATGACCTAATATAGTACATTTTTTACCTTTCCAAGTACTTAAAAAAGGTGCTAAAAGGTGTAAGATGAAAGGGTTTTCAAATTACCATGTATATGATTATTCACCAGCCAACAACATTTGAAAATAGTTTTTGAAAATAAGGAAAATTGAATTGATCAATTTAACCTTTTCGTCCAATATTTTCAATTCTGTATCCAAACTAATATACTAGCAATATTTCTGTAATTACATATTTTCTTTAATATTTTCAAAGCAGTTGATTTTAAAATTATCTTTGTATGGCTTTGAAAACATAAATCATAATCATAATGCCAAATCATAATGCCCGAGTTGAAAACGTTGTTGATGAATTTTAGTCAGTGTAAGCAATTTATGAACAATGATTTACATATTTGTCTGCTGCAAAGGCCTCAAAAGTCATTGTATCAATGAAAAGGCGATAGATTTTATAGTTTTAGAGTTCTTTGCTTTGAAAACATCTGAATAAAAACATGTTGCCCCAGAAAAATTAGAAAAAGTATTTCAATGATACAGCAATGAAAACATTGCGAGAAAAGGAGAAATAAGTCACGTTGAACCATTTCTAAAAGTGTATTCAAAAGATTTCAAAATGTTGTCTGTATTAGGGAAATAGTCCATTCTTTCCGACATGCAGATGCTGTTTGACGTTAAAACTTTTAAAAGCGTTGTGACTGATGGGGAAATTGCTCATAAAGGGTATGTTCACCTTTTTCCACGGTGTTTTCAACTCTAGCCAATTGTATTAATTATCATTAATCATTAATGCAGATTTGTTCATATCTTTGCCTGCAATTTTGTTGTATGTTGAAAAGGTTTAATATTGAAAGCAGTTGTAAATTGAGGTGAGCCTCAAACCTGACTCGACGCTTTCCTGCTTCTGCAATGAAAACATTGTGGCGATATGAGCAATTTCTCCTTTTGCTACAGTCGAGTCCCGGTAGCTCAGTCGGTAACAACGCGAGCTGTCAATCCAGGGGTTGTGAGTTTGAATCCCGGCTCGGCCAACTTTCTTTCCGATGTTTGACAAAAGTCATTGCGACATGTGTCATTCGTCTTCCACCAATGGGCTAAGTCTATGTGGAAAAGCAGCCAGTTGCTTGGGAAGATTGTTGTGTGGAGTACTGGTGTGCGAAAACCAGGAAACATATGTGTAGGTGAACTGGCCGCCGTGATATGACTGAGAAATTGTGAAAAACAGCGTAAAAACCCCAATCAATCAACCTTTTGCTACAATTTGTACTACTTGAATCAGCCATATTTTTGCCTCGAGTTGTCTGCTGAGGATTGGTCGTATCTGGGAAAGGGTGATATGTTTGAAGTTGATCTTTATGTGACCATACATTGTTATCCCATCATTTGATAAATGAATATGTGTCATTTGCTTTTAACCTTTTTAGGACATCTTAACCCTTGTTGATTTCTTAGTCCTGTTTATTTATAGAAATTAGTAAGATATCTATCTGAAGCTTACAATTTTATGATTCCAAATCAGGGAATATTATTATTATAGATGCAGATTTAACTGTCCGTCTCTCTTGTAACTTCTGAGTTTGTTAAAACTCAAACAAATCTTCTCACAGAGTTTATTCTTCGCAGTTCCCAACAAATATTATGGTTTAGAGGTTGAATAATGATTTTAGAACATGAAATATGTCCCAAATTTAGAAACTTTTTATTTAGTACTTTCATTTAAGCTTGGGCATCATTGATCTATGGAAATATTTACAATCTAACAATGTGTTTAAAAAACATGTAAGGTTTCCTTTTCCAACATAGAATTAAAAAAGTCAAATAACTGAGGAAAAGGGTAATTTGCAAAATTCAGATGAATAGGAAGAGTACAAAACTGCATAATTACAAGGGAATGAACTAAATTTAATATAGGATATAACATTGACAGGTTTTTGGTTACTAAATATAACCTGTGTAAAGTGCTGAATTCATATAATTAACTCTTTTTATTTTAAACTGTTCATTTGGTCATTTGTCTCATGGAGGTGAAATATTATTGAGTAAGTAGGTAGTAGCGACGCAAAAAATAGTAATTTGGTCATTGCATGCCAAGCTGAAAAGAATCAATGGCTGTACTTTCTACGATGTTTTCATATGTGCAAAAAAAGGTAACCAGAAAACTCTGTATCTAAAGGGTATGATTTAGCCCCCTTTCCCTCTTGCATAATTATGCTTTCTGATGCCTCTTCAGTACAGGACTTTTGAAAACGTTTTTGCAATAGGAGAAATTTCTCATATTGAGCAATTTCTCCCTTTTCCACAAAACTTTATTCACTAATTGTGCTTGCATTTATATAAAGTGCCAATATTTTTTACTAAATGTTTTCAAACTCGTCTGCTGCAGATCTGTTGTATGTGAGAAAGGGTCAAAGCAAATATTCAACTGTTGACAACAAAAAGTCATTTTCTGGTTTAGAAAAGGTTGTTGTAGGGTAATTATAGGGGGTAGAATTTCTGTATGGGCTTTGTGGTCCCGCTAGCAAGCTTGCTCATTGACTAATCAAAGTAAAGAGATGATTTATGAGGGCCAATTTTTTTGTCGCTTGATCTGGGGCTTGGCGATTTTAAACACTTTGATTGCTGGAACCGGTTTTGTGAAACATGTTCAACCAGTATAGAGCCAGGCGAGCAAGCACATTCATGTTGTCTGACCAGGGTCTTTACTGCTGGCTGCTCGACTTAACATTTCTATCTTGTTATTCCTAGAATTTGTTTATGGACTCTTTCAAATGAAAGGCAAGACAAGTCCACTTAAACAAATTCAGCATTGAAAGGGTTAATCAATTTTTGGTAGACCAAGTCTTGGAGGAGTCCAGTAGAATGAGGAAAATGTAAGGATACACGGCAATCATGTAGTTAATGGTGCTCTAATTTAATTATGTACTGAGTCCATTCCGATCCGTGCTTTGAGAAAACCAACCTTAACGCAATTATTACGTGTGTCGATAGAGACCTGTCTGCAAATCCAAGTATACTGCTTTAAACTCCCCTTTCCATCATAAGGGTGCTTTCTGACGCCTCTGCAGTAGATGCCATTTGAAAACATTGTGACTCGAGAAGAAATTGCTCAATATGAGCAATTTCTCCTTTTAACACAATATTTTTAACTTTTATCTGTAATTATACCTACATTTATAGAGCTTTTCTGTGTTTTTGCATAGATAATTTCAAAGCCGTCTGCTGCAGAATTGCTTTATGTAGGAAGTTGTGTGTGCAATTAGATGCAGAAGTTTTCATGAAACTTCTGACCATCGTAGTAAACTTGGATTGGACAGTATGAATATACTGGCAGATCTTAATCTATAATTTGTCACAAGCACCCAAAAGCTTTTTATGCCCCCGGAATCATAGATTCGGTGGGCATATAGTTTTTGGCCTGTCTGCACGTCTGTCTGTCTGCACAAAAAAAACTTTAACCTTGACCACTTCTTTTGAACCATAACAGGTACGGCTACCATATTTCACATGTGTATTCCTTGTGACATGACCTTTCTGTCAGTACCAACATTTTTGACCTTGCGACCTTGACCTTTGACCTAGATGTTGCCATTCTCGAAAAAAACTTTAACCTTGGCCATTACTTTTGAACCATAACAGGTACGGCTACCATATTTCACATGTGTATTCCTTGTGACATGACCTTTCTGCCAGTACCAACATTTTTGACCTTGCGACCTTGACCTTTGACCTAGATGTTGCCATTCTCGAAAAAAACTTTAACCTTGGCAATTACTTTTGAACCATAACAGGTATGGCTACCATATTTCACATGTGTATTCCTTGTGACATGACCTTTCTGTCAGTACCAACATTTTTGACCTTGCGACCTTGACCTTTGACCTAGATGTTGCCATTCTCGAAAAAAAAATTAACCTTGGCCATTACTTTTGAACCATAACAGGTACGGCTACCATATTTCACATGTGTATTCCTTGTGACATGACCTTTCTGTCAGTACCAACATTTTTGACCTTGCGACCTTGACCTTTGACCTAGATGTTGCCATTCTCGAAAAATACTTTAACCTTGGCCATTTCTTTTGAACCATAACAGGTACGGCTACCATATTTCACATGTGTATTCCTTGTGACATGACCTTTCTGTCAGTACCAACACTTTTGACCTTGCGACCTTGACCTTTGACCTAGATGTTGCCATTCTTGAAAAAAACTTTAACCTTGGCCATTACTTTTGAACCATAACAGGTACGTCTACCATATTTCACATGTGTATTCCTTGTGACATGACCTTTCTGTCAGTACCAACATTTTTGACCTTGCGACTTTGACCTAGATAATGCCATTCTCGAAAAAAAACCTTTAACCTTGGCCATTACTTTTGAACCATAACAGGTACGGCTACCATATTTCACATGTGTATTCCTTGTGACATGACCTTTCTGTCAGTACCAACATTTTTAACCATGCGACCTTGACATTTGACCTAGATGTTGCCATTCTCAAAAAAACCTTTAACCTTGACCACTACTTTTGAACCATAACAGCTTGTGACATGACCTTTCTGTCAGCACCAACAATTTTCACCTTGCGACCTTGACCTTTGACCTAGATGTTGCCATTCTTGAAAAAAACTTTAACCTTGACCACTACATTTGAACCATAACAGGTACGGCTGCCATATTTCACATGTGTATACCTTGTGACATGACCTTTCTGTCAATACCAAAATTGTTCACCTTTCGACCTTGACTTTTGACCTAGATGTTGCCATTCTGCCATGTTGCATCGGTGTTTCACAAACACATCTTGTTTTTTCTGAAGTGCTGCTAATTTATGGATGTGTTTTGTTCATTTTAACTATGTACATGTTAAACCTTTCCCACACACAGACCCTTTCTGATGCCTCTGTGGCAAACCACTTTTGAAAATGTTGTGGCAAATAGAGAAATTGCTCATCATGAGCAATTTCTCATTTTGCCACAATGTTTTCAATTCTATTCAAGAATTATACTTTCATTTATAAAGTTTTCCCCTTTAACAGATTCAGTTCTATACATGATCTGTTCTTTTTCACTTTTCCTTGTGTATGAAGATGACATGGAAGCGATAATCTGTAAAATGCAGGAGATACACAGGCATTTTGTTAACCCTTTCCAACTTACAACCACATAAATCTGCAGCAGAAGCCTTTGGGAACATCTTGAGAAGAGTTATGGGAATTCACTATAATTGAAAGAACAATTATTGAATAAAGTTAAAAAATCATTGTGGCAAAAGGAGAAATTGCTCCTTACTCCTTTTTCCCCCAGTGTTTTTAAAAGTCTTTTGTTGTATGTAGATGCATCATAAAGAATATGTATGTGGGAAAGGGTTAACTGCAATCAATCAATGTTATTTTTTTAACCACTGTAGGTTTTCATACAGTTAATTGGTCGGCACATTTTCATGGCAGTTAGACATTTGAAGCTTAGCAGATGGCCTGACTAAGAAATTTTATCTCTAGTTCTTCTTCGTACCTATAATATTCCCACATCTGCATCTTATATAGTTTCAAAAATATTCTGGGAAAAAGAATCTTTTGAATTTACAAAGGGATGGCATATTTTATTATTGTTCAAATCTTTAATGTTGATTATTATTATCAAATATTTTAATGTAGACTAAATTGAATTTCCTCGGTTAGAAAGATTCAATTTATTTTGAAAGGAGAGTGCCTTTAGAATTACTATTACTTGAATACAAAAACAAAAAGTCTTTATTAGTCTCACCAGTTGTTTTATTATTGCAATATCACAAAAAAAATAAAGAAAGACTGTGGTGCAGTGGATGAGCATCAACTTCTCTTACCAAACGTTCTAGATTCAAATCCCGCGATGAGTGGGTTCTGTATTTGGGATTGGTTTCCAGGCAGCAGACATCAAGAGAGATTAATCCCCCTTTCCCTTAAATAGACCCTTTCAGACGCCTCTGCAGCAGACGCCTTTTGAAAACGCTGTGGCAAAGGTGAAATTGCTCATGATGAGCAATTTCACCATTTCCCACAATGTTTTCAACTCTATTTAATAATTAAACTGTCATTAATGGAGATTTTTCACATTTTTGAAAAGATGTTATCAAAGTCATCTGGGAAAGGGTTAGTAACCTGAAAGCTGGTTTTGGAATCGCTGTTAAATAAACAAGTTTAAAACTAAACTAACAAACAAATATAATTTATGTTCTCCCCATCTCACAGTCTTCTATATTGGGGAAGGTGAAAGGGTTCAGCTATTTTGGACATTTACACAAGCATATTTGAGATCTAATATGTTTTTGATTTCAGTTGAAAAGTTATAACTTGTCTTTTGTATGAAGAATAATTATTGGGTTGCAAACTTATAACTTGTGAGGGATTCATGTTAAACTCTTTTAAAACCTATTTATAAGGCAAGATATAATTAACCCTGTCCCACATACAACAAGTCTGCAGCAGACGACTTTGAAAACATATTGACAACAACTTGAAAAATCTCCATTGATGAGAGTTAAATTATTAAAAAGTTGTGAGCAATTTCACCTTTTGCCGCTATCTTTTCAAAAGTCGTCTGCTGCAGAGGTGTCATAAAGCATCTATATTTTGGAAAGGGTTAAATGTGTTTTGCTTTAGCCTAGTTCTCACTGTCCCGGTTCAGGTCCCGGTATCTCCCGGTGAAGACTAGCCGTATTCCGGGATGATGTGGGACATTTGTGCCAGAAAAATCAATTGCATTCTCATATTCCTGTTGCTGTCCCAGAGTGCTCCCGATTTAGAAGCAGGAAACCCTTGTTTGATCCCGGATTACCCCAGTTTGGCAACAGTGTATTTACGGGGTCGCACCAGCGTGTTTCCCGGTCCATCCTGCAGTGATCCAGGTTGTGTCCTGGTGCCAGCCGGTGAGACTACGATCGTGTTATGGCCCTGTCAGTCCAACCCGGTAGAGCACCCGTGTCCCCCGGTGGAAACCGTATAGTACCGGTATATAAACTGAGACAAGTGCAAGCTGTCTGCCGATGGGCCAACTGTAGATGACAGTTCACCAACTCGAGTATGTTGCTGCTTGTCTGGATCATATCGTTTTGCTCTCAAATTACACTGATGGGGAACCTAATTGTACACAATACTTTATACACACAGGGAATTTATCTGGGGCTAACCGTAACTACACCCTGTCTGACCGTAACTTCGCCATCTGGAAACGGGATAATACCTCATAAACCGGGTCAGTCCGTAATGAAACGGGGGGTCTACCAGCCCCAACCAGCGAAATGCCGGCATACGCTGTTGTTAACCGTCTGCTAATCCGGCTCAGACCATGCCAGTCCCTAACTCCATCGGTGCAACAATGGGCTTTACCGGCATACACAGAGCTATATGCTGGCTACAGTGCCACCATGGTTGTCTTCCTGGTTTGACATGGTTTCTCCCGGACCACCATCCGGGACATACCGGTGCGCCAATCTGGGACAGTGAGAACTAGGGGTAGGCTTTAGAGTCATCAACATGTGAAAATGATGCAAGCCTTGTTATGAGTGAGCCATGTGGAACATTTTGTTTTTTTGAAAAACTGATATAATTGCACACTTTTGGTTAAAGCCATTCTTTGAAGGCATCCTTGGTGTTTGTCATGATGACTATTATACATGTATTATGTTGAACAAGGAAAATCCAGATCAGACTGAAAGGAGGAACAGGTTGATCAAGATATATGCTGATCTTAATGGCCTGATGATCGAAGGTCTGTTGTTGTGCAAGGGGGCTGAGATCTAAAAAATAATGTTCAATTTCTAGTTTTGCCACAATTGTGATGACTTGATTAAAATATATTACATTCATTTATAAAGATTTTGAATATTTTGTATGGGTGCGTGTGTGGGTGGAGTGGGGGTCAGATATCTCAAAAAAGTTTTTAAAACCTTTCTTTTCAAAGGCTGATTACGTTTTGGTATCCTCCCAAATTTGAATTAAACAGACCATGTCCAAGATAATGTTAGCATAACTGTCTGTTACAAATACACAAAGAGAAAGAGGAGTCTGTGAGTGTGAACCAGGCTAGACCAGTAACTGTTGTATTTTATACTCAGTTTTAAGCTTTTTAGGAATATTTAAAAATTCAGAACTTCTGTGCATCAGACAAACGTTGAAAACATCATGGCAAAATAATTGCTCGTATTGGGGAATGTCTCCTTTTGTCACTGTGTTTTTAATTATTTTCAATCCCAATTTCTCGAAATGAGAAATTCCTCTGTTTGTCTCAATGTTTGTAATTGTTTTAAATATTTATACATTAATTCATAGAGGTTTTCAATATTTTTGCCTAGTTGTCTCCTGCAGATTATTTGAATGTGGGAAAGGGTTAAACAGTTCTATTGTTTCAAACACTTTAAAAAATGTTTGGAGACGGGAGAAATTATGAGCAATTTCTTTCAATGTTTTCAGAAGTTGTCTAATGAAGTTGGTTCTGTGTTAATACATAATGTTAGTAAATTAATTGATAAAAAAACACAAGCATTGAAGTGATTATTTTTGTATCTTGTCTATTGTATGTAACTGTTAACCTTTCCCCTCATATAGGCGCTTTCTGACGCCTCAGCAGCAGACGGCGTTTTGAAAACATAGTGACAAAAGAAGAGCCACAATGTTTTCCACTTTTAGTCATAGGTTATCCATTCAATTACAGAGATTTTCTATTTTTTGACAAAATATGTCGTCTGCTGCAAAATTGTTGTATGAGGGAGAGGGTTAACCTGTTCCCACATAGAACAAATCTGCAGCAGTCAACTTTGAAATTGTCTTGGCAAAAATATGGAAAGTCTCTTCTAATAAGAGTATGATTATTGATAAGAGTTGAAACATTGTGGCAAAGCCAAAATTGCTCATCATATTGCCACAATATTTTCAAAAATTGTCTGCTACAGATGTGTCAAAATGCATCTGTGTGTGCAAATTTAGGCAATAGCAGCAGATGACATTTGAAAACATTGTGGCCAAAGGTGAAAATGCTCATGATGAGAATGTTTTCAACTTTATCTAACAATTAAGCTATCTTTTATGGAGATTTTTCAGGTTTTTGTCACTATGTTTTCGAAGTCGTCTGCTGCAGATTTGCTGTATGTGTGAAAGGGTTAAGGCACATGCTGCATACATATGTGAAACAAGTGAAAATGGGTGTGGCAAAACTCTATAAAGTTTATGAAACATGGTAAGGGTAGTCCTATTGGATTGTATTCTGTATTTTTTATGGGATGAAAATATTCAAGGATTTAACATTTATGTTGTTTATGGGGTCAGAGCCTGGTAGGGGTTGCTTGTGGTTAAAACCCAGCAGCCCTTTACCCCTTTGGATTTTTAACTAGTAACCTCATCCAGATCTTTACGCAGGGTCTGTCAGTTTCTGTTTGTGACGGAACAACACTTTTCACTATGTATTAACCCTTTCCCTCATACGACAATTCTGTAGCAGATGACTTTGTACGTATTTTGTCAAAACATAGAAAATCTCCATAATTGAATGGATAATCTATGACAAAAAGTGGAAAACATTGTGGCAAAAGGAGAAATTGCACGTTTTGTGCAATTTCTTCTTTTGTCACTATGTTTTCAAAAAGCCGTTTGCTGCAGAGGTGTCAGAAAGCATCTATATGAGGGAAAGGGTTAATGCCATGAAACATTATATTTTTGAAACACTAGTAAGGAATTGCGAGAGATTGAATGAGCTACTGTATTGTTTAATTGCCAAAATGTTTAGTTGAACATCAATCTGTTCTACTATTATGAAGATGATCTTTTGTTTTAAGTCGGTATCTGTATTATTTGTAGTTATGCCTTCAGTGTACACTTTTCAAAATCATTTAACACGTGTTGACGTCTCTGCAGCAGACGACTTTTAAAAAACATTGTGACAAAAAAAGAAATTGCTCAAAACGAGCAATTTCCCCTTTTGCCACATTAGCTGTTTTCAACTTCTTTCAGTAATAGTATTTTCATTTGTAGAGGTAATCCATACTTTTATCTAGAGGTTCTCAAAGTCATCTGCCACGGATTTGTTGTATGCGGGAAAGGGCTAACTGAAGTTATCTAAACTTGCTTGTGTGTATATATTTTAAAGTGTTGTTAATGTAGATCTTGTAGAAACAGGGTAAGGATAAATGGCCTGAAATGTGAACCTTAAATCTTTCCCTCATATAGACGCTTTCTAACGCCTCTGCAGCAGACGACTTTTTGAAAACATAGTGACAAAAGAAGAAATTGCACAAAACGTGCAATTTCTCCTTTTGCCACAATGTTTTCCACTTTTTGTCATAGGTTATCCATTCAATTATAGAGATTTTCTATCTTTTGACAAAATATGTTCAAAGTCGTCTGCTGCAGAATTGTCGTATGAGGGAAAGGGTTAATCAGTAAAGCAAGTGAAGATTGATAACATGAAATGAAAAAAATATATATCTTTGAGAAGAAGAAAAGAACAATCAATTTCACCCGTCCGCACTGCCTTCTTTTTTTACAAAAAGTCCTTTGGTTTGCTAAAGCTGTCTTTTAACTAGGGTAAGGAAGCATGGTTTTGAACCTTATCCAAACTATTCTGCAGCAGATGACTTTTGAAAACAGTTTCCATAAATTGTAGTTGACTCATTGAATGTATATTGTTTTATGGCGCATCGACAGCTAAGGTCATTTAGCGCGCAATTAAATTTAATTATTCATGATCCCTGGGTAAACAAACCAGTACTAGGCTAGAAAATGTGCCTTGCCCAAGTGCACTCCACCATAACCGAAGTGCCGCGACTGGGGATCGAACCCGGGACACCCGGTTTCGAAATCCCCGACGCTAACCACTCGACCACAGCGGATTCCAGTTGACTCATTGAATAGAGTTAAAAACATTGTTGCAAAAGGAGATATTGCTCATAATGAACAATTTCTCCTTTTGTCACAGTTTTCAAAAATTGTCCGCTACTGATGCATCGAAATGCTTCTGTATGTGATTACATAAACACACAAAAACCCTAAATAATAATTGGTTAACCTCATATAGACGCTTTCTGACGCCTCTGCAGCAGACGGCTTTTTGAAAACATAGTGACAAAAGAAGAAATTGCACAAAACGTGCAATTTCTCCTTTTGCCACAATGTTTTCCACTTTTAGTCATAGGTTATCCATTCAATTATAGAGATTTTCTATTTTTTGATAAAATACGTTCAAAGTCGTCTGCTGCAGAATTGTCGTATTAGGGAAAGGGTTAACCCTCTCCATCATGAAGACGCATTCTAAAGCCTCTGCAGCAGACGGCTTTTTGAAAACATAGTGACAAAAGAAGAAATTGCACAAAACGTGCAATTTCTCCTTTTGCCACAATGTTTTCCACTTTTTGTCATAGGTTATCCATTCAATTATGGAGATTTTCTATGTTTTGACAAAATACGTACAAAGTCGTCTGCTGCAGAATTGACGTATGTTCTTTCATTTATAGAGAGTTTCCATTGTTTTGTCTACATGTTTTCAGAGTCGGCTGCTGCAGATTTGTTGTATGTTGGTTATGGTTAACCCTTTCCCACATTCAATAAATTTGCAGCAGACGACTGATAATTATTAAATATCTAGGCAAAAACAATGAAAATCTCTATTAATGAAGGTTGAATTTGTGAAAAAAAGCTGAAAACCTTGTGGCAAAAGGTAAAATGAGCAATTTGTCCTTTTGCCACACTGTTTTCAATAAGTTGTCTGTTGCGGATGTGTCAGAATGCGTCTATAAGTCGGAAAGGGTTAAAGGATGGAGAATAAAATCTGTAAGGGTATGATGAGTCACAGGAAAGGGTAATTTCTATGGGAGGGGATTTGTTGCTTTGGCAGTGTACAGTAGAGTGTAATGTGATGTGAAAAGATATTTTTATGGTGGGTAGTTAGTTGCTTCATTACCCTGTTTACCTGATGCAATAATTTTTAGGGCTGTCCAGGTTTGCGGGGAGAAATTGTAGCTCATAGTTTTAAACACTTTCTTTTTTATTTCTTGTAATGTTTACCAATCACATGTATGTGTTTTTTCAACCATTTTCATCCCTTCTCCACGTACAACATATCTGGAGCGGCCAACTTATCAAGGCAAAATAATGGAAAGATCTCTATAAGGGAAAGTATTATTATTGAAAATAGTTTGAAATCATTGTGGCAAAACGAGAATTGCTCATAATGATGAATGTTCTCAGAAGAAGCATCAAATTGTGTCAACATTTTGGAAAGGGTTAAAATATTATTTATTTTCCAAGTACCCTTTGAAATTAACAACTTATCATGATAAAATGAAATAGAAACCATGGTAAAAGATTTAGGTAATTATGAGGTTGGAAAAAGCACTGAGGCAATCATTGAAGAGGTTTGACAGGGTATGCATTTTAACCCCCCTTTCCCACATACGACAATCCTGCAGCAGACGACTTTGAACATATTTTGTCATAAAATAGAAAATCTCTGTAATTGAATGGATAACCTATGACAAAAAGTGGAAAACATTGTGGCAAAAGGAGAAATTGCACGTTTTGTGCAATTTCTTCTTTTGTCACTATGTTTTCAAAAGGCCGTCTGCTGCAGAGGTGTCAGAAAGTGTCTATATGTGGGAAAGGGTTAACCCCCAACCTCCTCTGCAGCAGACTTTGTAGAAATACCCATAGAAATGTGGAAAATCTCTTCAAATGAAATAATTGTTGGAAAGAGTTGAAAACAAAGTGGCAAAAAGCGAAATTGGGCCTCATGAGCAACTTTACCTTTTGCCACTATGTTTTCATAAGTCATCTGCTGTAGAGGCATCAGAATGCCTGTACATGTGGGAAAGGATATATAAACCTTGAAATTATTTGAGCCAGGGCACTCAAACAGTCACCTTCAAAAGTTTTGCAATCAGTGGTAAAAATATATTCAAAATACCTACTTTTATAGTCAGATTTCGATGGCTTCACATGAAAAATAGTTGTAAATACATCTTGTTACAAGTTGTGTTTACCACTTTTTTGCTTGAAGCCTGCGATTTTCATTATATAACAATTTCAAGAGGCTTCCAGGGCAGTACAACTGGATGGTGAACACTGGGAAGATTCCTATCAGATTGCTTCAAGGCTGAAACTGATCTGGATCCTTTGCTTGTCCCAGATTTCTTAGCCTTTTCACATGCAAATGCTTTCTGGCGCCAATGCTTTAATGACTTTTGAAAAG
The DNA here is from genome assembly GCA_031761405.1 of Serripes groenlandicus. Taxonomy (NCBI): domain Eukaryota; kingdom Metazoa; phylum Mollusca; class Bivalvia; order Cardiida; family Cardiidae; genus Serripes; species Serripes groenlandicus. The sequence goes on from JASEVX010000003.1 coordinate 112,770,805, forward strand.
AATGTGTCAAAAAAGAGTAATTGTTCATCATGAGCAATTTCTAATTTTGCCACAATGTGTTTTTAACTTGATTCAATAATTGTTCTAACATTTATAGAATATAGTTTCAATACTTTTGCGTAGTTGTGATCAAAGTCGTCTGCTGCAGATTTGTTGTATGTGGGAAAGGATTAGCCCTTTCCCTTATATAGATGCTTTCAGACGCAACAACAGCTTTTTGAAAACATAGTGACAAAAGAAGAAATTGCTCAAAACAAGCAATTTCTCCTTTTGCCACAATGTTTTCCACTTTAAGTCATAGCTTATTGATTCAATTATAGAGATTTTCTAATTTTTAAAAAAATATGGTCAAAGTTGTCTGCTGCAGATTTGTTGTATGTGGGAAAGGGTTAAGGTATTTATTGTATGACATGGCTCATTTATCAATATGTCTTTATAATAATTCAACATGATTTCAATACCTTAGCGAGAAGTTTTCACCATATTTCACACTCATCTATAGATTGAATAGTCCTCCTAAAGATTGGAAAAATACCTTGTCTGTTTCGAAAACCATTTAAAGAAAGCTTGAAAATCTTGACAAATATGGTTTTGAGTTAACTCTTTCCCACATTCAGACGAACTTTGAAAACTAAGTTTTCAACTTTTTTCATGAATTGTTCTTTCATTTATAGAAAGTTTCCATATATTTTGCCAAGATGTTTTTAAAATCGTCTGCTGCAAATTGGTTGTATGTGGGAAAGGGTTAGATAATTATTTCAGAAAAGGAGAAATTGCTTTTTATATTATTATGGTGTTTTCAAAAGTCATCTGCTTCAAAGTGCTCAAATGTCTTCATCAGGAAAAGAATTTTACATAATAATAGTAGAATAAAATATGAGGAGGATATAATACATATTTTTTCTTTACTCTTAACTATTTGCCCAGTCACACAAACGCTGAGGACTTGATGGTTTTGAAATGATTGAGACAATATAACATACATACATTAATGTCTTCAGTTGATTTTAATATTTTCTAAGAAATATCTAGACTGCTTGAATAATTCGGGACCATGATCAGACTGCACAAATGCACATACTGATCTTGGTGTTTACAAAATTCTGATGGTCGTTTTTTCCATGAAATGGCCCATTTGATAAAGAGGTTGCAGCTGTCATAATTATGTTAACCTCTAGTTAGGAATCCCGCCTTTTTTCAATACTGTTGCAGAATAACATTGGACACATTGAAAACATTTAGACAAAGATATGGAAATAATGAATGAAAGTATAATTATAGAGAATAATTGAAAACATTGTGGCAAAGGGAGAAATTGCTCAATATGAGCAATTTCTCGGTTTGCCACACTGTTTTCGAAAGTCATTTGCTGCAGAGGCGTTCTAGATATGCCTGTTCTGAACCATTCTCTGATACAAATGAATAACCATTTATGTCTGCTTGTACAGTATGATAAATATAGTAATAGTTCATAATATGTTATTGATCAAAATGGTGATTAACCCTTTCCCTCATACGACAATTCTGCAGCAGACAACTTTGAACATAATTTGTCAAAAAGTAGAAAATCTCTTTAATCAAATGGATAACCTATGACTAAAAGTGGAAAATATTGTGGCAAAAGGAGAAATTGCTCGTTTTGAGCAATTTCTTCTTTTGTCACTATGTTTTCAAAAAGCCGTCTGCTGCAGAGGCGTCAGAAAGCGTCTATATGAGGGAAAGGGTTTATAATTGTACGCAGAAAATCTAATTCTGATATTGTTTAATGAGAGAAAGGCAAGGTGTTGCTCTGAAGACTTTAAACAAATCAATTCTTAACCCTTTTCCACATTCAACAGGATTCGAACCCGAGACCTTTGGTATGTGAGGCTGATGCTCTAATACCACTGCATCACAGTCTCTTAAAGTGGCTGATGCAATAATGATAACTCGAAATTTGAATAATCTCTATAAATGAAAATAGATTTATTATATTGAGTTGTAAACATGTGAGTGGCAAAAGGAGATATTGTTCAGTAAGGGCAATTGTTTTCAATAGTTGATCTGCTGCAGATGTGTCAAAAGGAATAAATTATTTTTAAAAATGGTATAATGAAATCTAAGTTGTATCACACAACGTTGGGAAACACCATGGAAAATGTTTACCTTGCTTTGTCTGCTTTTCCCTCAATGTTTTCTTATATTAAAAAAACACATACTTTGATGTTTCTAAACATTCCTTTATTCGTTTCAAAACATTCTCAAGTTTTGGGCACTCTAAAATATCTAGAATGGTATGGGTTGGAACTTCGTATCACTGTTCTTTTCTATTTAGAATTATAACAAGGCAGTTTATTGATAATATACTATCTTGTTTTCAAACTTTGTTATGATAAAACAGCTGCTGGAATAATAAATTGTAGGCATACTTACACAAAAATCTGTGGTATTTGAATTAAGGCTTGTTATGTAATTTTACCTTATTTTGCTTAAGATTAGTTGCAAATAATGCTATAAGTTGCGATTTTTGCGGGGGGGGGGGGGGAGGGAAAGAACGTACTAATATCATAATTATTATGATTTAAGACCCTGAGAGACACATTTAAACTATATTTTGAGTACCCACAGCATAGGATGTTAGGTTCAGTTTATGACTTGAGACCCTGAAAACACATTTAAACTATATTTTGAGTACCCACAACATAGTATGTTAGGTTCAGTTTATGACTTGAGACCCTGAAAACACATTTAAACTATATTTTGAGTACCCACAACATAGGATTCAAGGTGTAGATTATGATTTGAGACCCTGAGAAACACACCTTATCTAGTGTTCAGTCTTATAGGATGATAAATGAGTTTTCTGATAGGAGTATAAACTGTACAGATTGAATTCTCAGCATCATATTACACAACACCTGTTAGAACTCTTTTGTTTCTACTTTATCCCTTTTCCACCTGCAGACGCATTTTGAGGCAATAGCAGCAGACGACTTGAAAACATTGTGACCAAAGGTGAAATTGCTCCTTTGGCCACAATGTTTTCAACTTTATTTAACAATTAATCTTTTATGGAGATTTTCAGGTTTTTGCCACTAAGTTTTATTTTCAAAGTCGTCTGCTGCAGATTCTTTGTATGTGGGAAAGGGTTATACCAAAATCTATGGATGTGAAACTTGTTTTTTTCTTTTCTTATCCTGATTTATTGAAAGAGGTTCTTGCTGTTATTATTATGTGCTGGTTAGCATAAAAAGGTCTTAACCCTTCCCCTCTTACAACAAATCTGCAGCAGATGACTTTGAAAGCCTCTGAACAAATACATGGAAAATCCCTTTATAGCAAATTTAGGTTTAGTTTTACGATAGAGTTGAATACATTGTTGCAAAAGGAAAAAACGCTGTTTGAAAAAACGTGTCTGCTGCAGAAAGCATTTGCTTGTATGAAAAAGGGTCCAAAAGGGGTCTGGTTATAATAAGTATGTGCATGTAAGCATACAAAGGTTAGTAACTTTTTATAACATTTTTGGAAAGTTTGAAATTGCTAGTGAAGAGCATTTTCTTCTTTAAGCAAACTGGGTTTTTCGATGCATACCTTTTTGTCAGAATTTCTTATATTAACTTGATTTTCTTATCTTTCCTTTGGATGTCCAATAATTTATGCTAAAAAGAGTATCTTGGGTATTGAATATTTTTTAAATTGTGTTGTGAAAGACTTATATCAGAACTTTGATGCTCTTGCAGCTTTCTTACAGTATCCCAACTGCAATTTGTTTCTATCAATTTTCTTTTATCACAAATCCTTTTGACTGTAAAAAAGTAAATAGAGGAATGTTTCCAGAGTGAATTGTAAATATCAGTGGAGTCCTTGAAGACACAGGAAGCTTGTTAGCTCAACCATGCCTGGGGGTGGGAGCATTGAAATAATGCATAGTGATGAGAGTAAATAGTTACCCTAGCAAATTAACCCCCTTCAAAATGGTTACGTTTACAATAAGGAGGTCCTATTCTATGATTGAATGCATTGAATTAGGTTATTTTTCACATTGCTCCACCATGAGATTCTTTGCCTTGTACAGAGGTTAGTGGGTGACGCATGCTTCTGTGGAGTTTCACCCTAAAAGTAAATCATTTCAGAAAAGGAGGAAAAATGTTTAGAGGAGGTTACTATTACCACGCCAAAATTTGTTATTGCTTCAATCAAGGATGACATCTTGCACTATAACCCTTTCCCTCATACGATAATTCTGCAGCAGTCGGCTTTGTCAAAAAGTGGAAAATCTCTATAATTGAATAGATAACCTATGACTAAAAGTGGAAAGCATTGTGTCAAAAATCTGTCTGCTGCAGAGGCGTCAGAAAGCATCTATATGAGGGAAAGGGATAAATATCATGTGATCTTCTGTTATTTTCAATCAACAACATTGACATAATAAATATGGAAATTCCCATTAATGTCTTAGTATATTGGACATTAGCATGTGTTTGAAGTCATATGTTCATATGGATTGAAGTAAGGCAGAATTTACATACAAAAAAAACCACCTTAATTTGAAGACATTAACCCTTTCCCTCATATAGACGCTTTCTGACGCCTCTGCAGCAGACGGCTTTTTCAAAACATAGTGACAAAAGAAGAAATTGCACAAAACGTGCAATTTCTCCTTTTGCCACAATGTTTTCCACTTTTAGTCATAGGTTATCCATTCAGTTATGGAGATTTTCTATGTTTTGACAACATACGTTCAAAGTCGTCTGCTGCAGAATTATCATATGAGGGAAAGGGTTAAAAATAGCTCAGTTTAAAAACCATGATTAGCAAATTTAGGGTTCAGGGTTGGTAATACAGAGAGCCCAATAAAACGCCCATTGAGACTGGTAAAAAAGGACACCCATTGTCAGGTGAAATCCAATGAAATTTCTAATGCTACTCGTTGTAGCTTAACCCTTTCCCTCATACAGACGCTTTCTGAGGCCTGTAAAGCAGACGTCTTTTGAACAAATTGTGATAAAAGGAGAAATTGCTCAAAACAAGGTTTTTCTCCTTTATTTCACAATGTTTTCTCCTTATTCAGTAATCGTACCTTCATTTTAAGAGATTTCCATATTATTTTGCCTAGATGTTTCTGAAGTCGTCTGCTGCAGATGTGCTGTATGTCGGAAAGGGTTAAGAATTCAATTTTTTTTATGCAACTTGTAAAGTGATTCATCTGATGAATATTAGCTGGATTAGTAACCCTGAACTTTAACCCTTAGATGCTTTCCGACGCCTCTGCAGCAGACTGCTTTTTGAAAACATCGTGACCAAAGAAGAAATTGCTCAAAACGAGCAATTTCTCCTTCTGTCACCATGTTTTCAAATCTATTCAAAAAGTGTACTTTCATTTAAAAGGAGTTTTCAAAAGAATTTCGGGTATGTTTTCAAAGTCATCTGCCGCAGAGTTGTTGCATGTGGGAAACGGTTAATTCATTTGAGTTTTAATTTTTCATTGACTGATGATCTTTGTGAAGATCTGGATAATACTGCTTTTCTGAAGTCTTCCTGGACCATTCCCATGTGCAGATGTATTTTCACATATCTGCAGCGGATTACTTTTGAAAGTATTATTGCAATACATGTAATTGCTCATTTTGCCACAGTGTTTTCAACTCTTCTTAAATTATGTCTTAATTGATAGGCATAGTTGTATGTGGGATTGCATAATTGTGTTAACCCTATGCCACTTACAGTCGCTTTCTGATGCCTCTGTAGCAGACGAGTTTTGAAAATAACATGATGAGCAATTTCTCCTTTTTCACAATGTCTTCAACTCTATTTAACCCTTTCCCACATATAGAAAATATGCAGCAGTCGACTTTGAAAACGTCTAATAAGAAATATGGAAAATCTCTATAATTTTAGATATTATAACTTTAAAAAGTAGAAAACATTGTGGCAAAAGAAGAAATTGCTCATTGACTGCAGATGCGTAAGAAGTGGGAAAGGGTTGATTATCCGTTAAACCATGAATTACAGAGGTTTTTCACAATTTTGCTTATATGTTTTAAAAGTCGTCTGCTGAAGATTTGTTGTATGTGGGAAAGGGTTAAAGCTGATGGTACATGTTTGTTGAAATCACTTGACTCATTAACTGATGGGCTATTTTATACCCTATTAAATGGATCATTGATCGTTTGGTGTTTTACTCCACTTTCCACAATTGTTCAGTTATATCACAGTGTTTCCTGGGTAAGTTACCAGTACTACTGGTCCGTTTATCCTGACATCATTGAGTCAGTCATAATGCTGACCCCGCAACCCTGGGCACCAAGGAGGGCAGCCATTCTACCATTATGTCTTTGGTATGACCCAACTGGGGATATACCCTATTGGAATACATATGAGCAGCATCTAGCAATTTGGCATCTTGTTGCATCTGCATACAGTGAAGACTCCTTGGCCGAGCATGTGTTTATGCAAACTAACGAAAGTAATAATGTATCTAAAGAATAAATGAATGCTTTTAAGCTGGAAAAGATACTTTGCTTCGGGGGAATAATAAAAAATACTTTTGACTAGAAATTAATCAATGAGAAATTTCTTCTTTTGCTACTTAATTTGTCTACTGCAGAGGTGTCAAAGGCTGACTATTAGAGGGATAAGCCTTAATTCTGATGATTTAACCCTTTTCAACATACACTTTCTGATGCTTCGTTTGTTTTGACAGCCTTGCACGAAACTAGTTGTGCAGGCTAATCCAGTGTTTTGACAGCCTTGCACAAAACTAGTTTTGCAGGCTAATCCGGAAAGACATTTTTTGCCTCCTGTGGATTTTCTGTTCCAAGAATCTTTACCTCTATCCCCCCGAGACTGAATGTGTTGATACATTATGAAGAGTCCATAATGTTGGTTTTCTCGTGGAACGTCTCAAATCTGCAGCAGACAACTTTGAAAGCATCAATGACAAAAATGGAAAACCTCTATAAATGAAAGTAAAATTATCTAAGGAATGTGCTAACACTTTGGCAAAAGGAGAAATCGCGCATAATGAACAATTTCTGTGTTTGCCTCACTGTTTTCATAAGTTGTCTGCAGAAAATTATGCTTAAAAAAGTTGTGGGGAAAAGGTTTTGTTTCTAAAATATAGATACTGAAAGAGGTGATAGAAAATTTAAATATTAAAGGTCAAAGGGAGGATTGAAATTCATTCTTTGAATTAGATTTGACAGGCACAAGAGATATATTTATGACAATACTTCACCGTTGGACCCCCCTCCCCTCAACTCCCGGCCACACCTTAACCCTTTATCGGCAGCAGATGACTTTGAAAACATCTAAGCTCAAATATAGAAAATATCTACTAATGAAAGTGTAATTATTGAATAGAGTTGAAAACATTGTGGTAAAGGGTGAAATTGCTCGTTATGAGTAATTTCTCCTTTAGCTACAATAATGTTTTCAAAAGTCTTCTGCTGCAGAGAAGTCAGAAAGCGTCTGTATGTGGTAAAGGCTTAACCCTTTCCCTCATACGACAATTCTGCAGCAGACGACTTTGAACGTATTTTGTCAAAACATAGAAAATCTCCATAATTGAGTGGATGACCTACGATAAAAAGTGGAAAACATTGTGGCAAAAGGAGAAATTGCACGTTTTGTGCAATTTCTTCTTTTTTCACTATGTTTTCAAAAAGCCATGTGCTGCAGAGGCGTCGGAAAGCGTCTATATGAGGGAAAGGGTTAAAGCCCCATCTCACAATAGATTCTCACATCAGATTGATCTCCTGACTTTTGCTACAAAATAACCTTTTTCAATCACATTTGGTATTGTAAACATTCCTAATATTGCAGATGCATGTTGATGCACTGGCTGCAGACTACTCTTGAAGACATTTTGGCAAAAGATGAAATTGCACATCATGAGCAACTTCTCCTATCGCCACAATGTTTTCAACTATATTCAAATGTTTAACTTTCAGTTTTTGAGATATTATTTTTAATAATGTATAGAAGTTTTCTGCAGATTTATTGTATATAGAAAAAAGGAGGGTTAATCCTTTCCCTCGACATTTGAAAACATTTTGACAAACTTAGATATTGCTCTAAACGTGCAATTTCTCCTTTTGCCACAATGTTTTCAACTTTTTTCAGTAAATACACCGTCATATTTATAGGGAATTTCTATATTTGTGTCCACATGTTTCCAAAGTCGTCTGCTGCAGATTTGTAGTATGTGGGAAAGGCTTAACCCTTTCCCTCATATAGACGCTTTCTGATGCCTCATAATAATGCAGCAGACAGCTTTTTGAAAACATACTGACAAAAGAAGAAATTGCTCAAAACGAAAAATGTTCAAAGTTGTCTGCTGCAGATTTTTTGTTTGTGGGAAAGGCTTAAAAGAGTGGTCAGCCCTGTCTACTTGGCCACATAGGTGGTAAAGTAAACAAGACCAGTCTGTATTTCCAGGAAACTGTAACAAGGGTCTTGTCAGAATTAATTAATTCTTCCAAACTATCTCAAGATGATACAAACAAAATGGTAATGTATAAAACTGCAGCTATTAGGAAGATGTCAGAGTTTTTTGTTTGGTATTTTCTGCACTAAATCTATTATGGTGTGGAATCATGAAGTCTACCCTAGGTAATCTTTTCAATAGAATCTACAATATAGAGTATGCTAAAAAAATTAGCCCTTTCCCTCATATGATAATTCTGCAGCAGACGACTTTGAACGTATTTTGTCAAAACATAGAAAATCTCTATAATTAAATGGATAACCTATGACAAAAAGTGGAAAACATTGTTGCAAAAGGAGAAATTGCACGTTTTGTGCAATTTCTTCTTTTGTCACTATGTTTTCAAAAAGCCTTCTGCTGCAGAGGCGTCAGAAAGCGTCTATATGAGGGAAAGGGTTAAAGATGAAATTATAATAAATCATTTTTCTGAGCATGTTCTAAACTAAATCCGTCTGAAACCTGTCCCACATATCGGTACAACGAATTTGCTTTCGACCACATGGAAATCATGTAGGCAAAGTAAGGGAAACTATCTATAAATAAGAGTGTGACTATTGAAAAGTGTTGAAAACATTTTGGCAAAAGGCAAAACTATGGAGAGACAGCTGCTGTAGGTGTGTCAAAAGTCGTCTGCATTTGGAAAAGCGTTAAACAAGCAAAACAGTAACATGTTGTTATAGATTGGATGTCTCAGGGCTTCTTGACCTGTGGGCAGTTTGGCTTTAGTTGAGACTCTCAAATTGGTTCATCATTGATTGAACGGAGTTTAACGCCGTTTTTTACAATTTTTCTGGGCGGCCAGTTCACCTATTAATGTGTATCCAAGCTTTCTCACACCAGTACTCCACACAACTTACTTTTCAATAATTGGCTGCTTTTCCACATAGACTGTTAGCGGATTGGTGGAAGACAAATGATGCTGGTCGAGCTGGGGTTCGAAATGATAAATCCTGGATTGACAGCCCGCGTCGCTACCGGGGCTTTTCCAAGCACTTCTCTCTGTTTTTGTCACAGCTGCATAGATATTTGAAATGATTTGAAATTGACTTAAGACCAGATTATTTTTCACCAGCATTGAACAATACCAACAAAGAGTGTTTTAGCTCACATCAATAAAGCTTGTCTCATGGTGACATAACCAGTAATCAATCCATTTGCGTGAACAATTCCAAAAGGTAGAACCCGCTTGTTACAGTATTTGAACGTGGAACCTTTGGTATGAGAGGCCAACTGCACTATTGCACTACTTATTTACTTATTTCCAATGTCTTTTTCCATGGCAACTAATAAGTGTAATATCTTCATATGGCTTTAGATATAATATACTCATAGCCTATATCATTTGAGGGATAATAGATTTCCAAATTGTAAACATCAAGAAAAAAATGGAAAATTTTGACAAAAGTTAAAGAAAGTATTTTTAAGTAAAAATAATTAACAGTTTTTGATAAGTTTACAAGCCATGAATATCTTTCCCCGGCCAGTTCATTCCAAAGACTTAAGGAAAAAACGTGATACAATCTGTTGGGTCCTGGTTTCTTGACCTTTCAACATTGATTTTCGCGCATGTGCGTTTCGATGTGAAGAAGCGAGTGGTCAAATAATTATTAAATTTCAGATAAACATCAAAATTAACTGGTAACACAAACAAAAATAAGAAAGATTTTGAAAATATGTCTCAAATCAATACCTGTTTATTTGGAGTATAAGTGTCATGAATACTCCTCAGTTTGTGGCCTAGTTTCATATTGCCAAAATATACTGGGAAAAAACCACGGTTGTAAAATGTAACCTTAGAAAAGCACTTCCATGACATTGACGAGTTATGCAGACAAAAATGTTGCTCGTAATGTCGATTTCTTTTACGTCAGGGCCGAATGTAGGTGAAAGATGGATAAGTGAAAAATTGTTAAAAGTGGCATAAAATACCATACAAACCATTTTTTTTTTTTTTCAGACAGAACAACAATGATGTAAACGAAGCTAGATGACGATGTCTTCACCCGAAGAGGAGTATAGTGGGGGCCACCGCAAAGAACACAGTCGTCATGGCAGCCGTACCAAAGAGCCCCACACTACCGACTCCTCAACTAGCCCAAAAGACAAAGTGGAAGGTGAGATATTTATTTTTCCCTTTCAAACTTACAGCAAACTTACAGCAAATCTGCAGCAGACGACATTTAAAACGTACTGACAAAAACGTTAAAAATCTTAATAAATGAGATTGTGGCAAAAGGAGAAATTGCTCAGCTATTTTATTTCACTTTTTCCAAAATATAGAAAGCTAGTCCTAAGTACCAGTATGTCTAGGTGTGAGCTTGCCAAACCTTTCCCACATTCAACACATCTGCTTCAGACCACTGTGAAACTATATAAAAAAAAAAAAAAAAAAAAAAAAATGTAAATGAAAGTTTAATTATTGAAAACATTTGAAGACATTGGGAGAAATGACACATTGCTTTCATAAGTCAGATTTTCATATGTTTTCAAAGTTTTCTGCGGCATATTTCGAGGGCTTGACGTGAAACAGTTAACTTAAATCCTATTTTGAAAACCCTGGTTTAGGGGCAATTTCGACCCTTTTGTAAACAATGGAAATTTAGGTGCGTTTGCTCAGAACGAGCAATGGCACCTAAATTTCCATTGTTTACCAAGAAAAATGATTTAACGCTTATAAAGACTTTATGGCGAGGTGATTAACCTTGGTAAAAAATTACCAATTTTAGTTACAACCGTTTCACACAAAGCCCTCGATTTGTTGTATGTGGGAAAGGATTATTAATGTTGTCTGGTCCTATCAGTCATGTGATTTGCCAAATTCATGCACAGGAGGTATACTAAACGGGACAGGTGAACTATTTAGGAAAAGAAGCATTTGTCAATAAAAAGGCGGAAACAGCTCGCTTATTTGCTTGTTTTAAATAGATATTGAACACAAAAAGTAAGCGAAAGGTTGAAATAATTGTACCGCACAAAATCCTCCTATTACCATACCACACAAGTTTGATTAATTATGTGATTATCTCTATTATAGATTTTAACTTCGGTGTAGATATCTTAATCCTTTCCCACTTGCAGACGCTTCTGCAGCAGACAATTTTTGAAAACAGTGCTTCTAAAGAAGAAACTGCTCATAATGAGCAATTTCTCCTTGTGCCATAATTCCTTCAAGCCTATTATATATTAAAACTATCTTTAACCCCCCTTTCCGACATACAAAAAATCTGCAGCAGACGACTTTGAAAACATATTGACAAAAACCTGAAAACTCTCCACAAAGGATAGCTTAATTGTTAAATAAAAGTTGAAAACATTGTGGCCAGAGGATAAATTGCTCACCTTTGGCCACAATGTTTTCAAAAGTCATCTGCTGCTTTTGTGTCAAAATGTGTCTGCAGGTTGGAAAGGCTTATAGAGAATATCCATGTGTTTGCCGTAGTTGCTTTTAAATAGTCTGCTGCAGATTGTTTGTATGTGGGAAAGGGTTAACCCTTTCCCTCATATAGACGCTTTCTGACGCCTCTTCAGCAGATGGCTTTTTGAAAACATAGTGACAAAAGAAGAAATAGCACAAAACGTGCAATTTCTCCTTTTGCCACAATGTTTTCCACTTTTCGTCATAGGTTATCCATTCAATTATAGAGATTTTCTATGTTTTGACAAAATACGTTCAAAGTCGTCTGCTGCAGAATTGTCGTATGAGGGAAAGTGTTAATGGTGTTATACACCCCTGTAAATATATCAAACCTGTTGTTTGTATTCTCAATGGAGTGGACTGTTGAAGATAGTGAAGAAATTCAAGGAAAATCTAACCTGCGTGTATTTATGACAACTGTAGATAGTGATCTGCCTGCATGATTGTGCCAAGGTCTCATTTCCAAACAGACCATCTCGGTGGTGTAGTGGTAGTGTAGTAGTAGAGCCTCAGCCTCAGGTTCGGGAGGTCGTCTGTTCGATCCCTGGCCGGGTCATACCAAAGACATTATAAATGGTTGTATTGGCTGCCCTACTTGACACTCAGGATCGCGGGGTTAGCATTACGACTGACTGGCTTGTGTCAGGATGAATGGACCAGTAATACTGGTAACTTACCCAGGAAACGCCCTGATATAACTGAAAATTGTTGTAAGCGGCGTAAAACACCGAACAATCAATCAACCAATCATTTTTACAAAGGGACACTTGGACCTTTTTGTGGCGATTGGTTGACAATCGCCACAGTGCTACCAAAACAACAACAACGAAAAAAAAATTATATAGTCGTATTTGAACAATCGGTTGGATATTTCTGCAAAGGCAATTTACTCACTTCCGTTAAACCCCATATATATATATAGTTCCATCAGTGATGCAGGCACACGATTAATAATGATAATGTTAGTGCTACTTTGATACCGGATTGGTACTAATATTTGAGATTTATCGAGAAAATATCTAAATAGAGTTAAACTATTTACATATTATCTTTCTTCATGTTTGGGCAGATAATAAATATCATCGGGCGTCTTGGGTACGCTATGCAGAGTATCATGATACTCCTGTGCCTCGTTTTATTTTTACTGTAGTCAACCGTAACCTTTTGACCTTTAACCTGATTCGGCAGGAGTTGGTTGTACTCTGATTATCTTCGTCATGATTTGGCAGATAATAAATATCATTGCGCGTTCTGCCTTGCAAATAACGACAACTCTGGTGATACTCAAATCTGGAAATTCCAAAAGGTTCTATAAATAGCTCGCGAGACCATAACCAGAAAAGCTTGTAAATCTCAATATTATAAACGCTTTATTTTGTACTTGTTTAAATATATGAAAGCGTCTAGATAATAAGACTGGTTTACAAAGGTTTAAAGGACACACGATGGCAGTGTGTACACACGTTATGTATACACGTCTGCACGTTCTAGAGTCAATTAGCAATCAATGCAGTGTAGCCTAATTGAGTTTGAAGATCTAGCATTATAATATATGCCTATATTTTCATAAATTAAACAGTTTGGCAAATAGTGAAATTGTGCTTTTGGAGCATGTTTTGTGTTTGTTTTTGCACTCACATTATTCGAAGCAGTTTAACAACCTCAGAGACATATAAATACACTGTGACAACCCTCAATCATGCAATGTGAAGGGACTAAATTGAACAGACCTGTTTAATATCGGACATAATTGAAACAAACACCAAACTAATGGATACTGTTTTCTCTCCTTTCTTTAGTCATTTCTAAAGTGTAAAATATATTTTATCTTAATATGGCCTAACGACCTGGTGATAAACATGTGATTACCCAAACAATTTAGATTACAAATAGTCATTCTAATGAGCTAAAACGGTAGTCTATCGAATACCAACTAGATTTTTCATAACTTTGGAATGGCCTAATTTTGAACACATCATGACCAATTTCAGAACGTAACTAAATAATCACCAAGACAACATTCTGGCAAACTAACATTATTCTACTGTCAAAAGATGCAGGGTTGATACATTCTCAAATATACCCGCACCAGAGTCATCGCAAGCCCTACACCGATATACTGCTTGTTACTTTGCAGGATTTTCCATACGATCGCCACTACAGTGCCATTGGCGCTTTGATTTGTATTCAAATCATAGGGAAATTCTTCAAATTGTAAGGGACATGATAATTTTTAGGCGGGAAAATGTCTGCCAGACAACAATGTGACTGTAAATCCATAATCTAAATAGACTGCATCATGTATGAGAACTGGTGACAATAACTTATGATGCTGTTTTTAGAATATTCAAAACAAAAACATTTAATGGACATGAAGCCAAAATATTGAAAAACTAATGTAGACTTTGAAATAGTGTAGAAAAACTTTGTGTACCAATCTCTATAAATGAAAGTGCAATTATTAAATAGATGCAGATGCCTCAAAATATGTCTGCATGTGGGAAAGGGTTAAACTATGAATAATTCTGATGGAGGTCACTGAAACTTCCTCAGGTTTGAATGCCTTTGAGAGAAACTCTCAGTAATTTATATACACAAAGAGGGCTTCCATCTGTAACAAGTACTCTTATGGCTTTGATCCTGGGTAAATTGTTTTAAACATTGGTGTTCATTTGTTTATAATTCTCCTAAACAAGTTCAGCCCTCCAAACAGATTATAAATAAAGTAAGTCCTGACAAAGAAGCAAGACGAAAGTATCACTGTGGGAAATATGGAACGATTTTTGAAATTCCCACAATGTTTCCAATTCTTTCAAAATCAAGCTTCCAATCTATCAGAGAAGTTTAAATTACCATTTATTGATAATTTCCCTTTTGCAGCAATGTTTTTTAACTCATTAACTATACTTGCATTCAAAAAGATATCCTTCCCCTAGATGTTTTCAAATTTGTCTACTGCTGCTGATTAAATGCGTGTTGGGAAGTGTTCATTTATTTTTTGAGAAATTGTGTACTCATTCAAGGATTTCAGGTTTGTTGCATTCTCAAATGGGTTTGAGCAGCGGAAATAATTAATTAATGGAGCTAATGAACCATAATTATCGGTAAACTGCTATAATCCTTCAATAACCCTTTGCTCTTGTGCAAAAATAGAACATTAAAAGCCTGTAAATTTTTCTCATATTATATCTGTTATTCATATGTTACTTGAATTGCATTTTTATGATGTGCTAGGTAAAAGAGACAAAATGAAAAGAAACATACTTAACATCTAATACTTTTAAATTGAGTACATCTATGTACATGAATATTAAAGTCTCTGAACATTAACAAATCTACCCATTTTGTCCAATCCAAGTATGGACTTGGGAAGAAAATACTGGGACTTTTTTTTTTTTCCTTACCATGTCGTTGAAAGACTTCTTTTGAAGAGAAGTAAAAAAATAATTGGAACATGTATAAGACTTCATTTGAAATTGAATTATGTAAAGGTAAACCAGTTACAGACTTTCTTATCCCATGACCTTTTGTGCAATTTCTAGACTGGTCTCAAATTGAAAACAAATGAGCCATCCTGCGAGAAAACCAGCATTGTGGACTCTGCGTTAAGTACTGATCCCAATCAGCCTAAGCATGCTGCGCAGGCTAACACAGCAGAAAATGTTAGCCTCCTGTGGATTTTCTGTTTCAAGAATTATTTCTTGAGACAGAATGTGTCGGCAAAGATTAGCCTGCGCGGACTGCCCAGGCTGATCTGGGTCGATACATTACGCATTGGTTTCCTCATGGAAAGCCTCAAATCTCTTGCACTGCCGAATTTCACAAAGTCTACTCTTCCTTGGTGATAATTGGACCACTCCAGTTCTCGTCCAACAGAAAAATTTAATGTCTTAGTGCCAAGCAATGCAGATTTCAGGAGAGACAGCTATTTATGAGCTGTCTAGTATGAATCTGCATTGTTTGTAAAAGTCTTTAATTGCCTTTTGCAGCGAAAGAGATACAGAAGCTGATGATAAATTAATTGGATAGATGAATTTATAAATTTGAGACAGGGTTTAAAACATTGTTCTGGACAAGTACAAAGTGCTTATGTGATGTAATTTCTTCATTTCTTCCAATGCTTTCAAAATGTGACAGTGGTGCATCAGCATTGGCACTGAAATATTCTTTAGGCGGATAGAACAAACAAAATCAAATTCCTCTACTGGGCTAAATGGTCTATGTAGGCTGGCAGCCATTTGTCAGTGTAAAGAATGATTTGTGGATCACTGTGTGCAAGGAAGCTAGCAAGGAAAAACACATTGAAATATGAACCGTTCTATAGCTGGAATCTATGTCTATGTAGGCTCGCAGCTAATTGTCAGTGTAAAGAATGATCTGTGGATCACTCTGTGAGAAATGTAGCAAGGAAAAACACATTGAAATATGAACCGTTCTATAGCTGGAGAACAGCTGAAAATGGCTTTAAACCTGAGTCAATATTGATAAGTATGATTCTGCTTCCAATAAATATTGTTGAAAGATCGTACAAAAGTGAAATAAAAGATGTGTATGTTCAATACCACCAAAACAGTCATAAGGTTGTAGAGACCAAGGGTTAGTCCAGGGAGCAGTTAGTATTGTCATCTAATGTCATCTCTGTAATGCTCTCTCAATCTAGTTTAGCTAGGGCTGATTTGTCAAATTTCATGGAGATCTCCCCAACTATAAAACCTTCAGACAATACAACTTGGTGGGCTAGGGGATGATCCTTTATTGCTGATTATTGTGGTGGTGAAGAAATGCTGTAATGGATGAATTTGAAATATTGTCGTAAAAGTAGCCATTGCATATCATTGCACACATTGGTAACTGTTTCCACAATGATTTCCTGTGGTCATAGAATCAAACTGGCATAATATTGATGATTGCTGATGTGTGTGATATTGATAAATAGGACAGTTCAAACTGTACGGGTGAAGAGATTTTAACACTTCGAAACAATAGGGCTGTCTTGTCCTAGATTAATATCTGCTCCTCTTTGTGACCAAATTGACTTTGTTAACCTGTTTTAGGCTTAACCCTTTCCAAAATACAAACCATTTTACAGCAGATGGATTTTGAAAACATCTAGGCAAAAATATGGAAGATCTTTATAAATTCTGGTACATGTATTATTCAAATGTCATCTGCTGCAATATATGCATCACAATGCGTCTGCGAGTTGAATAGGATTAACACTTTCCCTCATACGATAATTCTGCAGCAGACGACTTTGAACATATTTTGTCAAAACATCGAAAATCTCCATAATTGAATGGATAACCTATGACAAAAAGTGGAAAACATTGTGGCAAAAGGAGAAATTGCACGTTCTGTGCAATTTCTTCTTTTGTCACTATGTTTTCAAAAAGCTGTCTGCTGCAGAGGCGTCAGAAAGCGTCTATATGAGGGAAAGGGTTAAGTACTGCCAATTAACATGTGAAAGGTGAACAAGTTGCCATAATGATTATATAACTGATAAATGAATAATCAAATGGCATAAAACCTCACAGAAGACTTTGTTGGTGTCCATGAAAATGGAACCTCTGCATAATCTTAAGTTTCAGGTGGGTTGATATATACACTAGAGCCAGACAATTAACTCTTTTCCACCTGTGAGACGCATTTTGATGCATTTGCAGCAGACGACTTTTGAAAACAATGTGGCAAAAGAAGAAATTGCACAGCAATTTCTAGTTTTGCCACAATGTTTTCAACTCTATTCAATAGTTTATAATTTCATTTTTGGAGACTTTCCATACTTTTGCCTTAATGTTTTCAAAGTTGTCTGTTACAGATTTGTTGTATGTGGGAGAGCATTTAGGTAAAAAAAAAAAAAAGCCATCAATTACGTATGTGGTATGATCTATTAAATATACATTAATTATGCATGCTTGGCTGTGTTACTCTGAGGTAAATTGCACTCTAATATCTGATATGCAATTTGGGTACTCTTGTCCCGCAAGATAGGACTGTCTTCTAACTTTGGTAACAGGTAAAAAGGTTAAAATAATTGTTTTAAAAATCAGGTCATTCTCAATACTAGCAGCACATACTTCTCCCACAATGTTTTCTGTTTCTGTGTACCAAGACACAGGTTTGTAATGTCTGGAAACTATTTTACCAATTGTATAAAAGTCAGACTCATTTTGTAGACAAGGTAAAGAGTTTTAAATTGTGAGGTCTATTCTTTGTAGCAAATTACGTATTTATATCTGTGGGGCTTTTTGTAAAATTTAGGTTACTGTTTTCCCAATTAAAATACTTGTAATCTTTCATAATTCTTACGGGAAGGAATAAATGTCTTTCAATGTATGATATGGAAATGGCTATGTACTAATGAATTTGTAAACATCTTGGCAACATTTTGGAAGTTGGCTATAAATGAAATTTCTCCTTTTTCTACACTTTTTTTCAAAAGACATCTTCTGCAGATGCGTCTGTTCGTGGGAAAGTGTTAAGAAATTAACCCTTTCCCACATGCAACTAATCTGCAGCAGACGACTTTGAAAACATAGTGACAAAAACCTAAATAATCTCCATAAAAGATAGCTGAATTGTTAACCCTTTCCCTCATATAGACGCTTTCTGACGCCTCTGCAGCAGACGCCTTTTTGAAAACATAGTGACAAAAGAAGAAATTGCACAAAACGTGCAATTTCTCCTTTTGCCACAATGTTTTCCACTTTTTGTCATAGCTTATCCATTCAATTATGGAGATTTTCTATTTTTTGACAAAATACGTTCAAAGTCGTCTGCTGCAGAATTGCCGTATGAGGGAAAGGGTTAAATAAAGTTGAAAACACTGTAGCCAATGGAGACATTGCTCATCATGAGCATTTTCACTTTGGCCACAATGTTTTCAAAAGTCGCCTCTTGCTATTGCGTCAAAATGCATCTGCAAGTGGGAAAGGATTAATGTTTTTGTTCATAGAACTGGAACTAAATAAATGAAATTACTTTATTTTCCATAATGTTATCCTCAATCAAAAGACTTGAGGTCATCCTGAGTGCAGGTGAGAAATGACGATGTAATGATTATCAGGGATAAGGTTTTAAAGTTTTCGTGGAGGCCAATGTCACACAGGGCATGTTTGTATTAGCAGTGCAATTTGAGCGCTAAATGGGATCATGTAATGATTTTTGTCAGGCTAGTGTTTTGTCTAGGTTTTAATCGCATGTATTTTGTGATCATTTTTCATCCTCAAAAGAAAGGGCTCTACATGACAAGAGGAAACTAATTTAGACCTTTACATAAAAGTCATTTATGTTGGTTGATTGATGGATTCTTATGTAACCCTTTCCCACATTCCCCAGTAGCGACGCGGGCTGTCAATCAAGGGGTTTTGAGTTTGAATCCCAGCTCAGCTAACTTTCTTTCCGACGATTGACAAAAGTCAATGCGACATGCGTCATTCCTCTTCCACCAATGGGCTAAGTCTATGTGGAAAAGCAGCCAGTTGCTTGGGAAGATTGTTGTGTGGAGTACTGGTTTGAGAAAACCAGAAAATGTATGAGTAGGTGAACTGGCCGCCGTGATATAACTGAGAAATTGTTAAAAACGGTGTTAAACACCAATCAGTCAACCCACATACAGACGCATTTTGACGCCTCTGCAGCAGACGACTGTTGAAATAATAGTGGCATAAGGAGAAATTGCTCATAACACATGTTCTTTGGTGAATACTTTTGTTTTGTCCATCGGTCACATTGTTTTTGAAAATTACTTAACCCTTTCCCTCATACGACAACTCTGCAGCAGACGACTTTGAACATATATTGTCAAAAAGTAGAAAATCTCTATACTTGAATGGATAACCTATGACTAAAAGTGGAAAACATTGTGTCAAAAGGAGAAATTGCTCGTTTTGAGCAGTTTCTTCTTTTGTCACTATGTTTTCAAAAAGCTGTCTGCTGTAGATGCGTCAGAAAGCATCTATATGAGGGAAAGGTTAAATCTACTTCAATTATGCATTATATTAATTCAAAAGTTCTTTCTGTAATTAATGTAAGTGATTTGCTCATTTAATCTAGTTCAAATCTGAGAATCTTTCCTTTCCCAACAATCTGTCCAGTGTTGCAATATTTTATATCCTTTAATAAAAAAAATGTTATTGTGCAGTATGGTGTGCAGATTTTACTGGCTGGCAGGTGAAATAAATAAACCAGATGGCAAAGCCCACACTACCTATCAGGATATTCCAGACTTAGCTCTTTCCCGCTTACCACAATTCTGCAGCAGACGACTTTGAACATATTTTGTCAAAAAACAGAAAATCTGTATAATTTAATGGATAACCTATGACAAAAAGTGGAAAACATTGTGGCAAAAGAAGAAATTGCTTGTTTTGAGCAATTTCTTCTTTTGTCACCATGTTTTCAAAAAGCCGTCTGCTGCAGAGGTGTCAGAAAGCATCTATATGAGGGAAAGGGTTAACCCTTTCCAACAAACAAGAAATCTGCTGCAGACATCTTTGAAAATAACTAGGCAAAATGGACAATCTCTATAAATAACTGTATGATTATTAGGTAGCGCTGAAAACATTGTGGCAAAGATTGTTGGCTGCAGATGCATCAAAATGCTCATCTGTTGTTGGGAAAGGGTTAATTACAATTACCATTTTACATACACTGGTGATAAATCAACATTTCCCTGTACATTTCTTTGTGATACAGATCATAAAAGAAAGTCTTCTGCTGCGTATGCAACAAGATGCATCTGCAAAGTGGGAAAAGGGTTAACATTTTAAGCAAGAAAATACCGTATGAGATGTAACTTTTCAAACTGATTACACAGTAAATGCTTTCCAGAATGATTTAATTTATTTAATTGTTTTCATTGTAAATAAGCAATTTTTTCTGCATTTGATAGAATCAAGATTGGGTAAATAGTTGAAAGGAAATTAGTAGCACCACTGTAAAACAGTGCTTTTGTAAATTTATAATGACTGCAGATTTAGAGCAGTAATCCTTTCAAACAAGTAAACAGGTTTTTAGCAGATGACTTTTGTTGAAAACATTGTTGGAAAATGAGATTGATTGATTGATTGTTTTGTGTATAAGGGAGTTTCCTACTACTAGTCCATTTATCCTGACACCTGAGTCAGTCGGTGGTATTTGCTAACCAATCAACCCTGAGCGCCAAGGAGGGCAGCAATTACTACCAAATTACTACAGAAGTCTTTTGTATAACCCGGCCGGGGATCGAACCTGCGACCTCCTGTTCTCGAGGCGGATGCTTTATTACTACACCAGCAACGCGGTTTGAAAAACAACGTTTTAAAAACAATTCAATAACTAAATCTTCCTTTTTTATGGTGTCAGGATAAATGGAACAGTAAAATTGGCCACTTACCCAGGAAATGCAGTGAAAATAGCATGGAAATTGTTAAAAGCTACATAAAACGCAATACCAACAAACAAGATAGGGTTATTAAAGTCAAGTAATAGCAGTGAGTTTAACAAGTAACAAATCAACTGTAACACTGAATACATTTTCCATAATCAAATCAAATTAAGTCAGGCTTTTGTTCTAAAAAACCCTTTTGACATATTAATTGGGATGACAACTATTAACTTGACATGTTCAGATGGATAAGCACTTCTTCATTTTATAATATCTAACATTCAGTTTTGCCATTATGAGTTTTAAATTTATTGTTTATTTGAAAATATATAAAACAGGACTTCTTTGCTTTTCCCATCTTGATCCCTGGGTGACTGGCGGTTACAGACATAGATTTGGAGTGGTCTTTACTGCATAAGAATTTTTTGATCTGTGCTCTATGAAAACAAACCAAAGGGCATGAACGATCAGTGTAGATCCGGATCAACTTTGGCATCAGTGTGCATGGACCTGACCTTACCCTTTTCCATTTGCGTACACATTTTGAATACAGTGCATCAAGAGATGAAGTTGGTCTTAATGTGCAGTTTCTCCAAATTTGTAATAATTGTTTTTAACGATTATCAAAAATTGAACTTTCAGTTATATATAGATATTAATGTGCAGTTTCTCTAAATTTGTAATAATTGTTTTTAACGTTTATCAAAAATTGAACTTTCAGTTATATATAGATATTAAACACATGTTTGCCTAATGGTTTTCAAAGTCATCTGGTTTAAATTTGTTGTATATGGGAGATGATTAACCCTTTCTCTCATATAGACACTTTCTGACACCTGCAGCAGACGGCTTTTTGAAAACATAGTGACAAAAGAACAAATTGCACAAAACTTGCAATTTCTCCTTTTGCCGCAATGTTTTCCACTTTTTGTCATAGGTTATCCATTCAATTATGGAGATTTTCTATCTTTTGACAAAATACGTTCAAAGTCGTCTGCTGCAGAATTGTCGTATGAGGGAAAGGGTTAACAGTTTTTGGAGATTAGTCACAGAAAGATTCAAGAAAGTTTCAAGGATGGCTCATAGGAATCAGATTTCATAGATCAGATCTTTATCTACACATATAATACATACACTAAGGTTGTTTTTCCTGGAACATGATACCTAGTTATAATTACACACATATAGCTCGACAAGAATTTGATTTCTATATGTTCCACATGAAAAGTGACCCTTTCCCACATACATACACTTTCTAATGCCTCGGATGAGCAATTTCTCCTTTTGTCATAATGCTTTCAACTCTATATAATGATTAAACTCTTATTTAAGCGGATTTTTCAACATTTTTGCCAGGACGTTTTCAAAATTGTCTGCTTCAGATTTGTTTTTATGTGGGAAAGGGTGTAAATATTATGTAGATCAAATCCAATCACAATTATTGTACAACCATTTGGTCCCACATAGAATGAGTGTATATTGTTTTATGGCGCATCGACAGCTAAGGTCATTTAGCACGCAATTAAATTTAATTATTCATGATCCCTGGGTAAACAAACCAGTACTAGGCTAGACAATGTGCCTTGCCCAAGGGCACTCCACCATGACCGTAGTGCCGCGACTGGGGATCGAACCCGGGACACCTGGTTTCGAAATCCCCGACGCTAACCACCCGACCACAGCGGATTCCTGGTCCCACATAGAAGTTTAACCTGAACTTCTGTTGACTGGAAGGTATTCAAACAGGAAAAGTTATTAATTTTTGAGCTACATCTGCTTATTCCTACTTCCATTTGTCAATGTGACATGCGTCATTCGTCTTCCACCAATGGACTATAAGTCTATGTGGAAAAGCAGCCAGTTGCTTGGGAAGATTGTTGTGTGGAGTATTGGTGTGAGAAATGCATGAGTAGGTGAACTGCCCGCCGTGATATAACTGAGAAATTGTTAAAAACGGCGTTAAACCCAAATCAATCAATCAATCCATTTGTCAAGATTTCTTTAACCGCCTCGGTGGTTTAGTGGTAGAGCGTAGGCCTCGAAAGCGGGAGGTCTCGGGTTCGATCCCCGACCGGGTCATACCAAAGACTTTATAAAAATGGTAGAATATGGCTGCCCCTCCTAGGCGTTCAGCGTTGTGGGATAAGCATTATGACTGACTGGCTGGTGTCAGGATAAATGGACCAGTATTAACCCAGGAAACGCCATGATATGGTAACTGGAAAATTGTTTCAGAATATTTTACCTAAGAAAACTCTGAAATTGCAGTAGCTTTATTAGGCAATGGATTACTTTGATATGGCCTGTCTCCAATAATCGGTGTACCTGATGTTACCCTGCTTTCTGATGAAGGAATATTGAAAGATAGTTAGCTTTGAAGAATTCCTTTTTAATGGCTTCTGTCAAAATCTATTGGAGTGTGAATGCTGATTTTTGACATAATTGTAAAGTTTAACCCATCTTGACCTTGCACATAAAGCAAGCTATAGACACTTTTTCGGGCTGTGAGTGTCAGTCGAGTGCTTATTTTGTTGTGAAATGAGATTTTGATGTTTGGAAATCACTTTGTCATTTTCTTAATTTAAAAAAATTGGGACTTTATTTGATCTAAGGCCAAATGGTGTATGATTTCAATGTTGTACCTGGCTTAATTTCAATATTTCATTTGATTTACAAAAAAACCTGCTTCCGTTTTATTTAGATTTTTTACTTCTGATAATTTAGTAATGAAATATAAAGCTGAGAAAATTCAATGTGTTGTTAACACTTTTCCATCATTCACAAAATCTGCAGCAGATGGCTTTGACAATATCATAGGCAATAAATGGTAATTATCTTGAAGCAAATGAGTTAAAAATATCGTAGGAAAGGGAGAAAATGTTCATTATGACCAGTTTCTCCTTTTTAGCTCGCCTATTCGAAGAAAAAGGGGAGCTTATGTTATCACCCCGCGTTGGCGTTGGCGTTGGCGTTGGCGTCCGCGTTGCGAGCTTGGTCAAACCTTTGCGTGCAAGGCCTTTTCTCAGACACTGTGTATGCTGTTGCTTTGAAACTTCACACACTTATTCAGGATCATTAGGGGACCTTGTATGTCATGTCCCATAACTCTGGAATGGATTTTGACTGAATAATGCCCCTTTTTGGACTTAGAAATTTGGTCAAACCTTTGCATGCAAGGCTTTTTCTCAGACACTGTGTATGCTGTTGCTTTCAAACTTCACACACTTATTCAGGGTCATTAGGGGACCTTGTATGTCAAGTCCCATAACTCTGGAATGGATTTTGACTGAATTGTGCCCCTTTTTCGACTTAGAATTTTGGTCAAACCTTTGCCTGCAAGGCCTTTTCTCAGACACTGTGTATGCTGTTGCTTTGAAACTTCACACACTTATTCAGGATCATTAGGGGACCTTGTATGTCAAGTCCCATAACTCTGGAATGGATTTTGACTGAATTGTGCCCCTTTTTGGACTTATAAATTGGGTCAAACCTTTGCGTGCAAGGCCTTTTCTCAGACACTGTGTATGCTGTTGCTTTCAAACTTCACACACTTATTCAGGGTCATTAGGGGACCTTGTATGTCAAGTCCCTTACTCTGGAATGGATTTTGACTGAATTGTGCCCCTTTTTGGACTTAGAATTTTGGTCAAACCTTTGCGTGCAAGGCCTTTTCTCAGACACTGTGTATGCTGTTGCTTTGAAACTTCACACACTTATTCAGGATCATTAGGGGACCTTGTATGGCGTTGGTATCAGCGTTGCCAGGTTAAGATTTGCATGCAAGTATTGAAAATTTGTGATATCTTGCAATAAATAATAGTGTGTGGTTTTATTAGTCGCCGGGCAGAAGCCCGCGACTTCTATTTTTAATAGGTTTTCTGAAATCACATGGGAGGGGGGATTATTATTAGAAAGAAACACATTTAGATGTCTTGAACATATTACAATTGTGTTTGTTTAAAAACACTAAGTAATGACACATCTAAAATGAAATAAATATTCCGATGTTTTACGTATTTTCAGTTTCTTTATTTTGACTCGCATTTATGTTTTTTTGTTTTATTTACGAAGACAAAACAGTCCCTATTAGCTAGACTGGTATACTTTATTTTACACTATATACTGTAATCAAAAGTCGATAACTACAAACCTTTACGTCGCAGTCTAATTTGTTTATTTACGCGCACCTGCGTGACTCGCAAATACCAACTGCGTAGATCAATCTCCTTTGCAGAGAGCCGCTCTTTACACTCACTTACAAATAGTAAATTATAGGTGATTTAAAATGTTTATTTGGTTCGAAACAAATGAAGAAAAGAACAAACCGAGATAAAACTGGTTTTACTGGAAACATGACTTTGAACGAACACTCTCTGCCTATAAAGAGAGTTTCAAGAACGACACCTCTGCGAATAAGAAAGAATCGGGTCTTTCGTACAAAATTATTTCGTCCTTGACAATTTTAAATGTGTCATTTAATTCCCTAAAGGCATATTGCTTCCGATCTGCATTTTGTTATGCATCATTGACACAAGGGCGCTCATCATAATATAATTTTAAAACATGAGTAGTTTGTTGTTTTCATTATAAAAAACGAAGGAAAGAATTAAAATAAATTAACATGTTGTAGGGCTCAGTTTATGTTCGAAATTAAGTTTAAATTATACAACAATTTCAATGAGATTTAACTGTTTAGTTGATATTATATTTCGAAGGTGGTCTAATTTATAAATAACTACATTTCAACATTTGTTAAAGTATGATATAATTGGATGCTAAGCTAATAGCATTTTGAGAAAAAGAGAAAACTCATGTCTTCAGCGATTTAACCCTTATCTCATTGTTTTAAAAGTAGATTGCTGCAAAGGTGTCCACTGTTGACTTTAAAAGAGGAAAGGTAAAATAACGTGCTATTGCATGCAAATCCTAAATTGTCTGTGTTGTGGTTATATTGAAAAATAAAAGAATTAAAATTTTCTGACATACATCTTGAAAAGTGTATGTGGAATTCACAAATCTTATAATTATTCCTTATTGAAAGCACTGTATACATACTTAGACTAATGATTGGCAAGATTACTCATTTCCATTACTGTTTATGATCAATAATTAGTTGGTTGTGTGTATGGTCAACCTACTTTGGAATGGAGATTGATCATAAACAATGAAAGGCTTCAATTATCATTCACTTCGTTGACAAAACAATGCAAGTTATGATACATTTTCACTTGACCCCACCCCTGATGTTCCAATATGCCCCTCAGTTGATAACTGTTTATTCAACTACTATAATGTTAGTGTTATGCATAACTGCAGTATGGATATCCGGCGACATTGATGCGTTGCATCAACTTTCTCTTGTCTGATACTGATACTGTAAGTCTTCGGTATTATGTTCACTATTGGCATACATCGTATATAAACCAATTTACAGATTTAAAAGGCCTGTATGGACTTGGTTAACATTTGCATGGAAGTATTGAAAAGGTGTATTATCTTGCAATAGGTGATACTGTGTGACTTTACCTAATGCTATAACTGTTCTGAAGTAGGCCCTGATAGACGATGGCCCTGATAGGCGAGCTATATTGTCCTCCGACAAGTCTTGTTCAACAATATTTTCAAAAGTCTTCTGCTGCAGATGCATAATGAGCAATTCTCAAGACGACACAAAACTTTTCAACTCTTTTCAATTGATAGAGATATTCCATATTTTAGTCTGGACGTTTTCAAAGTCGTTTGCTGTATGTGGGAAAGGGATAAGAATCATTTAAACATACCTTGAAGCAAAAGGTTTTTGTAATGTATAAATATTCAGATTAATTTAATTCAATGTCTTTCATAGACATAAGTTGGAACAGATTTAAGACAGAAGTAGGCAAAGAGATATGATAATTGATATGAATAACAAATTAATAAGCACACATCAAAGTGTGGAAGTATTATCTCCGAATGGAATCATCTCATAAAACAACAGTCAATCTTTTAAAGTATGTTACTATGAGAAAAATGCATCTGAAAAAAACATCTTTATAACCTTTTTGTTAATAACATACAGTAGAAAAACCGCAGACCCCCATGCTATTAGAATTTTAGGGCTGTATAGATTGCAATGAACTTGTTTTCATTAATTAACCCTTTCCCTCATACGCCAATTCTGCAGCAGACGACGTTGAACTTATTTTGTCAAAAAATCAAGAAAATCTCTATAATTGAACGGATAACCTATGACTAAAAGTGGAAAACATTGTGTCAAAAGGAGAAATTGCACGTTTTGTGCAATTTCTTCTTTTGTCACTATGTTTTCAAAAAGCCGTCTGCTGCAGAGGCGTCAGAAAGCGTCTATATGAGGGAAAGGGTTAACCCATTTCTTGATATAGATAACTTCTGAATGAAAACTGTGGCACAATGCGAAATTGATCAATGCAGATGGTATTAATAATATGACTGCAGTCATCAATCTTTGGAAACATTGTAGTAAAATGAGCATTTGCTACATTTCTGCCAATATTAACAAATCTGTATAAAGAGAACATAATTTCCAGATCTTCAGAAGCTTGACTTTTCTTGCCTGTTGTTTGAAAGCCTACAACTCTTAATCCTTTCCCCGTACAGCAAATCTGCAGCAGACGACTTTGAAAATATTGCAGCAAAAGAAGAACAATTTCTCCTTTTTCCACAATGTTTTAAAAAGTCATCGGCTACAAAATTAATGCATCTGCAAGTGGGAAAGAGTTAAATATTATTATCATGAGGTTAACCCTTTCCCTCATACGACAATTCTGCAGCAGACGACTTTGAACGTAATTTGTCAAAACATAGAAAATCTCCATAATTGAATGGATAACCTATGACAAAAAGTGGAAAACATTGTGGCAATAGGAAAAATTGCACGTTTTGTGCAATTTCTTCTTTTGTCACAATGTTTTCAAAAAGCCTTCTGCTGCAGAGGCGTCAGAAAGCGTCTATATGGGGGAAAGGGTTAACTGAAAACATGATAGGGTGTGGTCTCTGAAATTAAGGGGGGTCTTTTCTAATACTTACATCTGAATAAACTCTTGAGAAAGTGAATCCGAAAATCAACCTGTCTGATCATAGACCTACATGTATATAAGACATTTATTTGGAAATTGGAAAAAATTGATTTTTATAAAATGAAAAGTTTGATCATCGTAGTAACATATAAGTATACAATGAAGCATGATAAGGATAGTAGACAGCCATAATGTGATTAGCGAAGATGGTTTGCCTGCTAGCAGCAGTAATTATTAACCCTTTCCCTCATACAACAAATCTGCAGCAGACGACTTTGAACATATTTTGTCAAAAAATAGAAAATCTCTATAATTGAATGGATATATACCTATGACTAAAAGTGGAAAACATTGTGGCAAAAGGAGAAATTGCTCATGATGAGCAATTTCTTCTTTTGTCACCATGTTTTCAAAAGCCGTCTGCTGCAAAGGCGTCAGAAAGCGTCTATATGAGGGAAAGGGTGAAGTGTCGAATTGAATCATAAAATGCATTTTGTATCCTGTGATTAAAAGACCTACAGATGCATTCTGTATGTAATTTGCATGCCAGCTTGAATGAACCCTTGTCCTTCTATTACCGGACTTGAAGCAAACAATTGCATATCCTATTATGCACGAGTTTGACGCTTTCCCACATACAGGCGCTTTCTGACGACTTTTGAAAACATTGTGGCAAAAGGAGAAATTTCTCAAATTGTTTTCAACAATATTTTCAACTTTTTGCAATATTTATACCTTCATTTATATAGATTTTCCAGGCTTTTGCCAACATTATCCTATTATCCATGAGTTTAACCCTTTCCCAAATATAACAAAGCTGCAGCCAACGACTTTGAAAACATCTAGACATCACTACTGTAGATAAAAGTTAAATTATTGAATAGGGTTGAAAACATTGTGACGAAAGGAGAAATTGCTCATTATGAGTAATTTAATCTTTTGCCACAATGTTTTCAAGAGTCGTCTGCTGCAGTGCATGGGGAAAGGGTTAAAAATCAAATTTTCAAACAATGAATACCAATAACATCCTGCACATTTTGCACATCTTTGTCTTCATTGTTTCCTTCTCATTTATGATGGACAGACATTGATGACTGACATGAATGATTATCACTTTGTTGCTCAGGTGAGAGCGGAGAATTAGAATGCTACAAGTGATTACCTACCCTTTTCACGTTTGAAACAGATCAGTTTAAAAAAATCAGTAAAGAATGAAGAATTGCGATGAATTCTTTAAATGTTACCCACATACAACAAATAATATAAGTATAATTATTTAATAGAGTTGAAAAAATGACGGCAACAGGATTAATTGCTCATTGTTAGCAATTGCATTGGCATGTTGGAGAGGGTTGATAAATCATTTTAGTTCAACTCTTTTCCTGCAATGTTTTTAACGTGGTCTCCAAGCTAAACTAACATTACTCCAGATATTACATTCCATCCTCAGATGTCTAAGTGCAGATGGACTAATAAATTATCATATCATGTAATCATTTAATACAAGGTTTTTTTTCCAGATATTTTAACCCAACCCACATTCATCAATTCTGCAGCAGACGTCTTTAAAATTATCAAGGCACAGATTTAGAAAATCTCTATAAATGAAAGTGTTATTATACCCCCAGATACATAGTATATGGGGGCTATATAGGAGTCACGCTTGGTCTGTGGACAAGTCTTGTGAACACTATTTCTCAGCAACCCTTGGTCAGAATTCAATATAACAAGAATGATTGATACCAAGCCTAGTTGTGTATATTGTCGGCGTGTTGCACTGGAATTATTTTTAAATGAGTTATGGCCCCTTGAATTTCTCATATATAGATTATAGTTAGTCTGTAGACATTTCTTGTGAACACTTTTTCTCAGCAACCCTTGGTCAGAATTCAATATAACTTCACAAGAATGATTGATACCAAGCCTAGTTGTGCATATTGTCGGCATGTTGCACTGGAATTATTTTTAAATGAGTTATGGCCCCTTGAATTTCTCATACATATGTATATTGTCAGGCACCAGCTGGGGGTATTCATCACCTTCAGTGATATTTCTAGTTATTATTATTATTATCATATCAAGTAATCATTTAATACAAGTTTTTCTTCAGATATTTTAACCCTACCAAAATTCATCAATTCTGCAGCAGACATCTTTAAAATTATCAAGGCACAGATATAGAAAATCTCTATAAATGAAAGTGTTACTAGTGAATAGAGTTAAAGTTAACCCTTTCCCTCATATAGACGCTTTCTGACGCCTCTGCAGCAGACAGCTTTTTTGAAAACATAGTGACAAAAGAAGAAATTGCACAAAACGTGCAATTTCTCCTTTTGCTACAATGTTTTCCACTTTTTGTCATAGGTTATCCATTCAATTATGGAGATTTTCTACTTTTTGACAAAATACGTTCAATGTTGTCTGCTGCAGAATTGCCGTATGAGGGAAAGGGTTAACATTGTGGAATGCATAAGGAGAAATTGCTGATAATGAGCAATTTTGCCATTTGCCACGAAGTCTCATCTGCAAACGACTCAAAATGTGTCTGCATTGTGGGGAAGGGATAAAATCAGCCACTCTAAACATGTCACATCAGGCAGTGTGTTTATAACCCCATTTACACCTTTATATCAGTCTAGTCAACAATATATTCATCATTGTGCTATCATAAAAATCACTCGGTTGGTTTTGATATACCTTTTCTCTGTGGAGACATGTTTTTGATGTAGATCTATTTTTGTTGAGGGGCAGACGACATTTGAAAAGTTCCATGAAATTGCTTACCTTTTAACATTTTTTTGTGAATGTTCAAGCTGTAATGAAAAGTTGCTATTAAGTTTTCTCAATCATTTTGTCATTATAGGTTCCATTTAAAGACAGATCATAAGTGTAAGATATTGTAGGAAAGTGTTGGGCAGACTGCAGGCGGCTGTATTAATTAACAATGGTCGATCATTATCATAAAATGTCTCGGTCACTCTTGGTTAAAAAAATGATCATTTGGACACGAAAGGTGTGGCTAGATGACCATCAAATGAACGTTGGGATGGTGTAGGAAGAATTTTTGGTGAAAAAGGTTGATTTGCATCATGGGATACGGGCCATGGAAAAAAAAGACATTTTGGTGATTTCTAACAATGAAGGCTCATGCAAATTTATTTGTACAAAAGAATGTTTTATTTTGCAGGATTTTTGTGCATTCACATATTGTACAACAATTATGGTCATCTTATTCTCCAGCGGCTTGCTATCAGTTATAAATGATCATTTTCAACAGCACTTGCACAAATATCACAATGCTACCACAATATTGTTGCTGTAATAAATAAATCACAAGTGTCCCACTTGGTTGGGTCGTACCAAAGACTTTAAAAATGTTAGTAATGGCTGCCCTCCATGGTGCTCTGGGCCGAGGGGTAAGCATTACGATTGACTGGTTTGTGTTGCTTAAACAAATCCAATATTATTACAGTATGGTCAATGAATCAAATAGTCAAAGATGCAGTCACTGACCAGGACTATTTTTGCACTGACACAGCCCATTTGTTGTTCTGTCACATGACTTGTAACTAACTGCTTGACCATAGGTCAACATTCCTATTTTCATTGTCCTTTTTCATGGCCTGTTTCCGATTGGTGTTTGATGTCAAAAGAAAATCTAGATAAACCAGTTTCGATGAGAGCATTTTGATTTTTGACTGCATCAGATGACTTTGAAATTCCCTTTAAATGAAAGTACAATAATTGATTAGAATCGAAAACATGGTGACAAAATGAGAAATTGCTCGCCATGTTTTCAAAAAGCCATCTGCTGCAGAGTCATCAGAAAGCATCTATATGTGGGAAAGGGTTAAGCAAATTTTCTTACAAAGTTGCAAGCTGGTTCTTAAAATAGTAATGTTTTTGGTTTGGTGTTTGGGTGGGTGGGAATTAATTTTTTGTTCTTACCTAATAAATTTTCTTAAGACTTAGCAGGTTCTAACTAAATGTCATTGAAGGAAACATGGGTTTAGTTTAGTTTAGTTTAGGGATCAATGTCAAGTTACTGAAAGTAGATCAACTGTGTTACTGTATCTGTTGACAATCAAGGTTTCATGACCATG
Organism: Serripes groenlandicus; assembly: GCA_031761405.1. Classification (NCBI taxonomy): domain Eukaryota; kingdom Metazoa; phylum Mollusca; class Bivalvia; order Cardiida; family Cardiidae; genus Serripes; species Serripes groenlandicus. The sequence continues at coordinate 112,803,191 of JASEVX010000003.1, forward strand.
CTGTGTTTCTTATTGCAAAATTCAAAAGAAGTATGCTAAGTATTGGCATTATGAGCTTGTCTGTTTTTGTAAGAAAAAAAGTCAGGGTATTGTGATACCCTTGGCATCGGCATCGTCTGCATCATCGTTGTCACAAAACTTTAACCTAACCTCGTAACTCAAAATCCGTTCAACATTTTCAAACGAAACATGGTAAACATATTCCTAGGAACAAAACGCTTGTCTATACCAAGAAAAATAACACATTATTAAGTGGGTATGTCCCTTTTTCGACTGAGAAAAAAGCAGATGAGCGTTGGCGTTCGCTTACTGTGCTCTTGTTTCATAATGTTTTCAGTCAGTGGCAACAATCCAGGGGTCTGCTTGCTTTATTATTCATGATTGACAAAGGTCTATGAGACAAATATTAAATCAGAAAGGATGAAATTACATCATGCTTTGGCTTGGTTATCGTTACTGGTAACATGTTGCAGGCAACATACTGGTCTGTTCCTTCAAACATTCTGTCCCTTTCCCACATATAGTCATTTCTAACGCCTCTACAGCAGACGACTATTTAAAACACTGTGACAAAAGAAGAAATTGCTCAAGATGAGCAATTTCTCCTTTTGCCGCAATGTTTTCAACTTGATATGAGTTATAATATTTTCATTTACAGAGGTTTTTCACATTTTTGTCCAGATGTTATCAAAGTCGTCTGCTGCAGATTTGTTGTATGTGGGAAAGGGTTAAGCTGGTTTGTATAAAGCCAGGGTTCCTTAAGTACATTCCAAATCCTAGTGGTTTTCCTGTAAATCCCTTGGAATAAGTTCTCGTTCCTTTGAAGATGAGTGTTAGCCTATTATTACCGCCTTGAATATTTTTAGACTATTTCAAAGTGAAAACATCTGATAAATAAATAAAATAGAAATCATGACTAAAATTTTAATGAATTTGACTTTTTCAATGTGAAGACATCTTCAACAGTGATTGAATGAAACAGACACTTATAATAACATTATTTTAATGATTGTAAAATTTTAGGTCAAAGGAGTTAATATTTTTGGTAAATATTAGAAATAAATAAAGATGCCAATTGTGGTAAATTGAGGATGAACTAATAATGATCAAGTTATTATTTCTTAATCCATTGTTCTTACAAAGAGGCACTTTCGGATGCCTCTGGAGCAGATGACTTTTGAAAACATTGCGACAAAAGGAAAAATTGCTCATATGCTGCAGAGGCATCATAAAGTGTCTGTATGTGGGAACGGGTTAACAAGTGGCTGGTAGGAGAACTTGGAATGTTTCTAAGACAGTCAAAAGCTTGCCATGTGGGACTGATTAAGTCAATGGTTCTAGTGTAAGTATTATGTCAATTTTGATAAGTTCCCCAGACAAGTTTTATTTTCTAAATATCTTGATCCACTCCCTGTAATAGCCATTTAACCCACCTGTCTGTACGTCTAAATAAATGCATTTTTTTACAGCTTTAAAAGTATGAGGGATAGGTCAATGAAGTCTTTACATAGGTAAATTAGGAGACTTAGTGCCATTCAATTTCCTTGAAGGTCAAGGTCCATTTCAAGGTCAACTGTAAAAATATGGCTAAAACGGGAACAGTTTACTCAATGATTACGATAGTTTGTTAGAACTGATTTTGTAAAGACTGTGCAACCTGTATAGAGTCTGGCTAGCCTACATATCCACGCCATCTGACCAGGTTCTGGCTGCTCCTGACTGCTCAACTCAACATTTATATCTAGATATTCCTAGAATTGGCAATGGATTGTTCCAAATGCAAATCTGAACAAGTCCAATTTAAATATTCAGCATTCAAAGGTTAAAATCAGTGAGGAAAAGAACATGTATAATCTGAAATATGAAAAGACTATTATAGGTTTGGTTCAAAGTTGATTTCATTGTTGAGATCTAATTAGAAATCCACTTTTAGTCATAGGTTATATTTCAATTATAGAGATTTTCTATTTTTAGCTCACCTGAGCTTTGCTCAAGGTGAGTTATTGTGATCGCCTTTTGTCCGGCGTCCGTCGTCCATCGTGCGTCGTCCGTCGTCCGTCGTCCGTCGTGCGTCGTGCGTCAACTTCTTCTCCTCAGTAACCAGTGGGTCAATTTGGATGAAACTTCACAGAAAGCATCCTCTCAATGACCTCACCAGATTTCCTTCAAATTTTTAGGATCCATGCAGAATTCTGGTTTCCATGGCAACGAAATGAAAAAAACTTCAAAATTCTTCTTCTCCCAAACTGGTTGGCAGATTTTCAAATAATTTTGTAGAAATGTTCCTTGGATGACCCTCTATGAGATTCCTTCAAACCATGTTGATTGGTCGAAAAACATGGCCGCCAGGGGGGGCGGGGCTATTTTGCCTTATATGGCTATAGTGAAAACTTAAAAAATCTTCTCCTCCGAAAGTGTCAGGCCTATTTTCAAATAATTTTGTGGAAATGTTCCTTGGATGACCCTCTATCAGATTCCTTCAAGCCATGTTGATTGGTCGAAAAACATGGCCGCCAGGGGGGGCGGGACTATTTTGCCTTATATGGCTATAGTGAAAACTTAAAAAATCTTCTTCTCCGAAAGTGTCTGGCCGATTTTCAAATAATTTTGTAGAAATGTTCCTTAAGTGACCCACTATCAGATTCCTTCAAGCCATGTTGATTGGTCGAAAAATATGGCCGCCAGTGGGCAGGGCTATTTTGCCTTATATGGCTATAGTGAAAACATAAAAAATCTTCTTCTCCCAAACTGGTTGGCTGATTTTCAGATAATTTTGTAGAAATGCTCCTTGGATGACCCTCTATTAGATTCCTTCAAGCCATGTTGATTGGTCAAAAAACATGGCTGTCAGGGGGGCGGGGCTATTTTGCCTTATATGGCTATAGTGAAAACTTAAAAAATCTTCTCCTCCGAAAGTGTCAGACCGATTTTCAAATAATTTTGTAGAAATGTTCCTTGGATGACCCTCTATCAGATTCCTTCAATCCAAGTTGATTGGTCGAAAAACATGGCCGCCAGGGGGTGCGGGGCTATTTTGCCTTATATTGCTATAGTGAAAACTTAAAAAATCTTCTCTGAAAGTGTCCGGCCGATTTTCAAATAATTTTGTAGAAATGTTCTTTGGATGACCCACTTTCAGATTTCTTCAAGCCATGTTGATTGGTCAAAAAACATGGCCGCCAGTGGGCAGGGCTATTTTGCATTATATGGCTATAGTGAAAACTTAAAAAATCTTCTCCTCCAAAAGTGTCTGGCCGATTTAAAAAAAAAATTGTAGAAATGTTCCTAGGGTGGCCCTCTATCAGATTCCTTCAAGCCAAGTTGATTGGTCGGAAACTATGGCTGCCAGGGGGCGGGGCTTATATGGCTAAAGTGAAAAAAAATAAAATCAGGTGAGCGATTCCAGGGCCATCATGGCCCTCTTGTTTGACAAAATATGTTCAAAGTCGTCTTCTGCAGAATTGTCGTATGATGGAAAGGGTTAACATATGCAATACATTGAGCAGATCAAAAATCTCCCTCAAGACAAATGCATTAGCATTTTATAGCAAGCTGGGTTATATTAAAGCTGAAACAAATTTGCAACCCTTTTGGTGCATTTAATTATTACCCATCACATAATATCCCTTTTCCAAATTATTTAAAAGTCAAAACATTTCATGGGAAAACAAGATGGAAAGTTAGGAATTAGTCACAGAAAACTTTTACAAACCCAATGCACATGACATTAATTTGTGCTGTTAGTCCTATTTTCTAAACTGTCCCAAAAAGTAAATTCTTGATTGCGCTTATCCAAGGGTGAGCTATATTCAAAGCAATAAATATTAATAGTGTCTTCTTGTATTTCACAAATTAATTTGCATCCTAATTGATTGCCTGTGAGAAGCTATTTTTCTAAATTGAAAGACTGATATAAAGGAAATAAATTTATTGGTTAACCCTTTCCCAGACATACGACAATTATGCAGCAGCCGACTTTGAACATATTTTGTCAAAATATAGAAAATCTCTATAATTGAATGGATAACCTATGACAAAAAGTGGAAAACATTGTGGCAAAAGGAGAAATTGCACGTTTTGTGCAATTTCTTCTTTTGTCACGATGTTTTCAAAAAGCCGTCTGCTGCAGAGGCGTCAGAAAGCGTCTATATGAGGGACAGGGTTAAACACGTTTACCTCTTGCAGACCCATTTTGAAGCATGTGCATGAGGCATATTTTGAAAACATTCTGGCAAAATGAGAAATGCCTTGAAATGAATAGTTTCTCCTTTTGCTATAATGCTTCCAACTATATTCAGTATTAAAAGTTACATTTATGGAGCTTTTCTGTATATTTTTAAGGTCATCTGCTGATGTTATTGTATATATATAGGAAAGGCTTTAGTAGCCATCTTCCATATTCAGATGCATTTTGAGCAGATGACTTTAATAAATGCTGTGGGAAATTGTGCATAATGAGAAACTCAACCTTTTGTAAATATGTTATCATTTTTACTTAAAAGATAACTTTTCATTTATAAAGATTTTCCATATTTTTGCCAAAATGTTTTCAATGTTGTTTGCTGCAGATTTGTTGTATGTGTAAAAAGGGTGAAATTATCGAGATAACCAAACTTTCTTGGAAGCATTCAAAGTTGGGACTGGTTCTCCTGGAATTGGAATTAACCCTTTCCCTCATACGACACTTCTGCAGCAGACGACTTTGAATATATTTTGTCAAAAAATAGAAAATCTCTATAATTGAATGGATAACCTATGACTAAAAGTGGAAAACATTGTGGCAAAAGGAGAAATTGCTCGTTTTGAGCAATTTCTTCTTTTGTCACTATCTTTTTAATAAGCCTTCTGCTGCAAAGGCATCAGAAAGCGTCTATATGAGGGAAAGGGTTAACAATAATTATGATGTAAAGGGTTGGAACATGGACCACCCAAGCAAAAATCCCTATCAGGTACCAATGGGTTTCCCAAAATAGAACAAGATTGACAGAAGTGATGATGATATGCATTAAATACTTTTTTAAAATGAGTCTGGCTGTAAAATACTCACAGCAGGAATCTGCATATGGGAGCCATGCTCAACATAGACCAATTTTAGAGTATTTGGTTCAAGATCAACCTGCAAATCCTTGCAATTAAATATGGCTTGACAATGTCTGCCAGTTAGTCAAAGAAGGACCCAAGAATACTTTTGCTTATATAAATGCCTGTTTGGATTGGGCTGCAGATTTTTGTCTTTACTTGTGTAAAAGATAATGTGATTGGTTTTCTTGGACTAAACTATTGAGTTTTGAAATAGAAAATATCAGATTTATAACATAGGGAAGATGAATAATTGTTATGAGTTTCCCTCTTGTTCTTTCATGCCAAAGTGTAACCATACATACTGATATTAATGTTAACCCTTTCAATGCTGAAATTTTAAAATGGACTTGTCCAGCTTTGAATTTGAAAGAGTCCAAAGCCAATTCTAGGAATCTAGACAGTGTAGACGCACCAGCTTGCCTGGCTCTTAGGATACTGGTGGCACACGCACCACAAAATTGCTTCAAGCAGTCAAAATGGATAACCCTGCTAGGTTGATGTACGGATTCTTTTGAGAAAGCAAACCTTCTTTTCTCCTGTAAGAATTTCAAGTTTGCTGCAGAAAAAAAAAAGATCATAAGATTAGGCACTAATCCTGATAAATTAGTTTTCACTGAATCTCTATTTTGAAATTGCACCATTTTGCCAGAAGAGATTTGCAAAGATCTAACTATTTTTCCCATCATGCCTGGATTCTGCTCAAACAGGAAGTACAGACTTCCAAGTTTATTTACATAGCAAGTCCTAGAGACACACGCTGACAGCTTCAAGATGCATGAATCTAAATTATTCTAAGACTGTCTGTAATGAAAAGTATTCCATTTTATGCGGCTAAATAAAGTTAGCTGCAGATTATGTTTGTTATTTCATTACATTTTACCTGTTCTTTATTGTGCTTTTGTAAGATCGAGACCCTACTTTCAAAATGTCTTGGATGAAAGTCATGTAACATTCTTGTAAAGTCTGTTTTTATGTGACTAGATAAACCCATCCCCTCATCAAGAATCTGCAGAAGACTAAGCATTGTGGCTAAAAGGAAAATTGCTAATACTCATCATCTTCTTTTTCCACAATGTTTTCACCTCTTCTCAATCATTTTACTTTCATTGAACTCTTTCCCACATACAACAAATCTGCAGAAGACGGCTTTGAAATCATCTTTTGAAAAATATTGAATATCCCCTTATATAAAAGTTAAGTTTCAGAGGAAAGCTGAACAAATTGTGACAAAAGGAGAAATTGCTCATTATGAGGAAGTTCATCTTTTGCCAAATTGTTTTCAAAAGTTGTTTGCCACAGTGGTGTCTGAAAGCATCTGTATTTGGGAAAGGGTTAACACATTTTGACGCATCTACAGCAGACGACTTTTGAAAACATTATGACAAAAGGAGAAATTACTCAAAACAAGCAATTTCTCCTTTTGCCACAATGTTTAGTAAGTGTACCTTTATTTCTAGAGATTTTCCAGATCTTGAGTTAATGTTTTCAAAGTCGTCTGCTGTAGATTTGATAAATGTGGGAAAGGGTTTAATAAAGTGGATCTTCTAGATTGGTTTCCGAGTGACATGGTTCATTTAGCAATGTATTAATTTTCTAGAAAAGTAAATTTAACCCTTTCCCACATACAAACAATCTGCAGAAGACAATTTTTGATAACATACTCACAAAAATAAGGAATGTATAATTATTGAATGGTGTTGAATTGAATTTGTCCACTTGCCACAGTGTTTTCAAGAGTTGTCTGCTGCAGAGGTGTCAGAAAGAGTTAAGTATGCTGGAAAGGGCTAATACAAATCGAGGGCTTCATGCAAAACGGTTGTTACTACATCTTAGATTAATATGTAGTTACAATCGCCTTGCATGAAGCCATCGAAATATAGTTTCCTAACTGGCCATTTTTCTATCTTAAATAGTCTAAAAACGATGAAAGCGAATTCTTTATCCAGCATTACTTAAAATATATCTGTTTCGTTTATGATGCAGATTAATGATGCCACCGTACCAGAAGCCATTTGAAACATTGTGGCAAAAGGAGAAATTGCTTCATCTTTTTTTTGTAGAGATATTTTATTTTATTTTATGTACATGTTTTCAAAGCCATTATTTGTAAATTTGTTATATGTTTTGAAAGGTTTATTTGCTGGCGAAATGGACCAAAATATAACAAGATTATTATGATGTCAGACATCCAAAAAAAGTCAAGATGACATGGGGCTAGAGTCAGATTTACTGGATGTTTTATACATGATGCAGCAGCCGAGAGTTTTTGATACATTGCAGAGCTATCATTATCTGAGTTAGAAACTGATCTTTCAGACAAAATTTCCACACACATACTTATATACCTCCCCCTTAGGTTTCATGGTTAATCCTTTCCTTGATAATGGTAAAATCTTGATGCCAGTCTGCCGCAAATTATCATAAATACAAATAGAATTTGCTCCAAACCAGCAGGTTCTTTCCTATTTCCACTTGTTTCCAAGGCAGACATGAGATAATATTGAAATATTATATCAAGTAAACAGTAAACCCTTTCCCACTTACAGATACTTTCTGATGGCCCTGCAGTAGATGACTATTAAAAACAATGTGACAAAAGGAGAAATTGGTCAAAACAAGCAATTTCTCCTTTTGCCACAATGTTTTCAAAAGTCGACTGCTGCAGAGGCATCAGAAAGTGTCTATATGTTGGAAAGGGTTAAATGTGTACAATTACAAGTATTACCATTAAGTTGGAATAGCCTTCAACTCCAGTGTTTCTTAGTTATTCGGAATGGCTAGACCGGGAACCGAATATTTCTGTTTCCTTCTATCGCAACTCTGAAAGCATCAAGAAAGGATGTTGCTAGTATCATTTTTGAATTCTTTCAAATGACAGGACAGGGTACCAAACATCACGGCTTCCTGTTCTCGCAAGCCTTAAAGCATCAAATGCTTCTAGCATCATGTTTAATTCTTTGGAATGACAGGGCTCATGCAGCACCAAACATTGTAGCATTAAAGCATCAATGAGAGAAGTTACTATAGTACAATTTTATTTATTCTTTGGGCAGCAAACACTGGGCATTCCTGCTTAAGCACTATTAACATATCAAGAACATCAGGACTGGAAAATATTAATGCGGTCACCTGCTCTAGAGGCTGTTATTTAATGGTCAACAAATTGTTTAAATTCTTCATAATTCCTAGAATTATGTGTCACTTGAACTCCACTTGCAGATGTATTTGCTACTGAAAAATTTCGTAACAATGTGGCAAAACGAAAAATTGTTCATTACTTAACCAGTATTCGCGCTGTTTGTGTGGAAAAATCCCAAAGTCCCTGGGACTTTCCTTTGGTACAAGAAGCCGACGCTGAGAGAGTTGTGAACATTGTTAGGAAATATTGCCTTTATCGAAGTTGATTCCAGAAGTAAACTGCTGCAGAGGTGTTCAAAGTCACATGTATTACTGAAAAGGGTAAACAACATCTCTTGGCAAGAAAAAAAAATGATTATCAGAAAGTTTTAAATCCCAATTTGTTTTTGCACATTATAACACACCATTTAAAGTTCACTTTGGTTTAATGACTGTTTGTAGTAAAACTTATCGGTTTCTGCATGATTTATAGATCCACGAATCTTCTCAGCTATCATTTTGTATAGGTTATCTTCTCCACCCATGGCTTTTAAAATTTAACTCTATTACTCAAAATTTAACTCTTCTATTTTATGCAAAATGTTACAAAAAAATATTTCAATAATTCTCATAGTACACTCAACTCCCAGCTTGGTCATTGATTCTTTCCAATAATTGACAGAAGTTACCATGACTCTCAACTCCTAGCTTGGTAATTGATTCCGTCTAACGATTGACAGAAGTTATCATGGCTTTGAATTCCTGGCTTGGTCATTGACTCTTTCAGATGATTGACAGAAGTTTTCATGGCTATCAATAGCTAAAACCATATATTTTGGAAAGGAGCCAGTTGCCTTGGAAGACTGTTGTGTAGAGTATTGGTGCACCATAGTCAGGAAACACCTAGTTAGGCAAATTGGCAGCTGTGATATAGCTGTTAAAAACTTGAAAGCGGAATTAAACTCTAAACAGTCAATCATTTCTGGGCAATTACAACAAATCAAGAGTTGAATGATCTTGGAGCCTCAGATAGTGTTTAAACTATTATCAAAACGAATAATTCTACTGACCAAGAACGTCTCTGAACCCAGTAGAGCAGCCAATATATTACAAGTCCTCTCTTTAAGAGCAGATTAATTGTATCAACAAGCTGGTTATTTGGTGCAAATGTCGGCCCAACATTAGGCGTAGAATTTTCATTGCTAAATGTAATTAGAGGATTTTTATGCTTTAAGTTATCCCTCCCTTAAAAAATGAAAAGATTGTCAGCTGCCTGCCATGTGTCTTCTCCATTATTTTACAATGACATGTCATAGTTTTTGCTGGGACATTATGGTAAACATACATAGTATTCTCAACAAAATATATATATAACAATTACCCCAAATTATAAGATACTACTTTTGATCATATTGTGGCCAATTGAGAAATTGTTCATAATGGATTCAAAGTGTAAGCTTCTACTTTTAACCCTTTCCCACATACGGCAATTCTGCAGCAGACGACTTTGAACGTATTTTGTCAAAAAATAGAAAATCTCCATAATTGAATGGATAACATATGACAAAAAGTGGAAAACATTGTGGCAAAAGGAGAAATTGCACGTTTTGTGCAATTTCTTCTTTTGTCACTATGTTTTCAAAAAGCCGTCTGCTGCAGAGGCGTCAGAAAGCGTCTATATGAGGGAAAGCGTTGACCCCGACACCCACATACAATCCGCAGCAGACGACTGCATAGATTTGGAACATCTATAAAGTTTAATGAAAGTATAATTATTGAATAGTACATGTATTTGATGAGTAATTTTTCCATCGCCACAATTGTTTTAAAAGTCATTTGCTGCAGATAAGCAAAATGCACCAGCAAGTGGGAAAGGGTTAACACAACCTTGTACAGATGAATATTTATAAAATATAGCAGTAAGAGGAGAAACTGCTGGAGACAACGGGCACACACACATAATATCAAGGGTTAACGATAATTATTTCCAGTATATTTAGCAAACTGTTTGAAATATTTCATAATACAAAGAAGATTTTTGCATTATTCTGCCCTTCCTGGAAACATGCAGATTGAGCTAATCCTTTACCACAAAGCAAACAACAGTTGATGCCTTAATTTGCAGCTGATGAATTGAAGACGTTGTAGACTAAGAAGTGGAAATAACTAAATATGACAAATTTCTTCTTTTCCCACAATGCTTTCAACTCTGTATCAAAATCGTATTTTTTTTTTTTCCAGACGTTTAAATTTTACCTCAGATGGCCCTTTCCCACATACAACAAATCTGAAGCCGAAACAACTTGGCAAAAATAGGGACACTCTCTCTATCAATGAAAATATATAAGAATTGCATATTGAGTTGAAAACATTGTAGCAAAAGGGGAAATTGTGCCTTATGAGCAATTATTCCTTTTGCTACAATGTATTGAACTATGACCTGATGCAGAGGTGTCAGAAAGTCTTCTACTACGGAGTGATCAAAGTTTGTGGGAAAGGTATAGTTGCTCTTATAGTATCACATCAGGTAATGAAAGGGTCCAGTCTTATGTATCGAGGGCTTGGTGTGAAACGGTTGCAACTAAATTTGATATTTTTTACCAAGGTTAATCACCTCGCCATAAAGTCTTTACAAGCGTTAAATAATTTTTCTTGGTAAACAATGGAAATTTAGGTGCCATTGCTCGTTCTGAGCAATGGCACCTAAATTTGCATTGTTTACAAAGGAGTCAAAATTGCCCCTAAACCAGGGTTTTCAAAATAGGTTTTTAGTTACAACCGTTTCACACCAAGCCCTCAGTATATGAAAAAGGTCTTATAAAAAAGCGGTATGCACTAGATATCTAGATCTCTCTTGGAAAGAGGATATTCCTTTGAAATGGTGTGATAAAAATAATGGGAAATTATTGTCTACTGCAGATGTAGACTACCTCCCTGTGATAATTGTTTTACCCAACTCTTTCACATGTACAACAAATCTGTAGCAGAAGACTAATATGAAAGCATGTTAGGCACAAGATTGGAAAATCTCAATAAATTCTGTTTTTAACCCTTTCCCTCATATAGACGTTTTCTGATGCCTCTGCAGCAGACAGCTTTTTGAAAACATGGCCGTTTTCAACCCTACTCATTTATTGTACTTTCATTCAAAGGGAGTTTCCAAAAAAAGTATGATATGTTTTCAAAATCGTCTGCTGCAGATTCGTTGTATGTGGGAAAGGGATACTTTCAATTTTTGAATTGTTGCAATATTATTTTTTCCTCATCTATTTTTTTGAAGCAGCAGACTCTGAAAACCTGGTTCTAGATATGTTTTCACCCCCTTTATGACTTGTCAGAGATAAAAGGTATACAGTGATGCCCCTTGTCTCTGGTTCAGATCTTACCATGTTCATTACCATGATAGATAATAGTATCTATGAACTGCAGGGATATCCATTTCCATCATTAAATCCTTTCCCAAATACAGCATCAGCAGACGATTTTGAAAATATCAAGGTAACAAAAATGGAAAATATAATGTTTTATTAATGTATAAATATTGGATATAGTTGAAAATGTCGGAAAAATGAAAATAAATAAGAATAAAAGAGAATTTTCTAATTATGAGCAAATTCTCTTTTTTTCTCAATGTGGTCTGTTGCATATGTGTCAATAAGACATCTGCATGTCGGAATGGGTGAAGCTTCCCAGTCATGCAGACAATTCTAAAGTAGACAACTTTCGAAACAACATCTTCAGAACAGTAGACGTTTATCATAATGAGATAAAGGAATATTATTGCTTATCCCTTTCCCTCATTTAGACGCTTTGAAGACTGATGAGCAATTTCTCCATTTGCCACAATGTTTTCAAATGTTTTCAGTAAATATACCTTCATTTATATAGATTTTCCATGCATTTGTCTAGATGTTTTCAAAGTCATCTAGTGCAAATTGGTTGTATGTGGGAAAGGGCTATTCTCAGTCTCTTCTGAACCTCCAGGGTCTGCATGCATATAATATGGCTCGAGATGTAAATTCCTGTGAAAATTTAGAAGTATAGCTCCACTAGCTTATATGCCAGTCTACCATAATGTTGTTCCAAAGAGACAGGCAACTGGACCTCACTGCAAGATAAACTTACAAGTAGTACGGGGAATTGCTGGGATGTAACTGAATAACTGTTGCAAGAGGTTTAAAACACCATTCAAATGAAATACACATTAATTGTCCTTTCTTAACCCTTTCCCACCTGCAGACGCATTTCGACGCAATAGCAGCAGACGACTTTTTGAAAACATAGTGACAAAAGAAGAAATTGCACAAAACGTGCAATTTCTCCTTTTGACACCAATGTTTTCCACTTTTAGTCATAGGTTATCCATTCAATTATGGAGATTTTCCATGTTTTGATAAAATACGTTCAAAGTCGTCTGCTGCAGAATTGTCGTATGAGGGAAAGGGTTAAGCGCAAACCATTAAAGAATGAAATGATAAATATTCTGACAGACACTTACAATAAGGCGATTTTTATGGTAATACAGGAAAACCAACCTTAACCCTTTCCCTCATACGACAATTCTGCAGCAGACGACTTTGAACGTATTTTGTCAAAACATAGAAAATCTCTATAATTGAATGGATAACCTATGACGAAAAGTGGAAAACATTGTGGCAAAAGGAGAAATTGCACGTTTTGTGCAATTTCTTCTTTTGTCACTATGTTTTCAAAAAGCCGTCTGCTGCAGAGGCATACGAAAGCGTTTATATGAGGGAAAGGGTTAATATCATTATCACACACATGGAAACAAATGGGAACTGCTGTACAGAAGTAGCCAAGTCAGCTTGTGTGTATATGCTGGCTGATCTGGTTTTACACTGGCCACAAATGCCTAACAGTTGGGTTTCTCAGAGCGGGCAAATTGCTCCTTTAGTCTTTTTCTAACTTTTTTTTTTTTACCGAGTATTTTTGTTTACTTAACTTTACCAGTCAGGTGCATGAGAAAAACATAAATCATGAAATGCACAATAAATTTTTATTGAAATCATGCGTATCCTTACTATTCTGATAAAATATATCTCATTTGGAAGATTATGTGGATTTAAGCATTGAACAAAACTTTACTCTGTGCGGGTTAGTTGCCATTTACTGGATGTCATTTTTTGAAGGTTGTCTGCTTTTAGAAATGTTCCAAGGAAGAACATGTTGCATCTGACAAACTGGAAAAGTAATTTTCATGTGGAGTTAAAAACATATTTGGAAATTGCTTGTTCAGTCTTATTTCTCTGTTTCCCACAATGTTTTTCAAAGTCTTTTGCTGCTTATAATGGCATTCAAATAAATCAAATTAATTTTTTTCAATTGAAACAAATTATTTTCCTCTCATGTTTTTATAGCAGACCACTCTAAAAATATCCTATCTTGTAATTGTATTCACATGTCCAATTTCCATAAATTTTCACCAAAGATGGTTAAAAATGCATATCTTGCAATGAATAATATAAAACTTATTAACCCTTTCCCTCATATAGACGCTTTCTGACGCCTCTGCAGCAGACGGCCTTTTGAAAACATAGTGACAAAAGAAGAAATTGCACAGAACGTGCAATTTCTCCTTTTGCCACAATGTTTTCCACTTTTTGTCATAGGTTATCCATTTAATTATGGAGATTTTCTATGTTTTGTCAAAATACGTTCAAAGTCGTCTGCTGCAGAATTGCCGTATGAGGGAAAGGGTTAACACTTTCCCAACTACAACAACTCTGCAGCAGATAACTTTTAAAACGCCTAGACAAAAATATGGAAAACCTCTATAAATGCAGACATTGCTGCCTGCAATAGGAGAAATTACTCATTATGAGCCATTACTTCTTTTACCACAATGTTTTCAAAAGTCATCTGCTCCAGATGCATAGAAATATGTCTGTATGTGGGAAAGGGTTACTGAGGTACATTCATTAACCCTTTCCCACATACGACAATTCTGCAGCAGACGACTTTGAACGTATTTTGTCAAAACATAGAAAATCTCCATAATTGAATGGATAACCTATGACAAATAGTGGAAAACATTGTGGCAAAAGGAGAAATTGCACGTTTTGTGCAATTTCTTCTTTTGTCACTATGTTTTCAAAAGGCCGTCTGCTGCAGAGGCGTCAGAAAGCGTCTATATGAGGGAAAGGGTTAATACAATAGAAATTATCCTGACAGTAAGGGTGCTGATAGAAAATAATATGATAGGTAGATTGGTTTGATGACAGTCCTAAACACATCCTAAAGACCGATATTTAACCCTTTACCTGCCTAACAGGACAACGAAATGTCCTCTATCAGTAAGTTGGCAGAAATGTACTAGCTATGGTAGACATGTCCATAGCCACCATGAAATACAAATTGTTTTGCTTCTTAATAACTATATAAACTGATGAAGTGTCGGAATATGAATTTATTATGATATGTTACAGATTTCCGATTCAAAATGTATTAAAAAAACGAATGTTATTTCAAGCATAGAAAAGATGACAATAAGGGTGTAACACTATAGAAGAAATGATCCTCGTTTTCACTGTTAACTTGTTATCACACTCCAGCGACTTCACTATACCTTATTGGACCTCCGACGTAGATTCACGGAGACCACCAGTATACTCGTTTATCATATTGAGAGAAGGAGGAGAGAAAACATACAGCAGGCTCAAGAGTAATACTGTTAAACTCCATAGCCATTCTTTTTGCAATTATCTTGGTAAATGTATCATGAAAACCTATGTAGTGGGTACTCATGTCAATTGTCTCTGTGAGGTAATTGAATTTAGTACCGACAATATGGGTTTATATTGAGGATTAAGTGATTTAAGTGGCGATAAAATATGTGCTAATTGTTCGGCTCTGTTTGGAAAGCAGAATGTTTGGAGTATAAATAATTATCATGTGGAATTAATTTTTGTATAACAGATTAGTGTATCTAATTGTTTGTTTATTCTTGTGTGATATTAATTTTTGTTGATAGATATTGTGCTTAATTAGTGATGACTGCAGCATTATGAAAATGGTGAAATATTGATACAAAGAGTGGTTTAAGTTGCTCTGGAATCAATGTCTGTGATTTATTCCATCTAGTGGTTTATTTTAAGCTTATCATCAAGGTGAAAGAATTATGTGGATGAAAAATAGTAATTTATAATCATTAAAATCTACTGGTGAAACGTAGTTTTGTTTTGGAACATTGAGATGAAAATTGACATTTGGATGTAAGGAGTCATATTCACCTTGAGTTTGTGCCTTTCTGTATATTACTTGTACCACTAGATTGCTATTTGGAATATATTTTAAAGTATCTAAAACTATCTCCAGATAGATACTGAATTAAAATTGGATTTACCTATTTTTGTAAGTATTTGTGTTTGTTAATTAATTGATGGAGATATTGAAGATTGAAGATGACTGCTCATGCCTTCATTTTATTGTCAACAAGGTATCCCTAAGTTTTAGAGCCAAATTTCATAGGATTTTAGACTGTTATATAATTGAAGAAATATAACTAATATTCTGTGCTTAGTTACTTATTTTTGAAATCAAGATATTGAAGCTTAATCTTGGAAAGAATCATGAAGGTTATCTAGAAACATTTTCTGTATGACTGCAATATCTCAATGAGAGAAGTCAAAATGATGTCCATGTTTGAATTCTTTTCTGTATATTTTATCATAAAAGACCCTAAAACTTGGGTAATTGGTCTGACTATTTTGAAATATTGTAGGATAAATTCATTTTTGTAACCCTTATCTGCGCTTGGCCTAGATACACTTGATGAATCATTAAAATGAAAGCGGCCATCTTGTTTCTCCAGAAACATCTTGATTGGCTGATATCATTACATAATTAACAGTTTTCCTCTTCGTTGGCGACAGACTGTTGCACGGCTCGACTAACATATGACATAACAGAATACAAGAAAGCAGAAGTGCATTTCGCAAAAATTAGTTCTGGTAGGCAAATAAAATGCTGATGGTACACTCAATAGCCTTACTTAAGCTTTTATTTGAAATAAATCTAGAAATAATAAGTGAATACAATTAACGTAGATGATTTCTGACGCATCTGCAGCAGACAACATTGTAACAAAAAAACAAATTGCTCAAGCAATTTCTCCTTTAGTCACAATGTTTTCATCTGTGTTCAATAATTATACTTTCATTTATATAAAAGTTTCTGTACTTTTGCCTACATATTTTCAAAGTTGTCAGCTGCATATTTGTAGTACCGTTATGTGGAAAAGGGTTAAACTTACTAAGGTTTTTTCAATGAAAGAAATAAGTTGTTTTGAAGCCTTTTCCACATACAATAATTCCTTGTATGTGGGAAAGGGCTAAAGGAAGATGCTGATTTTATTAATAATGATTAGAAAATTGTAGACAAATTGTTGTTCAAGGGGGCATTCTCCAAAGTAGGTGATGCAGTTCTTTTTCTGGAACTCTTTCTCTTTAACCAAACATGGAAGTTTATAGAGAAATGTCAAATCACGAAGCAGAAGTTTACTTAACTTTTTTACATACCACATAATTATATATAAAAGCCAGCAACTGAGATGTCAAATCAGCTGACAACATTTGGAATATTATATAAAGTTGTCAATGCTGTGAAATTATTGCCAAAATAATTTCACTATTTTGATTTATTTAGAAATTTAAACTATTGCCATTGACTGAAAGTATTAACTTTTGACAAATAATCTAGATTTATTGAAAGGAAAAGCCTGCAGCTTCTTGAAAAAAGTATTTTCTAGTAATATATTTGACATACCAAGAAGTGGGTGATGTTTACTGTTGATTGAACATTTTCAGATGCTCCCTTTTCTTTTTGAAGTGATATTTGAAAAAGAATTATCTTTAAAAGTATATTGATAATTCATGTAGTATAAACTGTATATGATTCATCTTCAGTCTTAAAAATAGAATTAGAAATCACATTTCATTTCTTGAATTTTGTATGTTCCAAAAGCCTTTTCAATTCTCTTTCAATTATATTTTATAATTATTTCTCCTTAAAATAATTATGAGTGATAACGTTGTTACAGACATGGCAGTTATAAATATATTTTTATGCTATTCTCATAGACAATAGTTCTGTTCGTTTTTAGTAATACCTTATAATATTCTTTGAATGTCTGTGATCTTTCCCTGCTATTTCAAATTAAAGTTTATAATACAATTAATATAATTGGTTTCTTACTCTTTTATCTTAAACCTTTTAATACTTAATTTTTAAAATGAACTTCTCCACTTTTGGATGAGTCTAAAGCCAATTCTAGAAATATCAAGATTAATTTAACATGTTGAGTTTAGCCGCCAATAATATAGATAGAGCCTGGTCAGACGGCGCGGATGCGCTGGTTCTATTCTGGTAGCACAGGCTTCACTAAAACCAGTTCACATTATCATATGGCTAATAGTAGGAAGTAAATTTAGTAGCACTGTAAGAAATTCTAGATTAAATTTCACTTAGGAGAAGATATGATATATATTTGTCAAAATCAAGATGATATTTTTATATATACATGTAGTCCCAATTTTACATGTTCAAAGGACGAACATAGTTGTAAAGGTGTGATTGTCATCTGTAATATTAACTGTACATTATACTTTTGAGTTTTCTGTTTTGAAAACATTTCAGGAAAACATGTAACACAACGAAATTTGTGAAAAAAAGAGAAATTGCTCATCTTTTCTGCTGTTATCACTGTGGTTTCAGAAGTCTTTGACTGCGGAAAATCCAATGTCTGTATGGGCAACTAGCATAGCCTAGCCTAGGACAAGTGTCTAACTGTTAACTCCGCATACGACTTTGAAAATATCTAAGACGTCTATAAATGAAAGTAAAACTACTGAATAGAGTTGAAAACATTGTGGCTAAATAAGAAATTGCTAATAATGAGCAATTTCTTCTCTTGCTATAATATTTTAAAAAGTTTTCTGCTAAAGATGCGCGAATATGTGTGTATGTGGGAAAGGGTTCATTTACTTTTCCATATTTGACTAGAGATTTTCATTTGGATATGTTAACAACATATTATGTGCAATCTGATCTCACTCATTACCCATATTTAGAAAACGAAATGTACCAGTTATATGTACTAGCTCTGTTTAAATTATTGCCTAAAATGTGCAGCTTTAATATTCAATGTTCATCTAAATTAAAAGTTTGGATCAAAAGACTGTGCAGATAAATCCAAGGTTTGGATCACTAGGCTATGCAACTCTAAATTCAAAGTTTGTATCATAAGGCTGTGCAGATAAATTCAAAGATTGGATCATAAGGCTGTGCAGATAAATTCAAAGATTGGATCATAAGGCTGTGCAAATAAATTCAAAGATTGGATCATAAGGCTGTGCAGATAAATTCAAAGTTTGAATCACAAGGCTGTGCAGATAAAGTCAAAGTTTGAATATCAAGGGCCGAAGGCTATGCAGATAAATTCAAAGTTTGAATCACAAGGCTGTGCAGATAAAGTCAAAGTCTGAATCACAAGGCTATGCAGATAAATTCAAAGTTTGAATCACAAGTCTGTGCAGATAAAGTCAAATTTGAATCACAAGTCTGTGCAGATAAATTCAAAGTTTGAATCACAAGGCTATGCAGATAAATTCAAAGTTTGAATCACAAGTCTGTGCAGATAAAGTCAAAGTTTGAATCACAAGTCTGTGCAGATAAAGTCAAAGATATGATCACATGGCTGCCGCTCTACCTCAGAGCAACTGTCTCCTATGTTGAAGTAGTTGATAGGTTTAAGTATTTAAATTATTTGTATAGAGCAATAGAGAGCATCTTGAAGCACCATCACTTGAAGAGGTATTAAAGTTCAAAGGGCTACTTGAATTAGACTTTTTATAGCTTCTTGTGTTTTTTTCGCTCTTTGAAAAACTTGGTTAAAACTTTCTAAATATATAACCTGATGTTTGCTATCAATTGTCAATGGACCATTTACCCTTTCCCACATACAGGTACATCCAATTTACAGCAGACGACTTCGAAACCATGTAGGCAAAAATATAGAAAATTTCTATTTTTTAATGAAAAAATATTTATTGAATAGAGTGTAAAACATTGTGGCATATAGAATAAATGCTCATGATGAGCAATTTTTCTTTTTTATCACAATGTTTTCAAATTTGTTTGCTTCATTTGCGTCAAAATGCTTCCTCAAGTGGGAAAGGGGTTTAAAAGAATCTCCTTGTAAAGTTGAACCACTGACCACACCGTAAGAATTTCTTAAGCTGATTGCTTGTGAGATCATATACACATAAAACTGATTATAAGTAATGATATTTATTAAACAGACTTTAAGTATCATTACTTTAAAATAGGCTAAAAGTAAAGATACTTATAAAATAGGCTTAAAGTAAAAGTTACATTAAAAATTAGGCTAAAAGTGATGATACTTATAAAATAGGCTGAAAGTAAGAGTAGTTAAAAATTAGGCTAAAAGTAATGATAATTATAAAGTTGGCTAAATGTTATATTACTTATAAAATATGCTTAAGTAAAGCTACTTATAAAATTTGCTAACATTATAGATACTTAGGCCTAAACAAAACAAAAAATTGACATTTTTATTCGTCCACAATAGGAAAACATTTTCATAGGAAGCATTTGATGGCAAAGTCAAGCTCCTATTAGCAGTTTACAATCAAAACACAGAGAAACTAGGATTCACATCCTTTGGGACCTAAAATGAGTAGAATTAGTATGATTTGAAGGTTTCAATATTGTTTGTTTGCAAATTTAAAGCAAAATAAAAAAAAAAATCCCTACCTACCAACCCATATTTATTTCAGGTCATAACCAGAAACAAACCTATTATTTTTTTAGGCCTTATAAAATAGGCTTAAAGTAAAGATATTTATTAAACAGGCTAACAGTAAAGATACTTATACAATAGGATAATGGTAAAAATACTTATAAAAAACGTAGGCTTAAAGTAATGATACTTTTAACCCTTTCCCTAAAACAGCAAATTTGCAGCAGACGACTTTGAAAATGTCTACTCAAATATATGGAAAATCTGTATAATTGTATTTATAATTACTGAAAAAGTTGAAAACATTTTTGCAAAAGGAGAAATTGCTCGATTTCAAAAGTAGGGAAAGGGTTAAAATAGGCTAAAAATATAGACACTTACAAAATAGGCTAAAGGCAGGGGTCGAATTTAGCCAGATTTTCTACTTGCATTTTTTCGTAAGTGCTATTTTTTGTTACTTGCTAAATGAAAAAACAACTTGCATTTTTGAGTACTTGTTAGAACTTTAATTTTAAGCAACACAATGTTAACTACAATAATGCAATACACTATTATGGTCAATGTAATGTAAACATGGCACAAAACATGCTGTGAAAAGAAGCTGTTGAGACTGTCAGATATACAGCATAGTCTAGAAACTGTTCTGGCTCCATATGGCAGAGTATGGGGTCTTTTCTGTCTTAGTCCAGACAACCACCATCTTGTCACAGCAGGTTTTGGGTCATATTCTCTAAGGGCAACATCAGCAACTTTAATTCTTATCAAAATATCAAGTATTTCAGCACCAAGCATACACCACCAGTCAGATTATATTTTTCTCACATGATGCATTTAAGACTAAGCCAAATAACACACAGAAACATCCCCCAAATAATACAAATTCAGGGTGTTCTGGTGAAGATTGCATCGATAAATGAGCTTTAAGCTAATGTTCAAAAGTTAAATATGAAAAATATATACCAAAATATATATTCCAGCACTGTACAGGTGAGCCTTGAGTAAAACCAAATGAAGAAAAGTCATTTATGAAAACTGATGAGCTATTGTTTTTTAATTGGAAACGGGAATCTAGAGTATCATTCGCGCGATCTGAGACACAATACTATAAGCGTTTAATTCTTACCCAGGGCTCTCACTAGGCTTTAATTTTATGGCGAAGTGATGCGACCTAGGGAGAAGTGATATTTCTTGTTTGTTGATCATCACGCATTGTAATCTCATCGTTTGGAATAGAACACAAATTCAACACATTAACTTAAACAATGGTGAAATAAATCGCCGAAATATAAATAACAATTAATAAGTGGACATCTTTTAATTATTTATTTGCTGTTTACCGGTTTCTTCTTTTCGTAAAGAAGTCAGTCGCAATTAGTATCCAAAACAACGTTAATTATTTGTATCGGACAAACATACAATCTCTTTATGAGTAGAATTATATAGGTTGTTTGTTAAATTGAGGAATTGTCTTTTGATTGGTTAATTACGAATATTATGACACCCCCATGCTACAGCATTTATTATGAAGCCCCGAAAAATATTCTGATGTGTTTTCAATTTCTCAATTATTGAAGACGATTTTCTCATTAAACGAAGAAAAGATTTACAACCTCATTAATACTATTGAAAGGGTTAACAAATAATTTGACTTCAATCTCATTTACATCGGATACGTATTTAATGATTTTACATGGGGCGCCATAATATTTGATATGACTATCGGTTCTTTGTTTATGCAAATTAGACGATTTTGACTGGTTTTTGATCGGTTCAATGTCATTGTGTTAGTTAAATGATTTGTTCCTCAGCTTTAAACGTATATATACACACTCAGATGTCAAATATTACTGTTTATTGCGCTAGCGACACGATAACTATTGCATGCATACCCGTTAGTGTTTGTTTTGAGATTTTGTTTTGTAAATAAGGGACTCGCGATTTTTAGCAAGTTGATTTTTTATCAGGTCGCTATCAGCAAAACTGACTCGCATTTAGCGAGTATGCGAGCTTAAATTCGAGCCCTGTAAAGGTAAAGATACTTATAAATTTAGGCTAAAAGTAAAGATACTTTCGAAATAGGTTAACAGTTATGATACTTATAAAATAGGCTAAAAGTAAAGATACATATGTACTTATAAAATAGGCTAACAGTTATGATACTTATAAAATATGCTAAAAGTAAAGAAACATTATGTACTTATAAAATAGGCTAACAGTAAAGATACTAATAAAAATAGGCTAACAGTAAAGGTACTTATAAATAAAATAGGCTAAAAGTAAAGATACAATTACTTATAAAATAAGCTAACAGTAAAGATACTAATAAAATAGGCTAAAAGTAAAGATACATGTACTTATAAAATAGGCTACACATAATGATAATGATCAGACTGCATGAATTGTAAGGATGAACTGGATCCTCCTTCTTGGTTAAACTTGATCAATGTTATGTTTAGATAATTAAACAGCAAAACCTGAGGTATTTTGGTCCTCATAAAACAGGCTATAAGTAATGATACTTATGGCTTTAGCAGTAATAAACTAATGGCTTATTTGCATTTTATTGTTTAAACAAAAGGCAAAAATGACAAAATTAGTGCAAGCCAGGAGACTTTTATGTGCTATTTGGAGTGAATAAGCGTAACACGATGTTTAGTTTTACTTTTGACAAGAAAGAGCTAAGAACAAGAAAGCTTTCCACTTTAACATTTAAAAACTTTATGTTGATTTTTTTTTTTTACTATGTTTTTAGATTTGTCTTCTTTGAAATCATAATACATGTCTAGGAAATTAAACATTTTAAACTGGAATTAAAATAAACATGATGGTTGCTTTCAAGCAGTTTCTCCTATTCCCAAACAGTCTTCAAATTAAACTCACCTGCATAGGTGTTAACAGTTTCCCACATGCAGCACATCTTCTACAGACTACTTTGAACAAATATTGAAACTCTGTAAAGGTATAAGTGTAACTATTGAATAGATTTGAAAACATTCTGATAAAAGGAAAAATTGAAGAAACTCCACCAGCTACCGAGACATGAATTTAAGAATTGTACTTTTAGACCTTTTTGATGTTTATAACTTTTTCCTCAGATGTTTGCAAAACAGACAACCCTTTCCCTTATATATACGCTTGCTTACACCTTTGCAGCAGACGACTTTTGAAAACTGTGTGGCAAATTGAGAAATTACTCATGATGAGCAATTTCTCCATTCGCCACAATGTTTTTAACTCTACTTTCATAATAGTTCCATAATTGTGTGGGTATGTTTCCAAAGTCATCTGCTGCAGTTTTGGTAAAAGTAAAAAATACAAACCACTCACAGAAACATATTAACCCTTTCAAATGCTCATTATGGTTCAATTGGACATGTCCATGCAGTTTTGCAATTGGAATAGTCCATAGACAATTCAAGGAATATCAAGACTGAAAAGTTGAGTTCTTCAGCAAAGACTATAATAGAGCCTCAGGTCAATCGGCTGTCATAATACTGGTGGCAGACGTTTCACTAAAAATTGGTTCAACCAGTCAAAGGGTTAATTTCTGCCAATCCAGTATAGCCCCTAAATTAATCATAAACATTTGTACATATTTTAAGGGGATTTCATATTTATATACATGTAGTCAATTACAAAGAACACATGTTTTTGGATTCCGCTCTGTTCTTGTTCACATGGAAACCTGAGAGTGTGCTACTGTGGAACCCTTACTCTCCAGAATGGAGTGGAATAATGGCCCAGTGCTCAAAACTCTTCAAGATACAGACAATTTGTTGTCAACATTGGGAAAAAACCGAAGAATTAATCAAGACGATCTTTTTTCCTTTTACCACAATGTTTTCAACTTGTTATCAAAATGATATTTTGAGGGATATATTTATTTAAACCCTTTTGAAGCAAAGGACTTAAAAAAAACATGTTTTTAACTCTTTCACACATAAAAGGAATCTGCAGCAGACGACTGAAAACATTTAGGCAGAAACAGGGGATGCACCTGTAAATTAATGTAAATTTATTGATTGGAGTTGAAAACTGGTGGCAAATGAGGGAATTGCTCATAATGAGCAATTTCTCCTTTTGCCACAATGTTTTCAAATGTTGTGCTCTGCAGAGGCATCAGAAAGGTTCTGTATGTGTGAAAGGGATAAAATGGTTAAAAAAATATGTGTAAAATGTGATGTATGGATAGCTGCCACCATGGTAGAAGCAGACATAATTATTTGCACTATCTGTACTGGTTTGGGAGCTGCCTATGAACCACCTTGTAAAAAGCCTTTAGCCCCTTCCCACTTGCAGATGCATTTTGACTTTTGGAAACATAGTGGCTCATGATGAGCAGTTATTCCATTTGTCATTATGTTTTTAACTCAGCACTGGGCAGTGGACGCCTTAAAAAAACATCAATGCAAATATATAGAAAATGTCCATAAATGAAAATGAAATTACAGAATAGAATTGAAAACATTGTTGTTAATGGAGAAATTGCTCATTATATTGTTACAATGTTTTCAAATACAGTCTGCTACATGCAGATACATCAAAAACAAATCTAAATATCACATAAAGAGGTATTCAGGGTTCATCTAGCAGGTACCTGCTTCGATGCCTATGAATGTTACAGGTTAATATGGAGCACTTGTTTATCACGGGAAGTGAGAACCACTGTAACCAGACTAGTTCTGTTTTACAATTATTTTGATAAATCGGGATATTCATCCCCTTTTTAGATCACCTAGAGCCAAAGGCTCAAGGTGAGCTATTCTGATCACTTTTTGTCCGTCGTCCGTCGTCCGTCGTCCGTCCGTCCGGCGTTAACTTTTAGCTTTAAACATCATCTCCTCCCAAACTCCAAGGACAATTTCCGTGAAACATCACAGGACTGTTCCTCTGGTTGGCCTCTTTCAAAGTTGTTCAAAGATTTAAATTCCATTGAGAACTTTGGTTGCTGCGGCATCAGAAAGGGGACAAAATGTCCAAACTTTAAAAATCTTCTCCTCCGAATCTGCATGTCAGATTCAAATATAATTTGGTAGAAATGTTCCTTGGGTGACCCTCTATAAAAAATGTTCAAGCCATACTGATTGGGCGAAAAACATGGCAGTCAGGCGGCATCAAAAAAGGGGCAAAATGACAAAATTTGAAAATTCCATTTTTATGAAAGTGCTTGTCTGATTTTAAGAAAATATAATACGAATCTTACTGTAATGATCCTCTATTTAATTTGTTTAAGCCGTTTTGATTGGTTACACAATCATAGCAACCAGGCGTCATCACAAAAGGGGTAAATTGAACTTTTAGCTACAAATGACAACCAACTCCTACCATTCCAATAGAACAATTTCCACAAAACATCACAGGAATGTTCCTTTGGTGGTCCTCTTTCAAAATTGTTCAAAGATTAAAATTCCAATGAGAACTTTGGTTGCTGCGGTATCAGAAAAGGGGACAAAATGTCCAAACTTTAAAAATCTTCTCCTCCGAATCTGCTCGTCAGATTCAAATATAATTTGGTAGAAATGTTCCTTGGGTGACCCTCTATAAAAATTGTTCAAGCCATACTGATTGGGCGAAAAACATGGCAGTCAGGCGGCATCAAAAAAGGGGCAAAATGACAGAATTTGAAAATTCCATTTTTATGAAAGTGCTTGTCTGATTTTAAGAAAATATAATATGAATCTTACTGTAATGATCCTCTATTTAATTTGATTAAGGCGTTTTGATTGGTTACACAATCATAGCAACCAGGCGTCATCTCAAAAGGGGTAAATTGAACTTTTAGCTACAAATGACAACCAACTCCTACCATTCCAATAGACCAATTTCCACAAAACATCACAGGAATGTTCCTTTGGTGGTCCTCTTTCAAAATTGTTCAAAGATTAAAATTCCAATGAGAACTTTGGTTGCTGCGGCATCAGAAAGGGGACAAAATGTCCAAACTTTAAAAATCTTCTCCTCCGAATCTGCCTGTCAGATTCAAATATAATTTGGTAGAAATGTTCCTTGGGTGACCCTCTATAAAAATTGTTCAAGCCATACTGTTTGGTCGAAAAACATGGCAGTCAGGCGGCATCAGAAAAGGGGCAAAATGACAAAATTTGAAAATTCCATTTTTATGAAAGTGTTTGTCTGATTTTAAGAAAATATAATACGAATCAAGAATGTTCCTTTGGTGGTCCTCTTTCAAAATTGTTCAAAGATTTAAATTCCATTGATAACTTTGGTTGCTGCGGCATCAGAAAGTGAGAAAAATACCCAAATTTTAAAATCCTTTTCCTCCATAATCTACTTGTGCGATTGCAAGATAATTTGGTAGAAATGTTCCTTAAGTGACCCTCTAAATAAACTGTTGAAGCCATATTGATTTCGTTAATAAAACAGGGCAGCAAGGCGGCATCAGAAAAGGTGCAAAATGACAAAAACTTTATAATTCCATTCTTATTAAAGTTCTTGTTAGATTTCAAGATATAAATGGCCTTTACTGATAAGCTGTTTCTTGAGAAGTGTCCACTCCTTTGCAGTTTCATTTACACTCCCTGATAACATTTTCCCAGATATTTGCAGTTAAATATTTGCTACTAATTTACTATCAATTAGGTGATCGATTTAGGGCCATCTTGGCCCTCTTGTTCTTCATCATGATTCATGATTGGTTAATTAAGTTGTTACAACTGTAAGGCCACCTAATTCTCACATTTCTTTTATGATTGACTAAAGGCAGCAAAACGTTTTGTTTTTAATACTAATCTGAAACAGCTGATTGATTGATTGATTGGGGCTAATTAGCACTGTTTTCAACAATCTTTCAGTCATATCATGGTGTCCAGTTCACCTATTTGTGTTTCCTAGTTTTCTCAAACTAGTACTCCACACAATAAACTTTCAAAGAAACTGGCTGCTTTTCCACATAGACTGTTAGCCCATTTGTGAAAGACGAATGACGCTTGTCACAGTGACTTTTATCAAACGTCTGAAAGAATGTTCGCTTAGCTGTGATTCAAACTCATCACCCCTGGATTGACAGTCAGCATGACTGAACTATTGAGGCTCGGCATCTGAGATAGCAAAGGATCTTTGCATCAACACAAAAATGATGGTAGGAACAGATTCTGACGAAATAATTGAAGAATTATTCTGCAGTAGTTCCACGCTTGCTTACATGGATTCAAATGAACCTGGGAATTAAACCTGGGTGTTCAAATATTTGATGTCTGGAGCCTGCATATCCTTTGTTCAACTTTAACCCTTTCCCACTTACAGATGCTTTTTGACACATCACCAGCAGATGACTTATGAAGACGGGAGTAATTGCTTGAAGGAGCAAATTCTCTCAAGTTAATTCTCCTCGTGTCAAAATGTTGTCAACTATGTTTCAAGATCATAATACCACTCTTCGAGACATAGAACTTTGTTTGTCAAAAACAGATGACTTTTAAAATATCAAATCAGGTAAACAGTTAAATAAAAAACAGTTTTCTTGAATAATTTTTTCTGAAAATAATTAATTAAATAGGGTACTTTAACAGTTTTACTTCAATGAAAAAGAAAAAGATGCAAGAAAATAGAGTTACTATACAAATTTTAGTGATAGATACTTTCATCCCTTGGTTAGAGAACTAATTAGACCATTGGACCACACCGTAGTTATGTAAATTGGACAGTGTTGCCCGTTTGCCATCTCAGTATACTTGCATGGCATTTTAAATGCCTTAATTATTTTATGAAATTAAAAGTGATATATCAATAGTAGCCTTGTTTTGGGTTTCACATATCACCATGTAGAATTTCTTGGATGGAAATATGTGGGTATGAGATCATATATTAAGCATCAGGTGAAAAGTGCTGACTAAATCTCTGAATGTCGGTTTCATTGTGATGTAGCTAAATAATTATCTGTTAAGCCCGATATGCAATTTTGACCACAGTTATGGTTTCATTTGCCTAAGTGATGTATTCTGACTTTCAGAATGATGTTTTCAGTGTGAGAAGGAATGATCTTAACTATCCTATGAAGTAATGGATTTACCAAAAACTAAATGAAATGTAAACAGTGAATTCATTAAAATTGGGTGTAACAACTAGTCCTGTTTGCTAGACATGTTTAAAGACAGTTTAGAAATCAGTAAAAATGGCATGGGATGTTTTTTCACTGCTGAAAGTGTAATTATAAAAGATAATTTTGAAAAGTATAATAAGATAAAAACTTGTGAACCACGTCCATTGAAAAGGGGGATCTTAATGCACCCACTATGGGCATCACATAGTTGGTGTGCCAAATTGTCAATATCCTAGTTGTTCTGCTATATTTGCATCAAATAATATATTGGTGCCCTTTTGGCATCACATGTTATGATGTGCCCTTTTGTTTTCACATACATTGGTGTGTTCTTTTGGCATCACATAAATTGGTGTGCATTTTTGGCATCACATGTATTGATGGATGTGCCCTTTTGTTTTCACATACATTGGTGTGTTCTTTTGGCATCACATGAATTGATGTGCACTTTTGGCATTACATAAATTGGTGTTTCCATTTGACATTACATACAATTGATGTGCCCTATTGGTATCACATAAATTGGTGTTCCCTATTCAAAACACAAAACTTGGTGTATCCATTTGGCATCACATAAATTGATGTATCCTATTGACATCATATATATATATTTGACATTACATAAATTGGTGTGTCCATTTGACAACAAACCATAAATTGATGTGTCCTATTGGCATCACATAAATTGATGTGCAATATTGGCATCACATATATAGGTGTGCTCATTTGGCATCACATACATTGGTGTATCCATTTTGCATCAAATAAGTTGGTGTGCCCTATTAGCATCACCTGTATTGGTGTGCTCTCTTTGCATCACATAAATTGGTGTTCCCTATTTGAATCATAAATATTGGTATACCCTTTCTGCATCACATAAATTGGTGTGTCCATTTGGCATTACATACATTAGTGTGCCTGTTTGTGTGAAGTGCGCTATTGGTATCACATTACTCAGTGTATCCTTTCTGCATCACATAAATTGGTATCACATACTTTATGTGCCCCTTTTAGCATCACATGAATTGTTGTGCCCTATTTGCATCCCATTAACTGTTGTGTTCAATTGGCATCACATAAATTGATGTTCCCTTTTGGCATCACATCAATTGGTGTGTCCTTTTGGCATCACATAAACTGGTGTGTCCATTTAGCACCACATAAATTGATGTTCCCCATTTGCATCACATAATTTGGTGTGTTCTTTTCACAAAATGTTATGGTCTTCATGAAATGTTTGACATTAATAAGGCTAAGATATTACTCCGCCATGTAGGCTGTAAATTGTCTATGTTGTATCTTCAAACAGATCTCGAAACAAGTCTGAAAGACTAGTAAATTGTGTTTGAGTGTGTATGATTGCTGAAATGCTCATTTGACCTGTCTGAATGAAAAGAACGTTTTTTGACAGTTATATGTAGAATTTTAGTCAGCATTTGCAGCACATCATGCCATTTAAAAATGTTGTGGTAATAGGTGAAATTGCCTTTGACATTGAGCAACTTCTCCGTTTGCCACAAGATTTCCAACCCTTTTTCAAGAATTATACTTTCATTTAATAAAAAAGAAATTGCCTTTATTGTGCAGATATGAATGGAAATATCGACTTCCTTTCAAACCTTTCACATATGCAATAAATTTGCAGCAGATGACTTTGAAAACATCTGGACAAAACTGTCAGAAACCTCTGCAAGTGGAACTGTTATTATTTAATACAGTTGAAAATAATGCAGCACATCAGACAATGTAGGTATGTTGGAAAGGATTAATTTAGAAATTGTCCAAAACAATTAACTTACGACATCCATGACCTGTCTCAGTATATTTCTGTTATTTGTCAAGACTTTGCATTCTTTCCTTGCCAGATTTTTATCAAGAAAATTCTGAAAGTGTCTGTTAACATCTAAGCCAAAAATATGAAAATATCTTTAGATGAAGACAATAATGATTGAGTAGAGCTGAAAATATTGTGGCCAAATGTGAAATTTCTTTTTACAAGTAAGTTTTCCTTTTTCCACAATTTGTTCAGAGGTTGTTTGCTGATAATGAATATGAAAAGTCAAAAGTTGAAGAAGTATGTACCAAAACAAAAAGTATTTATACTATTTGATCTGTATCATCATTTAGAATGTAACCAGATCGATCTGTATTATCATTTAGAATGTAACCAGATAGATCTGCATCATCATTTGAATGTAACCAGACTTGATAATTTGTGTTGCTTTTTTGTGTGCATTTATTGAGTATTATCCAAGATATCCCAATTTTAGAATCGGTTCAATGGCATTACAGTTCTGTTTTGTGGTTTCAAAGGATTATTTACAAATTATTATGTGCCGTAGCCAAACATTCTAAATGAACCATTTAGTACAATGAAGATAAAATTAGAAAATTGAATTAGGAAGATCTTCTTGCTTTTCTTTACATCATTGTGGAGCTCATGATAAACCAAAATACAGTCAAACCTGTGCTAAAAAACACCTTTGAATAGCAATTTCCTGTCTATAGCAACCACACTTTAAAGTTACACAAATTCTCATTTACTGCATAGTCGAGTCCCAGTAGCTCAGTTGGTAACGACGCGGGCTGTCAATCCAGGGCTTGTGAGTTTGAATCCCGGTTCACCCAACTTTCTTTCAGACGTTTGACAAAAGTCATTGCGACATGCGTCAATCGTCTTCCACCAATGGGCCAAGTCTGTTTTGAAAAGCAGCCAGTTGCTTGGGAAGATTGTTGTGTGGATTACTGGTGTGCGAAAACCAGGAAACATATGAGCAGATGAACTGGCTGCCGTGATATGACTGAAAAATTGTTGAAAACGGCGTTAAACCCCAATCAATCAATATACACAGGTACCACTGTACCTGATGTGCTAAGCTTTGAAAGTATCTTACAAGAGAAAGTTGATGCAAGGCATCAATGTCGCCGGAAAAGACTGCATTGATTTATTTATGTATTCTTGACTTTCCTCAGTCTATTCAAACATTTGCTTATAAATTTTATATTCATACCTATACATTAGTGTATCTATAAAAAATTAACGAAATGTGTACACATTTATCTTGGCTTAAATTTAATTTTGCTGTTGTTACTTATTTAAATAATAGTATTCATTCATATAATTTCAATGTTTGTCAATCTTATTCGAATCACAAGGTAAATATCCTGGTATTGCTTTAAAGGGAGGTAATTTGAAGAAAACAAAAGTCTTCAAAAGGAGAAATATATCAGCATTACCGTCTACAGTTTAAATTGTTCTATTGTTTGTGGATTTAAAAATGTTCTTTTTTTCTTATTTCTACATGTACAACGAAATATTGCGGCTTCTCTTTGACGCTTTGCGTCAAACATTCGTCTTGTACTTGTCTAAAATAAAATAATATCACTCGCTTTTTCATATCGAAATGCGCATGCGCGAAAATCGATGTTAAAGGTCACGAAACTACACAACAGAATAGGGTCTATATTTAGCTTAGAAACAGTTCCTACTTTAGATATTCATGGATTAACATTATTAAATGAATTCTACACAAATCAAGACATCTCTTTGAACATGAAAACAACATTTAGTAAGTTAAAATTGCTATTAAAATGAGAATCCGAAATTGACCTCAATGATGACACATAAGAGTCTGCATTAGGGGGTGTTGGTTCACGTCTTGAAGGGACCACTTTTGTCTTCGTAAATAAGACAAAAAACTTAAATGCGAGTGAAATAAAAAAAACTGCAAACATTAAAAAATCGGAATATTTATTTCATTTTAGATGTGTCATTTATTAGTGTTCGTAAACAACCACAATTGTAATATGTTCCAATCATCTAGATTTGTTTCTTTCTAATAATAAGCCGCCCTCCCATGTGATTTCCGAAAAGCTATTAAAAATAGAAGTCGCGGGCTTCTGCCCGGCGACTAATGAAAACAGAAATCTTTACAGACTTATTAATCCAATAACAACATATACAACAAACTGCTGCAGACGTCTTTTAACCCTTTCCCTCATATGACAATTCTGCAGCAGACGACTTTGAACATAATTTGTCAAAAAATGAAAAATCTCTATAATTGAATGGATAATCTATGACTAAAAGTGGAAATCATTGTGGCAAAAGAAGAAATTGCTCGTTTTGAGCAATTTCTTCTATTGTCACTATGTTTTCAAAAAGCCGTCTGCTGCAGAGGCTTCAAAAAGCGTCTATATGAGGGAAAGGGTTAAAAAACATTTTGTGAAAAATATGGAAACCGTCTATAAATGAAAGAACTTACTATTGAATAAAACTTAAAATTGTGGCAAAAGGAGAAATTGCTTTATCACAATGTTTTCAAAAGTCATCATCTGCAGAGGCATTAGAAAGGCTCTGTTAATAGGAAATTCTGCAATATTAATTGGGAGAAAGAAATTTGTTCATCAAGCGTTATTTCCTTCGTTCTCCTGTTTTCAAAAGTCATGTCTGCAACATAAGTGTAATAAATTATTCTGTATTTTGAAAAATGTCAATGTATTGCAAACTAATAGAATTGACACAAAACAAATGTAGCAGACGCCTTTGAAAACATTTTGGCAAACATTTGAAAAATCTCTGTAAATGAAAGTATGATAATTGAATAGATGTTTTCAACTGTCTGCTGCAGAGGTATCAGAAAGCGTCAGTTTACTTTTCTAGACTGTAGATGACTTCTGATGCTCCTACTTCCAATGTTCATTTGTTTGCAAAGATGTTTTCAAAGGCGTCTGCTTCATATTTGTTTTATGTGGGAAAGGGTTATGAAGAATCTGAAAAATGGAATTTCAACCCTTTCCCACATACAGACGTTTTCCGACGCCTCTGCAGAAGACGACTTTTGAAAACATTGTATCAAAACGAGAAATTGTTACTTTTGCCACAATTTTTTCAACATTATACACTAATTGTTCTTACATTTATTGAGAGTTTATACCTATTTGACTATACAGTTTCATAGTCGTCTGCTGCCGATTTGTTGTATGTAGGAAACAGTTACTAAGGCTACAAATCTAGATACAGATGGCCTCGTTCCTCTGTAGGAGACGGATGACTTTTGAAATATTTGTTTAATGAGGATAGGATAACCCACTTAAATAAGCATTCCTCTCCTTTTCCCTCTATGTTTTTCAACTTAAAATTGTTTTCACAACACTTTCTGAATTCTATGATAGCTGGAAATGTATACTTCTTTTTCAAATCTTTTCATCAATATTTTCATAACATATGTATGATGTATTGGTAGGAAAGTATCGGCCTATCAGCAAGATTGATAGGTTAGGTCTCAATTACCTCACAGCTGCTGATTATAACTACCGGCATTAAGTGCCAATAAACTGGTTAGAGAACTGCAACATGAAAGGCCTACGTATGAAAAACTTGCATTTTAATGTAGATCTACCGGCAGTCTATGCCAAATTGTGGACTTGATGCAAAACAGTTCTAACTACTTCTTGTTACATGATGTAGTTACATCCATTTTGCTTGAAGCTATCATAATGTGTAATAAGTAAACCTGCGGTGTTGGAAATGCAAGGGCAATGTTTTTTTGTCAGTTGAGTATGTGTGAGGGTTTTGTGTGTGAGACAAATCAAAGCCATGAAAGTACTGCAGCGGTGCTTTGGGTTATCTTATTAGCTCACCTGAGTACAAAGTGGTCATGGTGAGCTATTGTGATGGCCTTATGACCTGATGACCGTCGCCCGTCACCAACAATTTCTTAATAAATGACATCTCCAACGAAAATGTTTGAATTTAGACTTAAATTGGTAGGAATGATTCTTAAGTTGTTCAAATAAATTATCTCCATACAGAACTCTGTTTGCCATGGCAACCGAAAGGAAAAACTTTAAACAACTTTGAAAATCTTCTTGTCTGAAACAGAAAGGCCTAGAGCTTAGATATTTGCTATGTAGCATTGTCTCTTGGTCCTAGGAATTCGCCGTGGCCAAGTGGTTAGCATTGGGGATTTGGAACCGGGTGTCATGGTGGTGTGCTCTTGGGCAAGGCACATTTCCTAGCCTAGTACTGGTTTTAGGTTTACCCAGGGATCATGAATAAGTGAACTGTCGCCGTGAAATAATGTTGAAAACGGCGTAAAACTCCCAACAAAACAAACAAAACTCTTGGTCCTTTACCTAGATTGTTGAAGTTATGCCCCTGGGGTTAAAACTGACCCCTGCCTGGGGGTCACCTATTTTACAAAGAGATATATAGGGAAAACTTGTTCAAGCTATGTCATATGGCAAAAAATAATACATTACCATAATTGATTGATTGTTTGGTGTTTAATATTTGTTGAGTTAAATCACGGCATTTCCTGGGAAAGTTACTAGTTCTACTGTTCCATTTATCCTGACACCAGACAGTCAGTCGTAATGCTAACCCCACAACAATGAGCTCCAAGAAGGGCAGCCAGTCAGTCATAATGCTCGACCTGCAACAATGAGCTCCAAGGAGGGCAGCCAGTTTTAAAGCCTTTGGTATGACCCAGTAGAGGATCAAACCCCAATCTCCCGCACCCAAAATAATCTTTCATTGAGGGTTTGAGTGTCAAAAAAAGGTTTTGGAATTTGAAATACACTCTTTTATTTAGAGCTCTGTTTAACTGATATTGACACATTTCAGAACAACAACGACCAGTTTGTACAATTTACAATTAGTACTGATAAAAGTGCATTCTATTCTTGAAATTATTTAGATAAATGATAAAGTACATGACATTATGGGGCCTCTTGGATCATAAACAAAACCAAAAAATATGCATAATAGTTTTGAAATGTCACTCAAATATTTATAAAAACTATCATAAATTATATAGATGTGTGGGAACAACAAATTACAAAACAAAGGAGCTGTCAGTCATTGTGTTGAGGGTCTTTGTTACAATTACAAATGGTAAAGGGCTGCACAAGACTGCATCCATACAGATAACACTTTCCCACCAGCAGACACATTTTGACGCAATAGCAGCAGACGACTTTTGAAAACATTGTGGCCAAAGGTGAAATTACTCATCATGCTCATCAATGTTTTCAACATTATTTAACAATTAAGCCATCTTTGTTTTCAAAGTTGTCTGCTGCAAATTTTCTGTATGTGGGAAAGGGTTAAACTGTTAACTCTTTTCCACATGTAAAATATATGCAGCAGATGGCTCTATTAAAACATCTGAGCAAAAATATGGGAAATCTCTATAAATGAAAGGAAATTATCAGGTAGAAAACATTGTGACAGTAGAAGTCGTCTGCTTCAGATGCGTCAACAGGGGAAATGTGGTTAAGCTTCTGATATAAGATGGAAGAGTCCGAATATGTAAATTAGTATGCGCATGTTGTGGACTTACTTCAAAAAGGTTGTAACTACATTTTGTTACTAGATGTGTTTACAACTGTTTTGCATGAAACCATCTATGTGCACAACATGTGTGATTCAGAGTTATGACCATAATAAATCATTAGAACTTTCATTTACTTAACTTAACATAAGCCAATGTAATCTTATTGAATACTATTTTGAGGAATTTGTAGTATACAGTCCGACTTATCTAAAGTAGCCGCCCGAGGATGAGTTACAATTTGGCTGCTGAACACAGGTAGCTGCTTAATACAAGTCAAATTAAGAAGAAAGTGTTGTTTTGATTAAACTTCCAATGGCTGCTTAATAACCCATTACTTCACACTGACGACATTTGATGCCTGCTGTTGCAGATGACTTTTGAAAAAATTGCAATAAAACAAGCAATTTCACCATTTATTGCAATATTTTCAACTCTTTTTCAATATAATTCTTTCAGTTTTCTAGATTGATGAAATTGTTCGTCTGATGATTGTAAAGCAGACGACCTAAGAAAAGCCATGTGTATTAATGGGTTAAAACAACTTGGCTGCTTATCAGATTTGACTGTATTAGAAATTTTAAGTGCTAAACCTCAATCAGTTATGCATTTTGACACATCTGCCGCATACTCCTTTTTAAAACATTGTGGCATTATATTTTCAACTCTTTTCAAAAATTATACTTTTAAGTTAAAGAGATTTTCTAAAGATTTGTCTTTTTGATTTCAATGTGTTTGAAAAGGTTGAAGAATGAGAATACTTTCTTCCCTATTTGGTTGCAAGGTTTCTGACTGATTGATGTGATTGTATCTGTCGGTTGACACTTACAGGCAAAATGGTTTCTGTTGTGGCACACAATCGGATGCGCCACTGAGGGAAGTTCTAGTGGGAGTGTTCTTGGAGGTGAGCGATTGGCCACAACACTATAGTGACATGCATGCCAGGGCATGTACATTTGGCCTTGTGACACACATGCCAGAGCATGTCCATTTAGCCTTGTGACAAACATGCCATATCATGTTTATTTAGCCTTGTGACAAACATGCCAGATCATGTCTATTTAGCCTTGTCACAAACATGCCAGAGCATGTCCATTTAGCCTTGTGAAACACAAGCCAGAGCATGTCCATTTAGCCTTGTGACAAACATGCCAGAGCATGTCCATTTAGCCTTGTGACACACATACCAGAGCATGTCCATTTAGCCTTGTGACACACATGTCAGAGCATGTCCATTTAGCCTTGTGACAGACATGCCAGAGCATGTCCATTTAGCCTTGTGACAAACATGCCAAATCATGTCCATTTAGCCTTGTGACACACATACCAGAGCATGTCCATTTAGCCTTGTGACACACATGCCAGAGCATGTCCATTTAGCCTTGTGACACACATACCAGAGCATGTTCATTTAGCCTTGTGACACACATGTCAGAGCATGTCCATTTAGCCTTGTGACAAACATGTCAGAGCATGTCCATTTAGCCTTATACCAGAGCATGTCCATTTCGCCTTGTGACACACATGCCAGAGCATGTCCATTTGACCTTGTGGCACACATGCCAGATTATGTATATTTAGCCTTGTGACACACATGCAAGTGCATGTCCATTTGACCTTGTGGAACACATGCCAGATTATGTCTATTTAGCCTTGTGACACACATGCCAGAGCATGTCCATTTGACCTTGTGGCACACATGCAAGATTATGTCTATTTTGCCTTGTGACACACATGCCAGAGTATGTCCATTTGACCTTGTGGTACACATGCCAGATTATGTCTATTTAGCCTTGTGACACACATGTTAGAGCATGTCCATTTGACCTTGTGGCACACATGCCAGATTATGTATATTTAGCCTTGTGACACACATGCCAGAGCATGTCCATTTGACCTTGTGACACACATGCCAGATTATGTCTATTTAGCCTTGTGACACATATGCCAGAGCATGTCCATTTTACCTTGTGGCACACATGCCAGAGCATGTCCATTTGACCTTGTGGCACACATGCCAGATTATGTCTATTTAGCCTTGTGACACACATGCCAGAGTATGTCCATTTGACCTTGTGACACACATGCCAGATTATGTCTATTTAGCCTTGTGACACACATGCCAGAGCATGTCCATTTGACCTTGTGGCACAAATGCCAGATTATGTCTATTTAGCCTTGTGACACACATGCCAGAGTATGTCCATTTGACCTTGTGACACACATGCCAGAGCATGTCCATTTGACCTTGTGGCACTCATGCCAGATTATGTCTATTTAGCCTTGTAACACACATGCCAGAGCATGTCCATTTAGCCTTCTGACAAACTTGTCAGAGCATGTCCATTTGGCCTAGTGACACACGTTTTAAGTGATGGTAAATGCGTTTGTATGGTGTTTTAAAACGCTTTCAACAATTTTTCAGTTACATCAAATAATGTTCTGGGTAAGCTACCAGTACTACTGGTCTATTTATCCTGACATCAGCGAGTCAGTTGTCATGCCAACCCTACAATCCAGACTGCCAAAGAGGAAAAGCCATTACTACCATTTCTAAAGTCAAATTGATGGTCAAGACTAGGTTGCATTCCATGCTCCCACCATTTCTTGTTATTTATATGTGTCAAATGATATGATGTGGCACAAGCTTTGCGCGTTTTGTGTTTACCATCTGGGTGCAACCTGAAATGGCACATATTGGCATGCCCTGATGTTGGGCAGTGGGCGAATATAATACATGGAAGTGTCAACCTCGCTTATGACTTGCATAAGTTTATAACCCTTTCTCCCATTCAGACATATTTTGAGGTAACTGCAGCAGACGATGTTCGAAAACATTTTGATCAACTTCATCTTTCGCAACAATGATTTTTAAAGTTGTCTGCCTGACATAGGCTTCAGAATTTGACTGCTTGTGGAAAAGGGTTAATATATATATGTATGTATGTGTAACAATTTCAGATAATAACCCTTCTCTAACCCTTTCCCTCATATAGACGCTTTCTGACGCCTCTGCAGCAGATGGCTTTTTGAAAACATAGTGACAAAAGAAGAAATTGCACAAAACGTGCAATTTCTCCTTTTGCCACTATGTTTTCCACTTTTTGTCATAGGTTATCCATTCAATTATAGAGATTTTCAACTTTTTGACAAAATAAGTTCAAAGTCGTCTGCTGCAGAATTGTCGTATGAGGGAAAGGGTTAAAAATAAATCCTAGATATTATGCATGAATATAGATTACGTTGCAAGAGGCCCTTAAACCTTTCCCAAATGAAGACGCTTTCTGACGCCTCTGTAGCAGAATACGCATGATTACCAATTTCTCCTTTTGCCACAATGTTTTCAACTTAATTCAATAATTGCTCTTTTCATTTATCAAGAGTTTCCATATTTTTGTCCAGATATTTTCAAAGTCGTCTGCAGAAGATTTGTTTCATGTGGGAAACGGTTAAAATGAAAAGATTTAAAACATAATCCCCATCTCTGCTGGAAACATCTTGTTAAAATACATTTTTGTCCTTTCAATAGCTGGAAAAAATCACATGGGTTGCTTGACAAATTTTATGTGTGGCTGATGTTTTTATTCTGCTCCATCTCTTTTTCTTTAACATTCATATCTTTTTTGGGTACCATTAAACTCCCCCATTTCCTCTATCCTTTTCCCACATCCAGACACATTATTTCCCATTTGCAGACTACTTTTGAGAAAATGTTGTGGCAAAAGGAGGAACTCCTTACACTGTTTTTAAAATTCGTCTGCTGCAGATGCAACAAAATGTGTTCAACTCTGTTTAATAATAGATATGTTTTATGTTTTCTAGTAGTCTTCTACAGAATTTTTGTATGTGGAAAAATGTAAAGCCTTTGATTTCACCTTTTGTCATAATGTTTTCAACTGTGTTAGTATTTACAATTTTATGATATAGATGTTCCCATAGTGTTATCTAGATGTTTCCAAAGATTTCTGCTGTAAAATTATTGTATGTGGGAAAGGGTTAAAATTCTACTTTTCAAAGAACACAACAATAGAAAATAGCTCTCAAGTCCAGTGGTTAACAAACCATAGGTCCTAAAAAAGAAACCAAACAAATTAGAATTGAATTTCCAGAAATCAAGCTGAATTATGCATGTGAAGGGTTTTTAAAAGTTTACAAAAAATGTCAGACCTAGCCACCTTTGTTACCTAGGTCAAAATGATGGAGGAGTCAGGTATCACTGTAATTTCTTATTAACCCTTTCCCTCATACGACAATTCTGCAGCAGACGACTTTGAACGTATTTTGTCAAAACATAGAAAATCTCGATAATTGAATGGATTACTTATGACAAAAAGTGGAAAACATTGTGGCAAAAGGAGAAATTGCACGTTTTGTGCAATTTCTTCTTTTGTCACTATGTTTTCAAAAAGCCGTCTGCTGCAGAGGCGTCAGAAAGCGTCTATATGAGGGAAAGGGTTAAACATTGTACAGGCTTAACCCTTTCCCACTTGCAGACGCATTTTGATGTAATAGCAGCAGACCAATTTTGAAAATATCGTGGCCTAAGCTGAAATTGCTCATGATGAGCAATTTCTCCTTTGACCACAATGTTTTCAACTTTATTTAACAATTAAGCCATATTTTATGGAGCTTTTTTAGGTTTTTGTCACTATGTTTTCAAAGTCGTCTGCTGCAGTTTTGTTGTATATGACAAAGTGTTAAAGGAACCATTTCATGATTAAGGGTCTAAAATCTAAATGGGCAAGAGGTACTTGGAATGGTAAAATAGTATTTTAGAAAAAAAAAGGTAAAATCCTACTTGCTGCCTATAATTATGCAATGAGCAAGTTTGATTGGTTGATTCATTGATTGGGGTTTTATGCACTCTTTTTGTCATTTCACAGCAGCCGGTTCACCTACCCATATATTTCCTGGCTTTCTCAAATTAGTATTCCACACAACAGTCTTTCCAAGCAACTGGCTGCTTTCCCTGCTAGACTGTTAGCCCTTAAAGGCTTTGATGAAAGACAAATGATGCCTGTCTGATTGACTTTTGTTAAACGTTTGAAAGAATGTTGGCCGAGCTGGGTTTGAATTCAAAATCCCTAGATTGAAAGCCTGTATAGCTATCGACTGAGCTACCGTGGCTCGGCAAGTTTGATTTGTATATTTTACAAGATAGAATATGAATGTATAATTATTATGTCTAAAGTTTACATTAATATTATGATACTGATTGGTATTTGAAGCAGTGTACGTAAGACAAGCACTATAAAGGAAAAGGCGGTTAAACTCACTAATGATAAAAAAGCAAGCCTGCTGTACAAATCACATGTAACTGTGTAAGAATATTCCAATTATATTGCCGGGTTTTTGGTAACACGTTGATGAGAAAAACAGAAGGTTTTTGTAATTTTCATTCTTTTCTGAGGTAAAGTTTCCAAAACGGATCATTCATCGAAAGCTGAACACCCAACATTTCTCTTGGTGATCCCGTAATGAATAAAACAGTGTCAGAAATAACAGGTTATGAATAGACTGGGGAGGTTTTTAACCTTTTACCTCATCTCATACATACAGACTACACATATTGATGCCTCTGCAGCAGACACATTTTGAAAACATTCTGACAAAAGCAATTTTTACATTTCGAGGGCTTGGTGTGAAACAGTTGTAAGTAAAATCGGTATTTTTATACCAAGTTTAATCACCAGGCCATAAAGTCCCTATAAGTGTTAAATCATTTTTCTTGGTAAACAATGGAAATTTAGGTGCAATTGCTCGTTCTGAGCAATGGCACCTAAATTTGCATTGTTTACAAAGGTGTCAAAATTGCCCCTAAACAAGGGTTTCCAAAATAGGTTTTTAGTTACAACCGTTGCACGCCAAACCCTCGAATTTTGCCACAATGTTTTAAATTATATTCAATTGTTAAACTTTCTTTTACAGAGATCTTTCATATTTTTACAAAAATATTTTCAAAGTTGTCTGCTGAAGATGTGTTGTATGAGGGAAAGGGTGAATTGTTTTTTATCTGATATGACATTTCTAAAGTTGTCTGCTTTGAAAACATCTGAGGAAAAACTGTTACATCTTTGAAAAAGTAAACATTATTTCAGTTTTTTTGCAATTTCTCCGTACACCATGAAGTTTCCATAATTATGTTGTCTTCTGCAAGGGTATCAACTGTCTACTTACTGTTAACCTTTTCCCACATACAGCGCTTTCTGACGCCTCTGCAGCAGACGACTTTTGAAAACATTGTGACAAATGAAGAAATTGCTCAAAACGAGCAATTTCTTCTTTTGTCACAATGTTTTCAACTTGTTTCAGTAATTATACCTACATTTATTGGAAAGGGTTAAGGCAGTTCAACATGCCATCAAGATACCTTAATAAATACTTCTAAATTCAGCAACCTTTTCACACATATTTATGACTTTTGATTCCTTTCTTGCAGACTTATTCTGGAAACATTTTGGAAAAAGATAAAAAAAGTTGCTTGATATGAGAAAGCTCATCTTTTGTCTCAATATTTTCTATTCTGAGAAATGTATCTATACTTATCCCTTTCCCACATATAGAAGCTTTCTAACGCCGCTGCAGCAGATGACTTTTGAAAACATTGTGACAAAATGATTCCTACATATTTAGAGTTTTTCTGTTTTTGCTTAGTAGTTTTCAAACTCATCTGCTGCAGATTTGTTGTATGTGGGAAAGGGTTAAGATAACAAACATATCAGGTGAACTGTTTA
This sequence comes from Serripes groenlandicus, assembly GCA_031761405.1. NCBI lineage: Eukaryota > Metazoa > Mollusca > Bivalvia > Cardiida > Cardiidae > Serripes > Serripes groenlandicus. The sequence continues at coordinate 112,845,299 of JASEVX010000003.1, forward strand.
TTTTTATATCACTTTTTAGTCTTTTTAAATTGAATACATCAAAAAATAAAGAAGTAAACAAATATATAGATAGATCTTCACTAAACGAAATACGATTTTTAAGACAGATAAAAAAAAAAAGTTAATGTTGTGGGAAAATTAAAAACTGCTCTTGATGAGCATTTTTAGTGTGACTGCTAATGAGACCGTGCAATGCTTTAGGGCTGTAACCTCTCTGTTGTTAGTTCATCCATCCGTCCGTCTGTCTGTCTGTGAGTCATACTTTGACTTAATCTTTGATTTATCTGGCTTGGTTTATTTGTCAGTGTATAAATAAAAGAAGTGTAAGAAGATTAAACTGTACTCGCAGGAATGGAAAAAAATCACATTCACCGAGTGAAACATTTCACAAAAGAGAGCTTTAATCACTTACTATTTCTCATAAAAAAGAATTCTCATGAACCTGGTATTTTAATATCCAAGTTTGGAAATGAAAGCCTTTTCCCCGCACATTTTGACACATCTGCAGCACAAGGCATTTGTTGCAAAAGGACAAATTCCATGTTTTAGTTAATACAGAATTTCCCTACTTTTCTTCCCTAAATGTATTTAAAGATTTGTTTTATATATGTGAAAAAGGGTTAAGATTGAAATTCACTTGAGTTTATGTTGGATAAAAATTCATGCTGGGTGTGAGATAAGTTTTAATGGTGGCTCAACAGGTTTTATACTCGTATGAGTTACATATCGAGGGAAGTTGAATTTTTGAAATATCTTTGTTAACCTGATACAGTATTTTGTAGAATTGAAATCATCAGAGGAAAAATAATGTAATATCAGGAATATTGGATGTATAATTTTTATACATATTATAAAACACGTTTTATTTATGTATACATTTACATTCATCTTGTAACACAATACAAAATAGAAATAGTCCCTGTAACAATTATCAGTTTTTAAGGAAATAACACTGTTATCAGGAGCGTAGCTTGGCAATAATCAATGTGTAGGCCGTCTCGTGAGAAAATCACAATTGTGGACTCTGCGTAAAGTATCGACCCGGATCAGCCTAAGCATGCCACACAGGCCTACCCGGATAGACACTTTTCGCCTCCAGTGGATTTTCTGTTTCAGGAATAACTACTCTATACATCTATCCCCCTAAGACGGAATGTGTCGGCCGGATCAGTCTGCGCGGACAGCGCAGGCTGATCTGGTCGATACATTACGCAGATGTCTATCGCCGAAGCTGCATTTTGGGGCATTTTGAGAACAAATGTGTAGGCACGTGCCTACAGTGCCTAAAGGGAGCTACGCCCCTGGTTATTAGAAATATACTAAGATATTGTAAGCGAAGAATGTATCTTTTTACATAGGTGTTGATTTATCAGTCAAACTGGATCTAATTTGCCATCTTTGCATCAGAGTAATCATATACAATGTCACAATAGTTTTCTACTGAAGATCTTATAAAATGCATCTGCAAGTGGGAAAGGGCTTTATGTGGGCAATTTCTCCTTTTACCACAATGTTTTCAACTCTATTCCATAATAATACTTTAACATAGCTTTTTTCCATATTTTCAATAGCTTTGAGAAGATTTCTTCAGTCTGCTGCAGATTTCATAAGCCAAATTTTGACTTGTGCCCGAGTGCCTGCCTAAGATTAGTTTGAATATAAACAATTTGATAGAAATTGCCAGTAGATTCTAAGCCTCTGAAGGAATCCACCGTGGCCAAGTGGTTAGTGTCAGGAATTCGGAACCAGACATCCCCAGTTCAATCCCCAGTTGCAGCACTGTAATCATGGTGGAGGGTCCTTGGGCAAGGCACATTTCCTAGTCTAGTACTGGTTTGTTTACCCAGGATAAATAAGTGAGCTGTCGCTGTGATATAACTGAAATAATGTTAAAAACGGCGTAAAAACCCAACAATATAAAATGAAAGCCTCTGAAGGTCAGTTTTCATGTGCCATGTAAAGAAATGGATTTGTAGAGACAACCTCTTATGTTTAGAATCAGTGACCCTTAAAACAGATATCTGAATCCTATAAGTAATTCAGCACCTTTAAGGTTGAGTCATTTAACCCTTTCCCTGAAGCAGAAAGATATCTTTGGACACCTTTGCAGCATGAGACTTAAAAAACATTGTGGAAAATGGAGAACTTGCATTGCAGGTTTTTAAACAAATATCAATGCGCCTCTGTACAGTTCATGGTGTGTGGTTTCAAATTCTGGAACTTCTCTTTCTTTAATCCTTTCACACATGCAACACCTCTGCAGCAGACGACTTTGACTACGCAAAAACATGGAAAATCCCCATAAATGAAGATATGATTACCGAAAAAAGCTGAAAACATTGTGGCACAAGGAGAAATTGCTTGTTTTGAGCAATTTCTTCTTTTGTCAGCATGTTTTCCAAAAGCCGTCTGCTGCAGAGGCATCAGAATGCGTATGTTTGAGGGAAAAGGTTAATTGTCAGCATGTTTTCCAAAAGCCGTCTGCTGCAGAGGCATCAGAATGCGTATGTTTGAGGGAAAAGGTTAATTAACCTTTTCCCTCAAACATACGCATTCTGATGCCTCTGCAGCAGACGGCTTTTGGAAAACATGCTGACAAAAGAAGAAATTGCTCAAAACTCTTGCACTTAAACTTAAAACAGAAAGATAAACAATAAATGGGATAATCAGCTTCATTTGATTTAATATATTAAATATGTCACTCCAATAGGGCATTATCAAAACATCCCATTCTTGATTTATATTAAATATATGTTTCTCCAATAGGGCATTATCAAAACATGCCATTTTTGTGATACATATTTTATATCACTGGAATTTAGTTAATTATCATCATTCTGTTAAACGCACATTAATTTCATGTTAATTTAAATAATACTGTCACTTCAGAAAGTGCTTCTAGTCTAAGTCTTATATGATTTACAAATCTTTCGCTGTGATTAACACATCTTCTCAAGTGTCGGGAGTCTTTTGTTTTAATAAGCAATCTGAAACCGAATTGTATCTCTATTGCATAAATGCAGAGAAATAATTGACCATCAGTTCAGCATCTTTTTTTTTTATCTTAATGTTTTCATTACCTACATTACTTGTATAAGAAAGGATAATCTGAAAATAACATATACAGAAAGACATTTTATCATTGTGACTGTGTGTATCTTATCGTATTTTATACATCAAAGTGCTGCATGAGAACAGTTGGAGTTCCGATGATGGAAATATACTTATCTTACTGCCATATCACCCAATTTCCTGCTGAAATCTTGAATGCCATTTCACAGGAAAATGTATCATTGGATTAAAGGCCCTTTGCTCCTTGTGAAATCTTGTATAAAAGTTAAACCAACACTTATATTATCTTGGTGAAATCTTGTTTGCCAAAGCAAATGAATATGTTACCGAGACAGCAGATTTATCTTTATATTTGAACTACGACATTGGAAACTAGACCTTTGGATATTTTCCTTTTGTGTAGTTGAAGATCAGCCCGCATATTTCACAGTATTATTAGTGTTAGGAATATCTGCTAAAATGATCGAGAATGTCCCTTTCCAGTATATAGGCACATTTGAAGCCTCTGCAGCAGACGACTTTTGAAATTATTGTGACAAGAGGAGAAATGACTCCACTTTTTGCCAAGTGTTCTGCTGCAGATTTGTTGTATGTTGCATTGACTGAATGCCAAACAAAACTATTGTTGAACATGATAAGCTCAGGCTGATCTAGATTACACTAGCCTTTCTATGCTGCTCTTTCGTATGATCTGATCAGATTCTTAAAATAGTTCTTCAGGAACATTTTTGATACTGCTTGGTGGGATATTAGTAAATAGTGTTTGAGAAATTATTGTTCTTAAGCAATGTTATTGAAAGTAGATTAGAGGCGTTTTTAGATCCCTATCCCTGGATTTAGGGCTCATAAATTCGAGCCACGTCTGGCAATGTGGGTTCTTATGGACTCTCCGGAACAGGGTCACATATCTAGGTTAATTGGCGTCAAAGTTAGAGGGTCTACAGTTCTAGGGTTGTTTGTGTGTTAAGAAACCCATCTAGGACTAAATCACATGTAGATGGACAGTGAAGGCGTTGCTGAGTCTTGGAATGCACAGGCTCGCCTGAGTGTTCACTTTATGCGCATGCATTAACCCTTTCCCACGTACAACAAATCTGCAGCAGACGACTTCGAAAACAGAGTGACAAAAACCTGAAAAATCACCATAAAAGATAGCTTTATTGTTAAATAAAGATAAAAAACATTGTGGCCAAAGGAGAAATTGCTCATCATGAGCAATTTCCCCTTTGGGCGCAATGTTTTCAAAAGTCGTCTGCTGCTATTGCGTCGAAATGCGTATGCAGTTGGGAAATGGTTAAGACCCCAAATCGCTAGACACTGCTCATTTCATGAAGGTAAAGGGTTTGAATTATAAAAAAAGGAACCTCATGCTGCTGATGTAGGCCTGTAAGTAATTATATCCCAACCTTGTTGGAGCTTGTGAAAGATTGGAGGCAAATGTGATATGCTGTATCACTTCTTCAATTTTCTCGACTTGGGTCCGGTCTCCATGTCGGTTTAACCATTTCCTATATACAACAAATCTGCGGTAGACAACTTTGAAAATATCTAGGTATATGAATATGGAAAATGTCTGTATACGAAATAATAATATGAAAACATTGTGGCAAATGGAGAACTTGCTCATTGTGATCAATTTCTCCATTTGCCACAATGTTTTTAAAAGTTGTCTGCAGTAGATGAGTCATACGTTGTATGCTAGTGGGAAAGGTTTGAGTATCCTGTAAGATAACCCTTTCCCTCATATAGACGTTTTCTGATGCCTCTGCAGCAGACGGCTTTTTGAAAGCATAGTGACAAAAGAAGAAATTGCTCGTTTTTTCTCCTTTTGCCACAATGTTTTCCACTTTTAGTCATTATAGGTTATCCATTCAATTATAGAGATTTTCTATGTTTTGACAAAATATGTTCAAAGTCGTCTGCTGCAGAATTGTTGTATGAGGGAAAGGGTTAACTGCTAGTTTTATGTTTAGAAAAAGTCACAAGACAGTCAACAGAATGCACTTCTGCCAGACTTGATTTGAATTAGACACCATTTACCAAAAATTATATTTTTGATGTTGTCCGCTTATAAATGATTTGAGGCAAAAGCATCTTAAATCAAAGGAAATTGAAAGTATATTACTTTGGTATAGAGTAGAAATCATACTCCTTTTCACACAATAATTTCATAAGTCTTCAGCTACATGGGCTTCAATTGTCATCTGTAACAGGTGGAGGATCCAATAATTAAAATGATTTTAGCCCCCCTTTACTACTTGTAGGCACATTTTGTTTAAACTGTTGAAAACATTGTGGCAAAAGGAGGAATGACTCATTTAACCCTTTCCCTCATATAGACACCTTCTGACGCCTCTGCAGCAGACAGCTTTTTGAATACATAGTGACAAAAGAAGAAATTGCTCAAAACGAGCAATTTCTCCTTTTGATACAATTTTTTCTACTTTTAGTCATAGGTTATCCATTCAATTATAAAGATTTTCTATTTTTTGACAAAATATGTTCAAAGTCGTCTGCTGCTGAAATGTCGTATGCGGGAAAGGGTTAAGATTATTACCACTCTAACCCACAGTGTTGTCAATTCTATCTGATAATTAATTCTTTCATTTATAAAGATTTTCCTTAATTTTCCTCAAATGTTTTCAAAGTCGTCTGTTGCAGATTTGTTGTATCAGAGGGAACAGGATTGATGTACATCATATCTATAGGTCAAAGTTAAACTGTCTGAAATCTTGCCATTTCTATTGTCATTGAAAAATGTATTTTTTTTTATTGCTATTAAGGCAGCATAAAGATGTTTAGAAAGTATGTACTTTGTCAGTCATGTTTTGATTTATCGTGACATGTGAAATTTAGTTGATCCTTCTCTGTATACGTATATACAGTTATTATTATTACATTGTAAAATGTCCTACGAAAATAATGTAACAAAAGGAGCCATTGCACACAATGAGCATTAGATTATTTTTCTAGTCATACTGTCATGATATATATATTAACCATTTCCCAAAAAGACAAATTTTTGGTGTATCTCCAGTGGAGGACAGTTGAAAACATTTTCACCACAAATTGAGGAATTGAATAATATAACTTTCATTTATTCGTTTATAGAGATTTTCTTAGATTTTTACCTACATGTTTTCAACAGTCACCTGCTTTGACAGTTTGTATGGGTGTTAACCCTTTCCCACATACAACAAATTACTTGATAAACATCTAGGCAACAATATGGTAAGACTCAATAAATAATACTTTTGAAATCACTGTGGCAAAAGGAGAAATTGCTCATAATGAGCAATTTATCCATTTGCCACACTGATTTCAACTTATGGAGATTTTCTGTATTTCTTCCTTGATTCCTTGACAGTTGTCTGTTTCAGGTTTTGCTATATGTGGGAAAGGATTAACCATTTCTCACATACAACAAATCTCCTTTGAAATAATTTTGGCCAAAAATATTGAAAAAAACCCACATTTTATTAATTTTATTAATGAATGTGTAATTATTGAATAGACTTGAAAACATTGTGGGTAAAAGGAAAAAGTCCTTTATGAGCACTTGCTCCATTTACCACATTTGGGTTTCAATAGTTGGCTGTAGTTGCGTTAAAATGTGGAAAAAGGATTAAAAGACATCTGCTTTGTAACAAATATCAAAGAAAAAAAGCATTTAATTATATCACCAGGTAAATATGAAGTACAAATTACACATAGAGTTGAAATTGTTGTGGAAAAAGGGGCAAATTATGAGTAATTTCTCTTTTCCCACAATGTTTTAATATTTAGTTTCTGTTAAGGAGGTATCAAAATTTTCCTGTATCATGAGGGTTAAATACTTCCTTTATCCATATTTTTTCTAGGAATTCAACTTTGACATGTCTGCAATAGGTAGGTTGTGAAATATTTTGGCAATTAGGTATAGCTGCTAATTTGAAACAATTTCTGAATAATTTCTAGATATTCTCCAATGTTTTCTAAACCGTGTTTTAAATGTTTACATTTTTCATTAATTTCCCTTGATGTTTTCAATTTGGAGATGTTAAACAGATTTTATAAGTAGTTATTCTTTTCTCTTCCAGATGAAGTATCAAGTCGTTGGCGACCTTCATCCCACAGTTCTCGTACAACATCACACAGTTCCCATGCAGATGAAGAACCGTCCTCAAGTAAAACCCGAGATGCATCTGTAGAAACCGTCGACAGAGGTGTTGGCCCTACCCCAGCCCCTCAACAACTACATGTAGACCCACGGGCTTTCCCCCATCCATACTACGGCTTTCCAACCACCTTCATAGATCCAAGAAATGGGTTAGAGCAAGTCAGTCCATATTCTGCTAATCCATATGGTGAGGAGTGATACAACTTATAATTTGCTTCATTCTTTTTTTGTTACTTTGATATGGAGTTAACCCTTTCCCTCATACGACAATTCTGCAGCAGACGACTTTGAACATATTTTGTCAAAAATAGAATATCTCTATAATTGAATGGAAAACCTATGACTAAATATTGGAAAACATTGTGTTAAAAGGAGAAATTGCTCATTTTGAGCAATTTCTTCTTTTGTCATTATGTTTTCAAAAATCTGTCTGCTTGCTGCAGAGGTGTCAGAAAGTGTCTATATGAGGGAAAGGGTTAAAGCTTCCAACATACAAAAATCTGTAGCAAAAACCTGTCTACTGCAGAATCGTCTGCATGTGGGATAGGGTTAAACACTGTTGTTAGCACAGAAGAGAACTAAGATGTATTTCATGACTTTCAAGATTTGTAAATAAGCTATGCAGAAGTTAATGCCCCAGATGTAAGAAGTGCATTCTTTTGAGTTTGAGAATTTCTGTCAGCAACCTTGACAGAGGTGACAGATAGGGATTACTACTCTGTTGTCCGGCCATCACACTTTCACTTATTGACCAATCAGAGGATGGGATACATGTTCCCTCAAATACTCTTGCTTGAATTGGCTTTTATTTTCAATTGGTCAAACAACCTACTGTTTGTTCTTACTGCCCATAACAATTCTTTACATGTAAGTTCAAAGTTTGAAGATAACTTCCAAATGCTTAACATTGCTGTATGAGAAGAAAATGTTGTTGTGACAAGAGGGTGTGACTCACATAGATGACTAAAGTGGCTCTGCGACAGAGCATCTTATTTGTTTAAAAGGTGTTTAACACCCCATTTCAACAGTATTGAAGTTACATCACAGATTTTCCTTGGTAATTTTCTTATACCACCTATCTTATTTATCCTGTCACTGATGGGATTAAAACCTTGGTTTCAGGCTCTGAGGCCAATGCTCTACCCTACACTAAGGAGACGGGTCATACAGCCCATAGGAAAAAAATTGGTAATTGTGTTGTAGAAACCTGTTATTTTTCACAAACATTGGCCCAGAAACAACTTAGACAATATGATATCAAGTAAATGGTCCAAATTTATGAAAGTTCTCCTTTCCATAAGAAGTGTTTTTTGTCTGAGGCCTCACATGGCATCTGTATCATGTCAGGTTTGCAAAGAAAAATAAGTGTAAATGTTTGTATATTACAGCAGGGCTCACAGGACTGCCCTACTACTCTGTGCCTTACCATATCAATCCACCATTACCGCTAAACACGAGTACCCTAGAGGGCAGGTATAACTGGCCCCCACATCCATCTACCTTCCATCATCCCATGCCGGGGTAAGTACCAACCAGATTGTCTTCATTCAACACTTTCCAACATATAGCAAACCTGCAGCAGACGACTTCGAAAACATCTCAACAATAATATTGAAAATCTCCATAAATGAAGACATACTTATTGAATAGTGTTGAATACATAGTGTCAAAAGGAAAAATTGCACATTTGAGCAATTTTCCTTTTGTCACAAAGTCTATAAAAGGCGTCTGCTTCAGAGGCATCAGAAAGCGTCTATATGTTGGAAAGGGTTAAGTTAGTGGTAATTCTTTACCAGAGATACAACAAATCAGCTGCTGACCACTTTGAAAAGATCTGGGCAAAAAAGATGGAATAATAAATTAAAGTATAATAATTGTGCAATTTTTCCTTTAGCCACACAATGGAAAATTACCCTGATTGCTTCAACTTTTGTCAATGGCTTCAAAAACTGTTCACTGCGCAGAGATTCAAACTTTGGACCACAATATTTAGAGTGCTCATTATTTCTGACTTTGCTTCTTTTCTTGACTAAAATATATTATCAATATCAATTCTCAGAAGAACAATATCCAAAGAACCTTCACTGGTATGGTGAAAATATCACTTTCAAAGCTTGAAAAGATGATTGCTGAAGAAAGAAAAGCCTTTTTAAGATGATATTGTTTTTAAAATGGCTTTAAAAGATGATGTTTTTGTTTTAAAATGGCTTACAAAGATTACAAAGCTATCATGTAATCATTTTAGTTAATCAATTTTTTTTCAGGTTACCTGGGAGCCCATCCCATTCCGATGTATCGTCATTGTACGGGTTGCGGAGCCCGATGGCGCCTGGTGAGTCAGTGACAGCCCTTGCATCAAGAATACACTTGGAACAATTAAGACAGAACTATCTGAGCCCAGTGTCGGGAAGGAGATTCAGTCCTGGCTCCCTACCTGGTAAGTGTACATCAAACGAAAACCAATCACATGGCATTTGTGAAGAGTGTAGATCTAGACAACACTTCGTGGCTGCAGTCTGATTCTGATGTGCACTTTTTGCTAATAAGTCAATGAAGCATTCTAGAAGCCTTTGACTAACATTGTACATTTAGATAACTTGTCTTCAATTTGTTATTTTTGTAGTGAAAGAATTTAGAATGGTTGCTTGAAAAGTGGAATTTACTTACTATGATAGCTTTTAATGTTTTCAACAAATGTCTGCAACACATATATCGAATTGCATCTGCTTTTAGCCTTTCCCACATACAGACTCTTTCTGACGCATCTGCATCAGACAACTTTTGAAAACCCTGTGACAAAGGGAAAAGTTGCTCAGAACGAGCAATTTCACCTTTTGTCCCAGTGTTTTAACTTTATATATGGGCCACTCCATGAGAAAACCAGTGATAGTGACAGCATTTTCGATTTTGGAATTTTTACATGTTCATATAGTCCAACCTGTCTAGTTTTATTTGATATATATGTGGACTTTGTATGACAAATATTGACGCCGTAATGGACGTCAATAATAGACGTGTGTTACTAATTGGTGAAATGACGTCAACGTCATTTTCATGATTTATGTTCGACTCTTAAAAGATTTGCTCACTTACAGCAAAGTTATTCATTATTTTATCAAAATGGTTTGAGTACATTTTAAGTGCTTCAGCATATAACTTCACCTGTAAAGCAGTACTACATCGTATGGTGGTGCAATTTAAAGCATGGCATTTTGAACAAGATGTTAGGGTCGTGCTGAAATACAAGTACATGTATGACATGTTGGAGTCTTATTTTCTGTGCTACACGAACAATAATTCCACGCATCCACATGATTATTTGAATGCCGCAGGGTGCATCGATTGCATAGATAACACCATGTTCAGGTATGTTTTTGTAAAATAAAACATTCAGATCTGGAATATTCTGCATTCATGACAGATGGGATAACTAGATAGCGACACAAGTCGATGTGTCATGCAATACCAAACCGACCTACAGAGGTTTTCAATCAATACCGATTTCATTTATATTTCGTACTAAAGTTGGATTTTAACATTCTTTAAAACTTTCTCTCAGGAAGAAAGTAAAATTGCATGGAGAAGGGCGATCCTGACCAGACTGAACAAATGCATAAGCTTATCCAAGTGCATGAAGATGATATTACCATATATAAATAATGTAGCATAACTCTACATTAATGTCCTATGTCATGTACCATGTAATATCCTGATTTGGATGCAGAAGAAATAACAACCACCAGGCAGATCTTTCATTATGTTGGTTGGCATCATGTAAATAGTGTACACCACCGCAGCATTACATTGTATTGCAAAGAAATAAAATACCCTTTACATTTACAGACAGTCAGTTGCCTAGAATAAATAATGGGTTGAATATTGCTTGAAAAAACTCATAGTAAAAACTACATGTTATCACCGTATTAACAGAAGTATCGTTGAAAGTACAATTATCCAACATGAATCACAGGATACTGCATAAACCTTACAAATGGTCAAGATCCTTTTATCAAACGGTTTAAAAATATCTAGAATCATTGTTGCTTCAGGAGATGATTAGATTACAACATAAACAGTGATTCCAGGATTCTTCTTGTCAAAATCTAGATAGCCACTGAATTAGCAGTATCACTGGTTATACTATCACACTATGGTTTTGCAACTGAGTGATGCATGTAAATCCTCTGCCCATAACCCCCCTCCCCGCCACACCCCTCCAACAAAAAACCCCAAAACAATTGGATTAAAACGTAAACTTCTCGAAAGCATTGATAACTATATCTCCAATGGTTGAAAATAAGACCATACTGGGATATGTGTATTGATCTAGATCTACACTGGTTCAATATGCCACGAACGTTGCTTTTTTTATCTGCTCAAATAATTGAAAATTGAAACTGAAAATGTGTTAAATTGGCTTTTAATGTATTGCACCGTATGCGTTTTCCCTTTATACATAATCCATATACATGTATGTAAGTCTATGAAAATTTAAACCAGATTGTTTATGGCTTTCACGAAAGAAATACGCATCTTAAACAGAATATACATATTATATATCTTCTATTATAAATGCAGCTTGATGAAGTACATGTAGAATGAAACGAACATATTTCCAGGTCAGCCTCCTGCAAGTGCAATTTTGCTTACAAATCATGTAAGCCATAACGCGATATAGTACTAACAGCACTGTTTAACTGTGGAGTCGTATGTTGTGTATATAATAGATTGAGCTGTTTTTTACTGTCTAGGATATTTTCGACAAGTGTAGATTAAGCACTACCCGCACATACATCACACATGAGCCAGTTGTATACTGTTTGTCCGAAGTATAACAAAGGTCAATTAAATTGTATGGATTTGCACGCTGATCTGTTTCTCTAACGCTCGCAAATGCATGACAGTTTTTTTTCGTTAAGCAACACTTAGTTATACATCTTATTGAGGGCTATATATTATTCAATTTACTTTTCGCACATGCAGATAAACTTTTAACGTTTAAATATATTAAGTATGTATTTAGATTGAAAGTTGATGGCAATGAATAGGTATACACACACATTTCACATAATCAAACCCCCCCAAAAAAGAACGAAAATGCGTATGTGTCAATGGTAAAAACTATTTCAAGTCAACCTCAGAAACATTCTTAAACATAAATTGATCATTGAAAGTGGGAATATTCACAAATCACGAAAAAACAAAATACATAGTTTAAATAAATATTGATAAACAAGTATATCGGTTTACTAATTTTACACGCTCGTGTTTGTTTGATGTTTTGAATTAATAATAAATTCTTCCAATAAATGGGGCAGATTAACCGGCTTGTAACAGTATTATTATATGTCGCGCTTCATTTCATCCCTCGATGAACATTATCTTTATAAACCAAATCAAACTCAGTGTAAACATGTAATTTTACTTCAGTGTCACTCACACACAAATGATGTCAAACTTTGATTGATGATTATGTCATTTCTTATGCTATGTCACTATCACCAGTTTTCTCATGGAGCGGCTCATATATATATATATAGATATTTTTCACATTTTTGCAAATATTTTGTCAAAGTCTTCAGCTGCAGATTTGCTGTGTGTGGGAAAGTGGGGGTTAAAAGGAAACATCAGTTTGGGCTACTTTATATAATGCATCATGCATACAACATATGGGTAATGGTCCAGGAATATCAAGGATAGGGTCTGTGTTACAAGACTTAGTGTAGATAACAATCTGTCCTGGGAGACAGTGGTACAGAGGTAGAGTGTCGGCCTCTTGTACCAAAGGTCCCGGGTTTGAATCCCGTGATGAGCGGGTTCTGCCTTTGGGATTTTCCACAAACAACAAATCTGCAGCAGATGACTTTGAAAACATCCATGCAAAAACAAAATGAAGGTACATGTATATTACTTAAAAGGTTTGAAAACATAGTGCCAATACTTTGAAAAGGAGAGCCTGCTTGTTTTGAGCATTTTCTCTTTTTGTCACAACATTTTTAAAAGTTGTCTGCTGCTGAGGAGTCAAAAAGCATCTATATGTTGGAAAGGGTGAACTGGAAATCCCGGATCGGAAAGCTGAGACACAGGTTCTCTAAATGTTCACTGGTTGTAGATGTCTGAGTGGAAGGCTGCCGTCATAATTATGTGATTTCTTTCTTCATTCCAGGGGCTCCATACGGTCCTGGAGGAAGCTTTTACCCTGGTGATTATACAGCGGGATTTATGCCCTATGGGGCAAGGAGTATGTTCAGTGATATCCCTCCTACCCTAGGATCTCGCAGTATAAATCTACCAGGATCTATAGACAGCAGTAAGTAATAATTACTTATCATAAATAATACCAGGGTGATTATACAAGTGGATGTATTCCCTATGGGGCCAGGAGTATATTCAGTGATATCCCTCCTACCCTAGGATCTCTAAGTATCTAAAGATAGCAGTAAGTAATAATTACTTATCATAAATAATACCAGGGTGATTATACAAGTGGATTTATTCCCTATGGGGCCGGGAGTATATTCAGTGATATCCCTCCTACCCTAGGATCTCGCAGTATCAGTCTACCAGGATCTATAGATAGCAGTAAGTAATAATTACTTATCATAAATAATACCAGGATGATTATACAAGTGGTTTTATGCCCTATGGGTCCATGAGTATATTCAGTGATATCCCTCCTTCCCTAGGATCTCCCAGTATCAGTCTACCAGGATCTATAGATAGCAGTAAGTAATAATTACTTATCATAAATAATACCAGGATGATTATACAAGTGGTTTTATGCCCTATGGGGCCAGGGATTGTTCAGTAATATCCCTCCTACTCTAGGATCTCACAGGATCCATAGATAGCAGTAAGTAATAATTATTTATCATAAATAATACCAGGGTGATTATACAAGTGGATTTATTCCCTATGGGGCCAGGAGTATATTCAGTGATATCCCTCCTTAGTATACCCTAGGATCTCGAAGTATCTAAAGGTAGCAGTAAGTAATAAATACTTATCATAAATAATACCAGGGTGATTATACAAGTGGATTTATTCCCTATGGGGCCAGGAGTATATTCAGTGATATCCCTCCTACCCTAGGATCTCGCAGTATCAGTCTACCAGGATCTATAGATAGCAGTAAGTAATAATTACTTATTATAAATATTTCCCTGGCAATTAAACAGGGGGATTTATGCCCTATGGGTCCATGAGTATATTCAGTGATATCCCTCCTTCCCTAGGATCTCCCAGTATCAGTCTACCAGGATCTATAGATAGCAGTAAGTAATAATTACTTATCATAAATAATACCAGGATGATTATACAAGTGGATTTATTCCCTATGGGGCCAGGAGTATATTCAGTGATATCCCTCCTACCCTAGGATCTCGCAGTATCAGTCTACCAGGATCTATAGATAGCAGTAAGTAATAATTACTTATCATAAATAATACCAGGGTGATTATACAAGTGGTTTTATGCCCTATGGGGCCAGGGATTGTTCAGTAATATCCCTCCTACTCTAGGATCTCACAGGATCCATAGATAGCAGTAAGTAATAATTATTTATCATAAATAATACCAGGGTGATTATACAAGTGGATTTATTCCCTATGGGGCCAGGAGTATATTCAGTGATATCCCTCCTTAGTATACCCTAGGATTTCGAAGTATCTAAAGGTAGCAGTAAGTAATAAATACTTATCATAAATAATACCAGGGTGATTATACAAGTGGATTTATTCCCTATGGGGCCAGGAGTATATTCAGTGATATCCCTCCTACCCTAGGATCTCGCAGTATCAGTCTACCAGGATCTATAGATAGCAGTAAGTAATAATTACTTATTATAAATATTTCCCTGGCAATTAAACAGGGGGGTTTATGCCCTATGGGTCCATGAGTATATTCAGTGATATCCCTCCTTCCCTAGGATCTCCCAGTATCAGTCTACCAGGATCTATAGATAGCAGTAAGTAATAATTACTTATCATAAATAATACCAGGATGATTATACAAGTGGATTTATTCCCTATGGGGCCAGGAGTATATTCAGTGATATCCCTCCTACCCTAGGATCTCGCAGTATCAGTCTACCAGGATCTATAGATAGCAGTAAGTAATAATTACTTATCATAAATAATACCAGGGTGATTATACAAGTGGTTTTATGCCCTATGGGGCCAGGGATTGTTCAGTAATATCCCTCCTACTCTAGGATCTCACAGGATCCATAGATAGCAGTAAGTAATAATTATTTATCATAAATAATACCAGGGTGATTATACAAGTGGATTTATTCCCTATGGGGCCAGGAGTATATTCAGTGATATCCCTCCTTAGTATACCCTAGGATTTCGAAGTATCTAAAGGTAGCAGTAAGTAATAAATACTTATCATAAATAATACCAGGGTGATTATACAAGTGGATTTATTCCCTATGGGGCCAGGAGTATATTCAGTGATATCCCTCCTACCCTAGGATCTCGCAGTATCAGTCTACCAGGATCTATAGATAGCAGTAAGTAATAATTACTTATTATAAATATTTCCCTGGCAATTAAACAGGGGGGTTTATGCCCTATGGGTCCATGAGTATATTCAGTGATATCCCTCCTTCCCTAGGATCTCCCAGTATCAGTCTACCAGGATCTATAGATAGCAGTAAGTAATAATTACTTATCATAAATAATACCAGGATGATTATACAAGTGGTTTTATGCCCTATGGAGCCAGGGATTGTTCAGTAATATCCCTCCTACTCTAGGATCTCACAGGATCCATAGATAGCAGTAAGTAATAATTATTTATCATAAATATTACCAAGGTGATTATACAAGTGGATTTATTCCCTATGGGGCCAGGAGTATATTCAGTGATATCCCTCCTTAGTATACCCTAGGATTTCGAAGTATCTAAAGGTAGCAGTAAGTAATAAATACTTATCATAAATAATACCAGGGTGATTATACAAGTGGATTTATTCCCTATGGGGCCAGGAGTATATTCAGTGATATCCCTCCTACCCTAGGATCTCGCAGTATCAGTCTACCAGGATCTATAGATAGCAGTAAGTAATAATTACTTATTATAAATATTTCCCTGGCAATTAAACAGGGGGGTTTATGCCCTATGGGTCCATGAGTATATTCAGTGATATCCCTCCTTCCCTAGGATCTCCCAGTATCAGTCTACCAGGATCTATAGATAGCAGTAAGTAATAATTACTTATCATAAATAATACCAGGATGATTATACAAGTGGTTTTATGCCCTATGGAGCCAGGGATTGTTCAGTAATATCCCTCCTACTCTAGGATCTCACAGGATCCATAGATAGCAGTAAGTAATAATTATTTATCATAAATATTACCAAGGTGATTATACAAGTGGATTTATTCCCTATGGGGCCAGGAGTATGTTCAGTAATATCCCTCCTACCCTAGGATTTCACCGTATCAATCTACCAGTAGCTATGGATAGCAGTAAGTAATAATAACTTGTCATAAATAATACCCTGATTATAATACAGGGAGATGTATGCCCTATGGAGCCATGAGTATGTTCAGTGATATCCCTCCTACCCTAGGATCTCACAGTATAAACCCACCAGGATCTATAAATAGCAGTAAGTAATAATAACTAATCATAAATAATACCCTAGTGATTAGTGATTAGACATGAGGATTTATGCCCTATGTGGCCAGGAATATGTTTCAGTGATATCCCACCTACCCTAGGATCTAGTAGTATAAATCAACCTAGATATAGACAGTGGTTAGTCATAATTGTTCAACTGAAAACTAAAAAATAAATCATTCTAATAAGAGCTCTCTACAATGAAATAATCTGAAGCCAACAAGTTAAGGTTAAAAGAAGATGACGTAACTCATATTTTGATTATTTATGTACATGTATAAAATAGTGATTGTTTTAAAGATGGGACATAAACCTCAATTTATTAATTGATTCAATTTCAGATTCACGAGTCAATAGTCCGAGAGCCAGTGTATTAGGAAGGAGTAGAAAGCGTGCCTTATCCCATTCACCCATATCTGACTACCTCGACATTCAGAGTTTAACTAGAAGCTCCGAGGGGTCACTTCAGTTGGCCCCTCTCCTGGGAGCCCACAGTGTCTCAAGGAGTTCAAGTGCAGCCAGCGGGTCCTATGGACATCTGTCTGCTGGTAGGTTCTTTTTGTTCTAAACCCTTTCCCACTTACAACATATCTGCAGCAACTTTGAAATCATCTGCAGAAAAATATGGAAAATCTCTTCACATAAAAGTTATGTTTAAGAATTAAATTTCTCTTTTTGAAACAATGTTTTCAAAAAGATTCTGCTGCAGAGGCCTTTAAAAGCGTTTGTATGTGGGAAAAGGTTAAACCCGTTTTCACATTCAACAAATCAGCAGCAGACAACTTTGAAAACATTGTTACAATAGAGAAATCATAAGTAATGTATCCCTTTGTCACAATCTTTTCCGAAGTGGCCTGATGCAGATATATCAAATTGCATCTGCATGTGGGATTTTCAAAAAAAAATAAAGCCTTTTCAGTAGCTGGCACTTTAAAGCATTGTGTAAAAAGGAGAAAGTGCTCATAGTTTTTGAAGAGTTTGAAAAGAGCATATCTGCGACTTGGTTAAATGGGTCTTATTCAAAATTAGCTTTATATCTAGTCAAAAAAGGCCGAGAGGTCTAGATAACGGGGAGTATTCAGCTTTTCCCCCCCGAAATATCTCTCTTATAATTCAACCAAACCCTATGATGTGGGTACTCAAAAGAATTGTCTTATGGAGATGATGCTTTTGAGTACCCACAACATAGGGTTAGAGGGTCAAATAAGGATTTTAGAACATGCAAAACTCCCCTAATCTAGAGCTCTGAAGGCCTATAGATGCTAATTAGATGGGTTTCATTACTTCCCACATATGCTGTGAGATATCATGTGCTGTGTTATTTTTTACCTGTCTGGAAAAACTGATTTTATTAGTGATTAATTATCCCCTTTCTGTAATTAATATCTTTTTTCACTGGCGTGCTAGGGAGACAATGGACTTTTGAAAATTCTGAGAGAAATCCAACCATATTTTTTTGTGTCGCCTACCCTGGCCAAATGACACATTCACATTCATATTGTCCATTATCTCTATGTCATCTGTCTGTCACTCTTTTACTCAACCCTTTCCCTCATATAGACGCTTTCTGACGCCTCTGCAGCAGACGGCTTTTTGAAAACATAGTGACAAAAGAAGAAATTGCACAGAACGTGCAATTTCTCCTTTTGCCACGATGTTTTCCACTTTTAGTCATAGGTTATCCATTCAATTATAGAGATTTTTCATTGTTTGACAAAAAATATGTTCAAAGTCGTCTGCTGCAGAATTGTCGTATGAGGGAAAGGGTTAATGACAGGCGACACTTGTGTTCTTTGAAAACTCTTGTAGAGCCACTGAGACTCTTCAAATGCTTTAGACCCCTTCCCACACATAGACACTTTCTGACGCCACAGTGAGTGCAGCAGATGACTTAAAATCATGTTGGCAAAAAGAGAAATTTGCATATAATGAGCAATTTCTCCATTTGCCGCAATGATGTATTTCATAATCATACTATAATTTATAGAGATTTTCTATACTTTTGACTTGATTATTTCAAAGTCGACTGCAACAGAGTTATTCTCTGCGGGAAAGGGTTAATTATTTTGTTAGGGATAGTGTGCTTTGGTTTTTAGAAATGTTTCTGTTTTTGTGATTAACAAAAAAGATACATATCAAAAGTTCTCTCAAATCTAAAGGGTATCGTATTATTTATGTGAAGTTTCACAGCTCTGAGCACATAATTATTTTCCCCTTATTGTCATAGATAACGTGTTGTAGTTTTCAATTTGAACATGGAGAAGTGACGGCTGTTCTGCTTAGATAACCTCACCCCATCGGTTCCACATATGACCTTTGTCAAGTTATTCCTTCTCTAACCCTTAACTATAAGATACATGTACAAGTTATATACTTTTCTATACATATAATATGTTTGTAAAGTTTGTTTATATATATGTAATGTATTTTGTCTGTTTGCCATATTTATATAATATTTAAATGGCCAAAAGCAATATGCTTTCCCTAAAATAGTCATTAAAGTATTGAATTGAATTGTAATATATACAGCAACTCTGCAGGGGATGACTTTGAACATGTATACATTATAGGCATATAATGGAAAATCTCTTAAAATGAATCTCCAGTTGCAGCGTTCATGTTGGAATGCCCTTAAGCAAGGCAAATTTCCTAGCCTATTATTTATTTTTATGTATTGCACTGATTTGTTTATAAGTGAACTGTCGTCTAGTAAAACGTTGAAAGCGGATTTAAAGCCATTAAAACAAATTATGAATACTACAAATCTGTAGCATGACTTTGAAAGTGTTGTGCATTAATAACTAATGGAGAACTTCTTTTAAAAATAAATAAATGATGATTTAATAGAGGTAAAAACATTGGCAAAAGGAGAAATTGTTCCTTTGGCACAATGTTTTCAAAAGTCCTGTGCTGCAGATGCGTAAAAATGCATCTGCATGTGGTAATAAGCTGAAATACTGACGAAATCTTCATTGTCTTTTGACAGAAGTCCAGCGAATAATACAGTTATAATAGATTTTAAAGCACATGGAAAGTATAGTAAATTAAAAACAGTTTGATGAATTTCATAATATATCTCCATTACATTGCATGCAGTAGCAACAATGTTTTTCAGTGTCAAGAGAAATAATATGAGAAAACTGAAAAATGTGTTGTCATTAATTTGTCTCAAGTTTCCTAAAATATTTTATCCACCTGTGATGTTAGATCCTTTCCTTAGGGATGTATAGGCCTTTTCCTCATACATATCTTTTTAACCTTATTCAGATAGCTAGCTGTCTCCATTTCCCACAATATAATGTTTTCAATATGTTACACAGTAAATTACTCGAGGGCTTGGCGTGAAACGGTTGTAAGTCAAAACCTATTTTGAAAACCCTGGATTGGGGGCAATTTTGACCCTTTTGTAAACAATGCAAATTTAGGTGCCATTGCTCAGAACGAGCAATGGCACCTAAATTTCCATTGTTTACCAAGAAAAGTGATTTAACGCTTTTAAAGACTTTATGGCGAGGTAAGTAACCTTGGTAAAAAAATACCAATTTTAGTTACAACCGTTTCACGCCAAGCCCTCGAGTTGATTACATTGTCTGGCAAGGAGGGAAGTGCACTGAATGAGCAATTTCTTCCTTTCCCCTATTGTCTTCAAAGGAAGACTTTAGCTGCCTCTGTATCATAGAAAATGTTCATGTAGAGAGAAATGGTTTCTTTATCAAAATTTGACAAGGACTTTGGAAATGGTCATCTATATATATCCATGGATATTTTTAACAGTTCATCAAAATACGTGTGAAAATATTGTGGTAAAAGGCATAATAGCATATCATGATAAATTTCCACTTTTCCCTATTATTTTCAACTCTGTATCAAGTTTATGCTTCTGGTCAGCTATTTTCCCCTCAGATTTTTAAAGAATGGACACCCTCTGAAGTCCCTGTTATATCAGGTAAAAGGTTATATAGAAAAAGGCTACTGAATTACATTTGAAAGGATTTACTGACTGGCATATGATAGGATTTGCGTTTTTTGTAAGGCAAAGCTGCTCATTCATGAAATCAAGAAAATATTTCCATTTAAATGTGCATTTAACTTGTTACACCTTAACCCTTACGACGATTGGTTGCGGACGCTATCTTTATAAAAGAGATGAAAAAAGCGAAACTTATCACGATAACAAAAGTTTTTAATTTTACTTAAATTTGTTGTGGGGTGAGCGGGGGGGGGGGGGGGGGGGGGGGGGACAGGAACAGGGTTCAGTTTTACTCCTAACATTTTTAGCTCACCTGTGCACGAAGTGCTCAAGGTGAGTTATTGTGATCGCCCTATGTCCGGCGTCCGTCGTCCGTCGTCAGTCGTCCGTCGTCCGTCGTCCGTCGTCCGTCAACATTTTCTCCTCTGTAACCGGTGGGTCAACTGGGATGAAACTTCACAGAAAGCATCCTCTCAATGTCCTCACCAGAATTCCTTAAAATTTTCGGGATCCATGCATAATTCTGGTTTCCATGGCAACGAAATGAAAAAACTTCAAAATTCTTAAAAAATCTTCTCCTCCGAAAGTGTCAGGCCGATTTTCAAATAATTTTGTAGAAATGTTCCTCGGGTGACCCTCTATCAGATTCCTTCAAGCCATGTTGATTGGTCGAAAAACATGGCCGCCAGGGGGGGGCGGGGCTATTTTTCCTTATATGGCTATAGTGCAAACTTAAAAAATCTTCTCCTCCGAAAGTGTCAGGCCGATTTTCAAATAATTTTGTAGAAATGTTCCTCGGGTGACCCTCTATCAGATTCCTTCAAGCCATGTTGATTGGTCGAAAAACATGGCCGCCAGGGGGGGCGGAGCTATTTTTCCTTATATGGCTATAGTGCAAACTTAAAAAATCTTCTTCTCCAAAAGTGTCAGGCCGATTTTCAAATAAATTTGTAGAAATGTTCCTTGGGTGACCCTCTATCAGATTCCTTCAAGCCATGTTGATTGGTCGAAAATCATGGCCGCCAGGGGGGCGCGGGGCTTTTTTGCCTTATATAGCTATAGTGCAAACTTAAAAAATCTTCTCCTCCAAAAGTGTCAGGCCGATTTTCAAATAATTTTGTAGAAATGTTCCTTGGATGACCCTCTATCAGATTCCTTCAAGCCATGTTGATTGGTCAAAAAACATGGCCGCCAGGGGGCGGGGGCTATTTTGCCTTTTATTGCTATAGTGAAAACTTAAAAAATCTTCTCCTTCAAAAGTGTCAGGCCGATTTTCAAATAATTTTGTAGAAATGTTCCTAGGGTGACCCTCTATCAGATTCCTTAAAGCCAAGTTGATTGGTTGGAAACTATGCCCGCCAGATGGCGGGGCTTATATAGCTAAAGTGAAAAAAAAAATCAGGTGAGCGATTCCAGGGCCATCATGGCCCTCTTGTTGTAAATTTTATCCAAACGCGGAATATAAAACCTTAATTGCAGTTTCTTTTGATGCTTTCCTTGGGTTACTTGATATTTGTTTACATTTTAGCTCTATTGTGTGTCTGTTTTCAGTGTCAACGATCTCTTTTAAACATTGTCCCCTACAACACAACTTCACCAATTTCAAGCAAATTGTACAGGAATATACCTTGTGTGATTTGAACAAAATCTTTAGTTATAATTCTTTTTGATGCAAAAATGTGGTGTTCATTGTTCATTGCATCAAATGGTCGGGATCATAAAAGAACAATCTTTTAAATCTTCTCCATTGAAAGTAGTCATGATTTTAGAATAATTTCACAGAAATGTTCCTTACATAACTCTTGTTTATACTTTTAAGCGCAACTGTTTAAAATATAATATAACAGGAATGTTCCCTTTGATATCATCGACAAAATTGTTCCAAATAAGTTTGATTGGTAAAAAATCATTGCCCCTAGGGGTTGGTTTCACCGTTACGCCTATATTGCAGATTTATTCTATGTTGGAAAACATTTAATTTCATTGATGAGATTAATTTCTGCCTCTTTAATATTGATCTTTTCATTCACCCTTTCCAAGATTCACATGCATTTCAATGTGTATGTAGCAATAATTGAATGTTGCAGCAAGAGGAAAAAAATTGCTCATGATGAGCAATTTATATTTGTGCAATAATGTCTTCAACACTATTTAATAATAAATCTTTTGATTATAGAGATCTTCCATATTTCAGTCATCTGTTTCGGATTTGTCATATTTCGGAAAGGGTTAATACGGGCCACATTATTAGGTTAGCTATGCAGGGCCCAATGGTCCTCTCGTTGAAATATATTGGATAACCTAACTGTAATTTCATTTATTCGGTTCTTACACAAAATATTGTGTGACAGTCAATCTTAAGTTTAGCTCTGTTTTCAATAAATCAGTTTATCAATTCAACAAAATCATTGAAGGAGAATGCAATAAAATTGATTTACCTTTGATTTCATTGTGTAATATAGCTCTTAAAAATATTTATTAAACTTGATTGAATTTAACACTTTCCCTCATACCACAATTCTGCAGCAGACGACTTTGAAATTATTTTTAAAAAAAATAGAAAATCTCTAAAATTGAATGGATAACCTATAACCAAAAGTGGAAAACATTGTGGCAAAAGGAGAAATTGCTCGTTTTGAGCAATTTCTTCTTTTGTCACTATGTTTTCAAAATGCCATCTGCTGCAGAGGCGTCACAAAGCATCTATATGAGGGAAAGGGTTAAAGAAGAGCATTTCCTTTTTTTTCTAAATATTGCAGTATTACAGTGAATACACACAATATGGATTGGGTTTATCTATTATAGTTTTGGCTGGTTGGTTGGATAGATAGCCAAATCAATCCAATTAAGGATGTCTATTCATACTTTCAGACATTTTCAAAAACACTTTCCAAAACACATACACACTGGGATACATCTGCAGCTGATGACTTTTGCCACAATCAATGTTTTCGGCACTGTTTAAAAAAGATTTCAATATTATTTGCCTGGATGTTTTCAAAGCTGTCTGCTGTAGGTTTGTTGTGAAAGGACAGAAAATGAACAAGACTGAAAATATAAATTTTGAGCAGACAACAGTGTTGGAAAATATTTTGGAGGTTGGTTTGAAACAGCATTTTGATTTAGCTATTGTAGGAGAAAAATAATTGACGGCTTTGAAAAAGAGAATTGACTTTATTCACCTTTACCCACAATATTCGCAAAGGCCGTCTGCTGCAAAGCTGAAAAATATAGTCCATGAAAAAGAAAGGGTTAAATATATAATAGGATGAACTCAATGCCATCTATAGAAAAAGTATAAATCTACAACAAATAATGAGTGAGTGCAATTGACAAAAAAATTAAATCATATTGTGTCTTTGTGTTCACGATATTTGAATGTTTGTCAAAGTTTGACACCTTTGTGGTTGGTGTGTAGCTATGTTTGCTTTGACGATCGACTCCCAATTTGGTACCACCCTGCAAGAGATGGAAAAATCTATAGTGATGTTCATGCAGCCGACTAGATAAGGGGAAGAAAACTAATCTTTGCCCCACAATATCTCTCTTATTACTTAACCCTTTCCCTCATACGGCAATTCTGCAGCAGACGACTTTGAACATATTTTGTCAAAACATAGAAAATCTCTAATTGAATGGATAACCTATGACATAAAGTGGAAAACATTGTGGCAAAAGGAGAAATTGCACGTTTTGTGCAATTTCTTCTTTTGTTACTATGTTTTCAAAAAGCCGTCTGCTGCAGAGGCGTCAGAAAGCGTCTATATGAGGGAAAGGGTTAACAAACCCCTATGTTGAGGGTACTCAAAAGAAATGTCTCATTGAGCCGCTTCTTTTCAGTACCTTCAACAAAGGGTTTTAGGGTTAAAGAAGGATTTAAGAACATGAAAAATGCCCCTTATGTAGAGCCCTGGTTCGTGTCCATAGATGTTTTGCACCCTAACCCTTTGACTGTTGGACTCGATTATGTGAATAAAAATAAATAGAAATTAAATAGATTTAAATATTTTCATAGAGCTGTAATTAGACAGCCATGTAATTGAAATTATAGACTCATTTTCAGTCTCAATATGTCTCTTGTGTGATGGTATAATGCTTATCATTGACTATTGTCACCTTCCTCCACATAAGGTATACATTTATGCAGTCATTGTCAATGGATTGGCAAGCACAGCAAAACCTATCCTAGATTGTGTTTTAAACCCTTTTAGACGGCATTAGGTCTTTGGTTATACGAATGATTATTTAGGGCAGAACGTAGTTTGAAGGGGGTATACTGGAATCAGCCTGTCCGTCAGTCGGTCTGTCCGCAAAATCTGTTCCGTTGTACTCCTCCTTCAGTTTCTACCTGATTTACTTTATACTTGGCATAAATGTTAATCAGGAGTAGTAGATGTGTAAGACGCAAATTTCATGTCCCTGTAACCTTCACCTTGACCTCTGACCTTGAAATAGGATTATTTTGTTAAAATCTAATCTCTTGTACTCCTCATTCATACTTGGCATAAATGTTAATCAGGAGTAGTAGATGTGCAAGACGCAAATTTCATGTCCCTGTAACCTTCACCTTGACCTCTGACCTTGAAATAGGATTTTTTTTGTTAAAATCTAATCTCTTGTACTCCTCATTCATACTTGGCATAAATGTTAATCAGGAGTAGTAGATGTGCAAGACGCAAATTTCATGTCCCTGTGACCTTCACCTTGACCTCTGACCTTGAAATAGGATTTTTTTTTGTTAAAATCTAATCTGTTGTACTCCTCCTTCAGTTTCAACCTAATTTACTTCATACTTGGCATAAATGTTAATCAGGAGTAGTAGATGTGCAAGACGCAAATTTCATGTCCCTGTGACCTTGACCTTGACTTCTGACTTTGAAATATGATTTTTTTTTGTTAAAATCTAATCTGTTGTACTCCTCCTTCAGTTTCAACCTGATTTACTTCATACTTGGCATAAATGTTAATCAGGAGTAGTAGATGTGCAACACGCAAATTTCATGTCCCTGTGACCTTGACCTCTGACCTTGAAATAGGATTTTTTGTTTTGTTAAAATCTAATCTGTTGTACTCCTCCTTCAGTTTCAACCTGATTTACTTCATACTTGGCATAAATGTTAATCAGGAGTAGTATATGTGCAAGATGCAAATTTCATGTCCCTGTGACCTTCACCTCTGACCTTGAAATAGGATTTTTTTTTGTTAAAATCTAATCTGGTGCGACATACTCCTTCAATTTCAACCGGATTTACTTGAAACATGGCAAAATGGAGCCGTTTTGTGTGGCATCAGCCTGTCTGTTGGTCGGGCGGTCGGTCCAGATAAAAAGAGCCGTTTTGTGTTTGATATCATCTTAGTATTTCTTTTTGATACTGATATTCAAATTGTCTGAGTCAAAGAATATACTGTGAGATATAATATGTGTCAGGGGTTGGGGCGGGGGTATTAATCACCTTTAGTGATAGTTCTAGTTGTCACTGTTTTCATGTTGGCCCAGAAATTATCCAAACGTTTGGGGAAAGGAGCAATTTCTTCTTATCCCACAATGTTTTTAAAATGATACTTCCAATTATTTAGATACAACATTTTTATCCTGAGTCAATATCAAAACGTTGACTCCTACATTTTTATAATTTAGTGAACAGTTTTAACCATTTTCCATATACTGATGCCTTTTGATTTAAACATTGTGGCTAAAGGCAAATCAAAAACAACACTGCTACATATTTGTTGTATGTGGGAAATGGCTTAGTGAATGATTATTTAGGTCAGATTTGTAATTGTCACTGTTTCCTTGTTGACCTAGAAAATCTCCAGACTGACTTTAAATGCCTCAGCAGTAGCAGACAACTTAAGAAAAATGACGGGAAAAGGGAGAAATTGCCCTGTCTTTTACCACAATATTCTTAACCCTTTCCCTCAGACGACTTTGAACGTATTTTGTCAAAACATAGAAAATCTCCATGATTGAAAGGATAACCTATGACAAAAAGTGGAAAACATTGTGGTAAAAGGAGAAATTGCACGTTTGTGCAATTTCTTCTTTTGTCACTATGTTTTCAAAAAGCCGTCTGCTGCAGAGGCGTCAGAAAGCGTCTATATGAGGGAAAGGGTTAAAATGATACTTCCAATTGTTCAGATAAAGCATTTTTATCTGCAGGCAATATAAAAACCCAGACTTCTGTATTATCATAATTAGGTAAAAAGTTGTAACATAATATTTGAAAAAAGTAATGTTCATAAAGGAAAGACCAGGTTTACACAGTTAGGAAGCACATGCTTATCTTAAACCCTTTCCCACATACAATTAATCTGCAGCAGACGACATTGAAAGTATGTAGGCAAAACCAAGGTAAAGCTCTTAAAATGTAGGTATACCCTTTCCCTCATATGACAATTCTGCAGCAGACGACTTTGAACGTATTTTGTCAAAAAATGGAAAATCTCCATGATTGAATGGATAACCTATGACTAAAAGTGGAAAACATTGTGACAAAAGGAGAAATTGCACGTTTTGTGCAATTTCTTCTTTTGTCACTATGTTTTCAAAAGGCCGTCTTCTGCAGAGGCGTCAGAAAGCGTCTGTATGAGGGAAAGGGATAATTACTGAAAAGAGTTGAAAATATTGTGGCAAAAGGAGAAATTGCTTGTTTTGAGCAAGTTCTACTTTTGTCACAATGTTTTCAAAAGTCGTCTGCTGCAGAGGCGTCAGAAAGCGTCTATATGTGGGTACGGGTTAATTGTCTTTGCTGTTTGCAATCATGCTCTTGAACGTGGCTTTTCCTGTGTCATAGCCAATTTGCCGTCCATCTTCATTTATCTCTCTGTGTGTCATTATTTAGTAGAATTAGTAAATAAAACCTGTCAAAGGAACAGTAACTTGACATTTTTTCACATTGATTTGAATACTGTCTGAGAGGTATACATGTACGGTAGTGTGTTTGGTGGACAGTTTTTTAACTAAAATTGATATTAATTTTAACCCTTTCCTATATGCAACAACTCCGCACCAGCCGACTTTGAAAACATACCCTAAATATTTTGAAAACTCCCTTTAAATGAAAATGCAATAATTGAATAGAGTTGAAAACATGGTGACAAAGGGAGAAATTGCTTGTTTTAAGCAATTTCTTCTTTTGTCACCATGTTTTCAAAAATTTGTTTGCTGCAGAGGCGTCAAAAAGTTTCTATATCAGGGAAAGGCCAGGTAATCATTGTCAGAATGTGATCATGATTGTTATATTTTTCTTATGGTTTTTGGTTAAAGTAAGATTTCGGTGCAATGCACGCAACTTCACTTTAATAGGCTTTTAACACCTTTAGTTTAATTGTGGTTTTAGGTTGTGTTCAGCATTATTTCAGTTATATATCACGGAAACGGAACACTTATTCATTATCCCTGGGTAAACAAACCAGTACTAGACTAGGAACTATAACTTGCTTATGGGCAGTCGACAATGACAATAGTAAGCGGGCATCGAAGACAGGAAACTGGTTCCAAATCTACCCCTCTAACCATATGCCCATGTCAGCAGCATTTTGACACCTTTACAATATTATAACTATACTGTTAATAACTCGAAACTGTTCATAGTGAGCAATTTTTCCTATAGCCACAATGATTTCAAAATGTTGCCTAAAGCATAAAACCTTAAAATACCTATGCATGTTGGAAATGGTAAATGAATTCACACTTTATCCAATAGATATTTTAGGCATTTGCAGTAGACCATGATTTCTAAAACTAGGTTGGAATCTTTAATTTTGTCAGTCTAAAATCAGAATAATTAGGTTTTAGGTCAAAAGTGGTGTTCTATGCTTCCTCAATATGCATTATGTAAGTAATCTTTGAAAGCAGTTATACCAAGTGTTTTGGAAACTAGATCTGGTTGCATTTCACCATTTAATATCATTATCCTTTTCCCTTATAATGTCTCAGAAATCAACATTGTTGAATGATACAAAGTAAAGAACTGGACAAATTAAAACCTATTAGTATTACTTTATACAGAGATAACAACTTTATGTAAAACGTAGTAATTGATTGCTCATCATAAGCAATTTCTCCTTTTTTCAGAATGTTTTAAAAAGTAGTTGCTCAGAGGCATCAGATGTTTACTGTACCGAGAGAACAGTTGAATAGACCTACAGTCTGGCAGCTTTTATGTCATGTTCAACTTTTTTAATAACATATTACCTGATATCCAACCTACCCTTTTCCACATACAGATGCTATAATTTATTACTGCAGTAGATGGCTTTCGAAAACATTGTGTCAAAAGGAAAAATTGCTCATAAAAAAGTAAATAATGAGCCAGTACTCCATTTTTGTCACAATATTTTCAACATTATTCAATAAATGATCTTTCATTTATAGAAAGTTTCCATCTTTTTACCTAGATAATTTTCAAAGCCATCTGTAGCAGACCACCTTTAACCCTTTCCCACCTGCAGAGGCATTCATGATGAGCAATTTCCCCTTTTGCCACAAGGTTTTCAATTCTATTTACCGATTAAACTCTCATTTATGGAGATATTTCACATGTTTTCAAAGTCGTCTGCTGCAGAATTGTCGTATTTGGGAAAGGGTTAAAACATCTATACAGAAATATGGAAAATCTATAACTGCAAGTTTGATTATTCAGAAGAGTTAAAAACTTTGTGGCAAAAGGAGAAATTGCTTATTCCTTCTTTTTCCACAGTGTTTTCAAAAGTCATCTAGTGCAGATGCCTCTGTAAGTGGGGAAGTTATTTATAAATACATGAAACTGGCATTAAAAGAGTGCGAAACTGTTGTCATCCATATTGCACACTAAGTCTTGCATAATCTACTTTTGGCCATCATTAACCCTTTCCTTCATATAGACACTTTCTGACGCCTCTGCAGCACACCTTTTTGAAAACATAGTGACAAAAGAAGAAATTGCTCAAAACGATCAATTTCTCCTTTTGCTACAATGTTTTCTTTTTTTTGACAAAATATGTTCAAAGTCGTCTGCTGCAGAAATGTCGTATAAGGGAAAGGGTTAGTCTTTAGAAGCATCCTTGATACTCATATTACTGAATTGCAAAACAAGGGTCCAAGCCAGATCGACTATGCAATACTGATCTAGATCATCACTGTGACTGATTGCAAATTTTCAAAGATCAGTTTTTGAAAGACATGGCCCATATAGCAGCTAGATGTTTTTTGTTTTTTTCAAAATTACAAAATATTACTTCGTTTGTATGGTGTTTTACACGCTTTTAACACATTTTTCCAGTTATCGCGGGGTTTCCTGGTTAAGTAACTAGTTCTACTGGTCAGTTTATCCTGACACAAGCAAGTTAATTGTATATGCTAATCCCTAAATCCTGAGCACCCAAGAAGGAAAAATCAAATTGTAGGAAAAGAAGAAATATTCATTTTTGATTATGGCTTATTTCTTCCTTTCAGTGGCATCTTTAAAATGTCATCTGCTGTCAGATGTGGGTTATAGCTTGGTAAGGGTTCAATAGAATTTGAATGGATTGTATGAAATTGAATGGGCTTTACTGTTTAGTGCATACATATTTTCCCTCCAATTCACATCTTTTAACCCTTTCCCGCATATAGACGCTTTCTGACGTCTCTGCAGCAGACGGCTTTTTGAAAACATAGTGACAAAAGAAGAAATTGCTCAAAACGAGCAATTTCTCCTTTTGCCACAATGTTTTCCACTTTTAGTCATAGGTTATCCACTCAATTATAGAGATTTTCTATTTTTTGACAAAATATGTTCAAAGTCGTCTGCTGCAGAATTGTCATATGAGGGAAAGGGTTAACCCTTTCCTGGATACAGGTAGATTTTTGATGACCGCGCTGTAGACAATCTGAAGTTACAATGTATTGTAATTTCTCCTTGCAAGTCTGGATCAAAATCATAGATGCAATTTTTGAGAAGTAATACTTTTCCCAACAGATATTTTAAAAGTAGATGACACTTAATCTAAAATATACCTGTATTATATGTAAACTGATAATTACGCATTTTTGTTTATGTCTGCTCTAAGGGTCTGCTTGTTTGCATTACAAAATGGATTCCTGATACAAAGATAATGTTTACAAAATTGTACTTTTTATGACCAAATGAAATCAAATGATAGGACTGTCAAGTCAAAAGATTATTTGTGAAGCCATACTTTGACAATATCAAATTTTGTATTTACCCTTATCCACATGTAGATTGATTTAAATGCATCTGCATATGAATACATTGTGGCAAAAAGGAGAGGAATTGCTCCAAATGCACAATTTTAAATTATTTTGTTTACTGCGGAAATCAACCTTAAGGCTTTTGCCTTTCTGTTTAGATCTAAATGAGCCTTCACATCAATACATTCTTATAAACAGTTTCTATTTGGATCTGATTGGATGGATGTTCAGGCAGATTTTTTGTTTCCAAGTGTAATGTTTAACAAACTCAAAATGAGTAATTTCTCCTTTTGCCACAATGTTTTCACCTTTATTGAAAATTTCCCATTTATTTATAGAGATTTTTTACTTATTTTTGTCTGAATAATTTATAAGTTGTCTGCTGCAGATTTATAATATGTGGCAAAGGTTTAAGCTAAAGTTTCTTTTCCAGGAGAACCCCTCAAAAGAACATTTTATTGGGTCTACATTTCTTATTGTTTCTATTTACAGCATCTCTTGGAACCCTGAGCCCAGCAGCCCATTCACAATTACCAGGAAACCCATATCTCCGTCCAGGCGGAACCCTGCCTCCCTCATCCTTTTATCCCCCTGGGATGCCCTCTATGATGGGGCGACTACCCCCAGGGGGCCCCATGATGATGCCACCTACCTCACAACATCACACCCTCCTGCAACCTCAGGCTCCACCCTCACACAAGGAAACCCAGGTAGGTTGATTTAACACTGTTTATGTTTGCTCTGTCTGCCAGAACGTTTCTTAACCCTTTCCATCATACGACAATTCTGCAGCAGACGACTGAACATATTTTGTCAAAAAATAGAAAATCTCTATAATTGAATGGATAACCTATGACTACAAGTGGAAAACATTGTGGCAAAAGGAGAAATTGCTCGTTTTGAGCAATTTCTTCTTTTGTCACTATGTTTTTAAAAAGCCGTCTGCTGCGGAGGTGAGAAAGCGTCTATATGAGGGAAAGGGTTAAAATCATCAGAAATTATTTTTTTGTCAAAAAAGCAATTCAGACAAATAAGCGCAGAATTGAAAAAAACCATGTGTTAATCTGTTTCAATGATGATTACTTAATGCATTAATTATGCCAATCACTGTCTACTTAAGCATTTCGGGACTGTCTTAACTTAAGCCTAAGAATTTTTTTTTTAACCTTTCCCACATATAGATGCTTTTCAAAGCCTCTGCTGCAGATTTCTTTTGAAATACTTTGGCAAATGGGAAATTACTCTAAACAAGCAATTTCTCCTTTTGCAACAATGTTTTCATCTTTTTTCAGAAATTATATCTCCAATTCAACAAATTTCCCATTCTGCTGCTGATTTATTGTATGTGGGAAAGGTTAAATCATCTATTAAGAGATAAAGTGGAAGCCAACATGAACATATTTATCGCAAACAGTATATTTAGTCCAAGATGATGCAGCATGATTTATGTATTGCAATGCATGCCTTTTGTTGTGTCACCTGCGTAGCATGGTAGTCACTTAGAAATTACTTTTTTTTTGTCCGGCGTCTGTCTGTCTGTCCGTCTGTCTGTCTGTCATCACACTTTTTCGACATGTTTTCAAATAACTTTTTTTCTACTCAAAGGATTACATTGAAACTTCTGACAAATGTTTATATCAATGTGTGTGATTATCAATGTGTGTGATTAGTTCACAAAAGGGGGATAATCCAAATATGTTTTATATCGGAGTGATTGCCCCTTTTCTGTCAAAAATTTTAATTTTCAAATTACTTTTTTTCTACTCAAAGGATTGGATTGAAACTTCTGACAAATATTTTTATATCAAAGTTATTGCCCCTCTTCTGTCAAAAATTAAAATTTTCTGACAAGGCCCTGGCATGTGACACATGTGCTCCAGGGAGCACTCCATTCTAGTTTAAAATTGCAGTGCATTGCATTACATAAACCCTTTCCCACCAGTAGACGCATTTTGACACAATAGCAGCAGACGACTCTTGAAAACATTTCGACCAAAAGAGCAATTTCTCCTTTGGCCACAATATTTTCAACTTTATTTAAGGAGATTTTTCAGGTTTTTGTCACTATGTTTTCAACGTCGTCTGCTGCAGATTTTTAGCTCGACTATTCGAAGAATATGAGAGCTTTACTACTCGCCCCGGCGTCTGCGTCCGGTTAAAGTTTTAGGGCAAGTTGGCATTTTCATTCATAAGTATTTGTGCTATAGCTTTCATATTTGGAATATAGTTACACCTTTAAGCTTTCTTCACATTGAATGCTGAAGATGCTGAGTGTGACCTTCTTTTTGGGGTAAAAAACATGATTTTGGGAGGTTAAAGTTTTAGGGCAAGTTGAGATTTTCATTTTTTTTTAAATTTTTCTCAACAAGTACTTGTGTTAGGGCCTTCATATTTGGAATATAATTACATATGATAACTTTCCTCATATTGTATGCTTTAAATGCTGATTTCGACTTTCTTTTTGAGGTAAAACACATGACTTTGGGTGGTTAAAGTTTTAGGGCAAGTTGGGATTTTCATTTAATTTTTTAAACTTTTCTCAATAAGCACTTGTGTTAGGGCTTTCATATTTGGAATTTAATTACATAAAATACCTTTCCTCATATTGTTAGCTGAAGATGCTGATTTGACTTTCTTTTTGAGGTAAAAAACCATGATTTTGGGTGGTTAAAGTTTTAGGGCAAGTTGGGATTTTCATTTTTTTTTAAATTTTTCTCAATAAGTACTTGTGTTAGGGCCTTCATATTTGGAATATAATTACATTTGATACCTTTCCTCATATTGTATGCTGTAAATGCTGATTTCGACTTTCTTTTTGAGGTAAAAACATGATTTTGGGTGGTTAAAGTTTTAGGGCAAGTTGGGATTTTCATTTAATTTTTTAATTTTTCTCAATATGCACTTGTGTTAGGGCTTTCTTATTTGGAATTTAATTACATATAATACCTTTCCTCATATTGTTAGCTGAAGATGCTGATTTGACTTTCTTTTTGAGGTAAAAGACATGATTTTGGGTGGTTAAAGTTTCTCAATAAGTACTTGTGTTAGGGCTTTTATATTTGGAATATAATTACATATTATTCTTTTTTTCACATTGTATGTTGAAGATAATGGAGTGTGACCTTCTTTTTGGGGTAAAAAACATTATTTTGGTTGATTTTGAGAATTTGAGATGAATTCATTATTTTTGGTTACATTAATTTTTAATTATGATCATTCATTTATCAAATATAGTTCTTCACCATTTCAAACGGGATTTGGTGTCAAACATTTGGAAAACCTTTTTTTTAAGGTTTTGCTATTTTTGGACTCAGTCAGTTTTAACATTTGCGTTTAGCTCAACGTTAAAGTTTTGATTTTAGCTCGACTAGTCGAAGAAAAATGGAACTTTACTACTCGCCCCAGTGTCGGTGTCTGGTTAATGCTTTAGGGCAAGCTGGCATTTTCATTTATAACTCTAATACCCTTCATTCAAATCAGTCTTCATACTTCACACATTTGTTAAGGACCATCACACAATTAGGTTATATAACTCCATTGTATCTTAAATATGGAGTTATGGCCCTTGATTGACTTAGGAAATTTGATTTTTAAATTATATATATTTAAATGTATGTATCTATTCAGTTGCTTTTACATATAGAGTATATATGATTTAATAGTACTTAAAGGCAATATACGGAAATAGTGCTTAAGTGAACAAGCGTTGTAAAGTCGAGCGCGCTGTCCTCCGACAGCTCTTGTTAAAATGTATGTGGTTAGTATTGATCTGTATGACCCGAAATTTGTAAAGGATCGCATTTTGATTATTAATTTATCCTTCCTTCTTATATTTTTGTGTTATGCCCAAATCCAAACATTTCTGAAATTATGTTGAAAATGGCGTAAACCCCCAATAAAACAAGCAAACAAACAAATGTCAACAAAAAAAATTGGCCTAGAGACATGCACTTTTATGGGAATGTTATCATAACATGAGTTTGTTCACTATTGGTTCATGTCATGGAACAAGAGTTATGGCCCATGACATGCACAAATTCATATAGGATAATATAGATAGAAAGCATCTATGGTCATTTGATACACTTCTAGTCGTTTTATCATTTCAAAAGTAAAGGAAAGATCTGCTCCAGTTAATGAAATGAAATTTTTACACTTTATGTTCGTGCTTTTGCACCTTTTCTCACAATTCATCTGAACTGTGATGGTCTGTCGATACAATGAAATGTACGAGTAACGACATAAAAGGTGAAAATTATGGATGCAGCTGCTCTGCCCCTGCTGTGGACACACTGACGTTCTCGCGACGGTGTGCCGACGGTGTAGATCCCTTGTGGTTGTCAGTGACAAATAGCTCACGGCCATTCTGTTCATAATTTATCATTAATATTCTGTCATCTGTGTAGCTTTGTTACGGTAACATACATTCTGTATTATAAAGGAAAAAGGTTTTATAAAAAAGCTTTTACCCTTGTCTCTATTGCACCTTTCAATTGCCTTTCTTCTTCGATACATAATTATATGTATGATAATATTTTAACCCTTTCCCACATACAACAATTCTGCAGCAGACGACTTTGAACATATTTTGTTAAAAAATAATTGAATGGATAACCTATGACTAAAAGTGGAAATAATTGTGGCAAAAGGAGAAATTGCTCGTTTTGAGCAATTTCTTATTTTGTCACTATGTTATCAAAAAGCCGTCTGCTGCAGAGGCGTCAGAAAGCGTCTATATCAGGGAAAGGGTTCTTTGGTGACAGTGCAGACTAAAGGTCTGTTCATCTGTGTACTTGGATCTTGCTCTTCACATTGAATCATTTTCTTGATACAGACGACTTCAGTATCCACTTCAGCAGACAATTTTTGTGAACATTATGAGGAAAGGTCTCGTATAATAATTTCCCAGGGGTATACCAATATCACAATGTTGAATATTTGGTCGGTCGTCAGGAAGTCTAGGATTAGATATATAAACGTAATGGAGTGAACTGCTTTGATTTTCAAGAAAGTTTAACCCTTGCCAACTTGCAGACGTATTCTCGGTCATTTACGATATACAATTTTTGAAAAACTTGTGGCAAAAGTAAAAACTGCTCATAATGAGCACTTTCTGCTTTTGCCATAATATGTTTAACTCTATTCAATGATCATACTTTTATTTATAGAGATTTTCCGTGTTTTTGCTTACATGTTTTAAAGGTCAGCTGCTGCAGATTTGCTGTAGGTCTATGTGGGAAAAGGTTAAGTTACATCCTACTTGCGTTGTGATAATGCAAGACAAATTTTCGTCTTCAATCTTTGAAGTAGGCAAATTATTCAACAAACAGCAGAAGAACCTGCATACCTAATTTATATGACTTAAGATAAATCACATGACCAACTAATGGAAAGTATTTTAAAGCACATTTAATCAAATGTAATAATAACTCATCTTGTCAAAGACTTTCTCTGGGGGAACTCAATTTTTATGCCTACGGTTGAGACCACTTATAAAAAGTTTAAGGGCAATTTCTCCTTTAACCCTTTCCCTCATATAGACACTTTCTGACGCCTCTGCAGCAGACAGCTTTTTGAAAACATAGTGACAAAAGAAGAAATTGCACAAAACGTGCAATTTCTTCTTTTGCCACAATGTTCTCCTCTTTTTGTCATAGGTTATCCATTCAATTATAGAGATTTTCCATTATTTGACAAAACATGTTCAAAGTTGTCTGCTGCAGAATTGTCGTATGAGGGAAAGGGTTAACCCAATGTTTTGTTTCTACCAAAATTTGTATGTTCATTTGTCAAGATTTTACATTCACTTCTTGAGATGTTTTGTGTATAAAGAAAACTCTTCACCTTTTCCCACATACATAAAATCTGAAGCAGATGACTTTAACCCTTTCCCTCATACGACAATTCTGCAGCAGACGCCTTTGAACGTATTTTGTCAAAACATAGAAAATCTCCATAATTGAATGGATAACCTATGACAAAAAGTGGAAAACATTGTGTCAAAAGGAGAAATTGCACGTTTTGTGCAATTTCTTCTTTTGTCACTATGTTTTCAAATAGCCGTCTGCTGCAGAGGCGTCAGAAAGCGTCTATATGAGGGAAAGGGTTAAATACATTCAGTAAAAGATATCGAACCTCTCTATGAAGGAATGAACAATTATTTAATAAAGTAGAAAGCATATTGTTGCAATACTAGAAATTGCTTGTTATGAATAATCTCCTTTTGCCATATTTTTTCAAATATCTGTTGTAAGACGTTAGAAAGTGTTAACCATTTTTCACTTGCAAAATATCTGCCGCAAATGACATTGAAAATGTTTTTTTCATAAGAAGAATTTGTTCATTAAGAGTAAATAGTCCTGTAGCCACAATATTTTCCAAAGATGTCTGCTGCAGATGTGTCAGCATGTTGGTAGGCATTAACCCTTTCCCTCATATAGACGCTTTCTGACGCCTCTGAATGGGTTATCCATTCAATTATAGAGATTTTCCATATTTTGACAAAATATGTTCAAAGTCGTCTGCTGCAGTATTGTCGTATGAGAGAAATGGTTAAAGTAACCTATCAGGAAAAGAGTTATAACATCTCCAAAGTATCATGTTTTTTTTTTATTAATGCCTTTCGTGTTAACTCTTTCCCACATACAGACACTTTCTGACACCTCTGCAGCAGATTTGTTGTAGGTGGGAATGGGTTAAGCAATGTTTAAACTCCTCCAAATTGGACAACCCACTGATGAAAAGAAAACAAATTTGTTTTAGAATGAGGAGAATATATTTGGAGAAAAGGAAAAGAAATGCACCTTCTTATAAATTTAACTTTATTTCCTCAACAATGTCAACCCTTTCTCACACACAATATATCTGCAGCATACTACTTCGAAAATATATTGACAAAAACATTGAAAAATCTTTATAATTAACCCTTTCCCACATATAGACGCTTTCTGACGCCTCTGCAGCAGACGGCTTTTTGAAAACATAGTGACAAAAGAAGAAATTGCACAAAACGTGCAATTTCTCCTTTTGCCACAATGTTTTCCACTTTTTGTCATAGGTTATCCATTCGATTATGGAGATTTGCCATGTTTTGACAAAATACGTTCAAAGTCGTCTGCTGCAGAATTGTCGTATGTGGGAAAGGGTTAAGGGTTTTATTATTAAAAAGAATTGAAAACATTGAGGCTAAAGGAGAAATTGCTCATTTTGAGCAATTTCTCCTTTTGTCACAGTGTTTTCAAAAGTCGTCTGCTGCAGAGGGGGTCAGAAAGCGTCAATGTTATCTGCTGCAAGGATGTCAAAAGTTAATTGTATCGGGGGAAAAAGTTTGATACAGGAGAGAAAAATAAGAGTTATAAAAAATGAGGACATGCTTGAATGATGTATAGTATAATGTAAATGTGGAAATGAACCCCTACACTACTGTATATATCAACCCAAACATTTCTTTGCCCTTACATACTCACTATTTCAACCCTTGCCCACATACAAGAACTCTTCAGCAGACGATTTTGAAAACTTAGTGACAAAAATCTGAAAAAATCTCCATAAAAGATAGCTTAATTGTTAAAAATAAAGTTGAAAACATTGAGGCCAAAGGAGAAATTGCTCATCATGAGCAATTTCACCTTTGGCCACAATGTTTTCAAACGTCGTCTGCTGCTATTGCGTCAAAATGCGTCTGCAGGTGGGAAAGGGATATATCAACCCAAACCTTTTTTTGCCCTCACATACTCATTATTTTTACCCTTTCCTACATACAGCCAATCTGCAGCAGACGACTTTGAAAATAACTTACCAAAAAATTATTGACATCTATACATGAAACAATTTAAATGGACAAATGTTGAAGGAATTGCTAATCATAGTATAGTTTTGATACAGAATTGTTTAGGAATCCGCCGTGGCCGACTGGATAGCGTGAGGAATTTGGAGCTGGGTATCCCGGGTTAAATCCCTGCTGGCAGTGGTAATATTGGTTTGCCCTTGGTTGATTGATTGATTGTTCGGGGTTTAATGCCGTTTTTAAACAATTTTTCAGTCATATCACGGCGGCCAGTTCACCTACTCATATGATTCCTGGTTTTCTCACACCAGTACTTCACACAACATACTTTCCAAGCAACTGGCTGCTTTTCCACATATACTGTTAGCCGGTTTGTCCTTGGATACCCCAACATCATAGCCTAGTACTGGTTTGTTTACCAAGAGATAATGAATATGTGTTCTGTCGCTGTTATATAACTGAAATAATGTTGAAAATGGCGTAAACCATAAATCAATTACATTAAAGTAATACAGAATTGATATAACTGGGAAAATGAGAAGTTGCTCACAAAAGTTGTCTACTGAAGAATAGTCAGACATCATCTGTATTGGGGAAAGCTTTTATTTCCTGTTTCTAACCCTTTCCCTCATATAGACACTTTCTGACGCTTTTTGAAAACATGCCGACAAAAGAAGAAATTGCTCGAGACATACATTTAAAGAGAAATTGCCAGAGGGCCAATTGTCTTGCATTGAATCTCATAATATATTATATATATCATACTTCATAATGAACACCTGTGATTTACTTTCATTTCAGTCCCAAATTAGTACAACGACAAAAGAGGCAGGGAGCAGCATTGTGAGCAGCACTGTAGAGGCAGGTTATCATGATCTCAAACGCACCAAGATTAAAACAGAGAAAGACTATCTGCATCATACACATCATCATCATCATCATCATTCACATCATGGTAAGTTTGAACAACCCATTTTGAGTAACCCATTTTGTGGAACCCATTATGTGCCTACAGTATAGAGCCAGGCTTTCCAGCTCATTTGCGTGAAATAAATTGATGCATTTTCAATTGAGGTCTGTATGAGGTGTAATGACCACCCTTCGTAAACAGGTAGAAAAAAGCTAGTTTGTGATAACTGGGGTCGAGGTCACTTATGGTACCATAGAAGCTCTCATTAATTAAGTTTGAGTTAAAGTAGTAAAGTAATGCATTTTTAAGGTAGAAGCATAGCAGTTCGATGATAGACACCCAGGAATTTGAAGTATGAACTTGTGATAATGAACTAATTGATTGGTTCCAGATAGTTCTATACTTTATTCCAAGAAAAGCCTATTTGTATGAGAGTTTGAAGATATTCTCTCACACTTTTCCATGTGTTTCTAAGAACACATATGTATTTTCAATGATCCCTAATCTATTTACTAACTTGGCAAAATAGATAGGAGAACATCACTTATTGTGAGGTAATAGCATGGCTGGAAAACACATTTTCAGTATCTATCATTCAACACCTTATTTTTACCATTTCCCTCCTATAAACCATGCTTCAAAAATATAAGACACTATCTTGTGCTAAAGTATCTGGTTGGCTAGAAGCAAATCCATTTTTACCAATCAGAAGTCTTGTTTTAAGCACGAGGATTGATTCATTTTAATCACCTGTTTTGAAGCTGATTTTAACCCTTTCAATGCCAAATCTTTAAAAAGGACTTGCCCATTTTTGCATTTGAAAAAGTCCATAGCCTTTACCGGGAATATCAAAATAAGCTCGACCAGCCAACAGTATAGAGCCTGGTCAGACAGTGCAGAATGCTCTGGCTGGCCGGGCTCATACTGTTGGGCATTCTAAGGTTTCAACAAATCTTTCCCAGTTGTCAAAGGCTTGAATCTTTGTTGAAATTTGTTGAGAAATGACATTAAACTAAACCTTGTTTGACACTGTCCCTCACTTTCTCTGATGCTCTAACTGCAGCCTGCTTTACATGCCCACAATGTGTATGGCGGTGGCATACAGCCTTACCTCTGGCTTTTTGTCTGTCCATCAAATGTTTCAAGTACAGTGCATGGTTGCCCTAGAGTCATCAAACTTTATGGGAATGTTTATCCAGATGTGGAGTTGTGCACCTTGGGTATCGTGTTTTACAGAGCTTTCATGCATTGGCACAAGCTGAGTGGTACCAATGACCTAGAACATGGAGATAGGGGTACCATACATAGGGATTTCCATGTCCTAAGACTACAGCTCTAGTGTTAATAAAAAAGAAACATGCAGCAGCTTGATCTATTCAGACAATTTTGGATAAACGTTGTGAATAGTGTAATGGCTTGAGAGATATTTGTTGTTCTCTGGGTGTATTCTAAATGACCTTGAATCTTGTACTCAATTCAACTGAATTTTTTAAATATGTCATTCCCAATTGCAGATGCATTTTGACACAACTGAAGCAGACAATGTGTTGAGCAAATTCTTCAAAGTCCCAATGTTTCAATTCTTTTCAATAATTATACTTTGATTTCAAGATATTTTCCATACTTTGCCTATATATTTTCAAGTCATCAACTACAGATTTGTTGTATGTAAGAAAGGGTTAAAACAAAATCCATTTGGAATAGCCTAAATTCGCATTTTAGGTAAATGTTATCCATTTCATTACTTTTATTTCCAAATTCACACCACTTTTCTCATAAAGCAGCCAAATTACATCGATAAAACAGACTAAGGGTGTATGAACACTGACTGATGGTTATCTGCAACCTTTGTAAGGAGTCCAACCTGCCGAGAGAGCTGTTGAATTATGGGTAGTCAATGAGGTTTTAATGAACCTCCATTACTCTGTGCTTACAAAACATATCAGTAAAAAATATATCTTTTCCAGATTTCTGGAAATTTGTCATTTCCTTTGTAATGGTTTCTTTTCTAGTACTTTGAGTGTTTAGCCCTTTTCTACATACGTAATGCTTTCTGACTCCTCTGCAGCAGACGACCTTTGGCAACATTGTTGCAAAAGGAGGAATTTCTCCTTTTGCCACAATGTTTTCAACTATTTTCAATGATTAAACTTTCACTTTTTAGAGGTAAGCCTTAAGTTGTCTGCTGCCGTTTTGTTGTATTTGGGAAAGGATAAACCTTTGGCCCTGAGAGTTATTTTGCATTGTTGTGTTCTAGGAAACTAGAGAATTTTAAAACAGTTTGTAAAATAGTCCTAATTGGTTTCACATCTATCTTAACCCTTTCCCACATAGAGACGCTTTGCGACGCCTCTGCAATAGATTAATTTTTGTAATTTGGAGATGGAATTCATGAGCAGTTATCCCTTTCCTTGCAGTGTTTTCCATATTTCATCTTCTCTGGGACACTCACTCAATTGATTAATTTAGAAGTCAGTAAATTTTTGGGAAAAGAAAAAGCGTTAATCTATATCTGGTTATACCACAGTCTTGTCTGGAATTTTCTTTGTAAGTTTACAAAACACAATGACTGCCAAAATGGAAATAGCACTTGCCCAAATTAGCAGACCCTTCCCTTAATTAACCCTTTCCCTCATATAGACGCTTTCTGACGCCTCTGCAGCAGACGGCTTTTTGAAAACAAAACGTGCAATTTCTCCTTTTGCCACAATGTTTTCTACTTTTTGTCATAGGTTATCCATTCAATGATGGAGATTTTCTATTTTTTGACAAAATACGTTGTCGTCAAAGTCGTCTGCTGCAGAATTGTCGTATGAGGGCAAGGGTTGATAATGTGCCATCTTATTTTCCGTTATTTTGCATATAGTCTAGTATGTCCTTCGCTGAAATACTATGACCAATTGCACTAAATTGACATCCTGATCATTTAAAAATACAATATATTTTGCAACCACAAAAGTTAAAATAAAGGTTATATATATTTTTGTAAAATTGCAAACGAAATAACCCTTTTCCACACCAAACAAGTCTGGAGCATACATACAACTAAGAAAACATTCAGACAAAAATATTGAAACTCATTACAAATGAAAGAATAAGTTGAATGAGTTGAATACATTGTGGCAAAAGGAGAAATTAGATAAATGTTTTAAAAGTCATCTGTTGCAGATGTGTCAAAATTTGTCTCGTATATATATATGGATAAAGGAAGAAAAATCCACTGTATAACAATCCATTGCAGCAGATGACTTTTTCCACAGTATTTGTTCAAGTCATAATGTTATAATTTTATAATACTTCCAGTTTTTCTTAAAATGTTTTTTAAAAGTTACAATTTTAGAAAATGAATAATGTATCAAGTAAACGATTGAAGCATTCTTGCACTTAAATGTTCTTCTGTTATAGTATTTTGATGAAAATAAAAAAGGAAGGAAATTTTATTTGTTTATTATAGTATTAAGCCTTTCTTATGACACTTTCTAATACCTCTGCAGTAGACAACTGCTCAAAACATTGTGGCAAAAGGAGAAATTGTTCATGATGAACAGCTTTGACTTTTGCTAGAGATTTTAAACTCTAGTAAAAATTCATTTCGTTTAAAAATATTTTATATATTTTTGCCTGGATGTTTCAAAGTCGCATACTGCAGATTTGTTGCATGTGGGAAAGGGCTAAAAAAAAATCTTTTTTTAACTGTAAACTAATCAAAAGTAATCACTGTATTGACATTTATTATGTAATGCATAAAAGTGAGCGAGAGAGGGCGAACCCCATCTAGGCATATAAAAGTTGATATTAACCCTTTCCCTCATACGGCAATTTTGCAGCAGACGACTTTGAACCTATTTTGTCAAAAGATAGAAAATCTCTATAATTGAATGGATAACCTATGACTAAAAGTGGAAAACATTGTGTCAAAAGGAGAAATTGCTCGTTTTGAGCAATTTCTTCTTTTGTCACTATGTTTTCAAAACGCCGTCTGCTGCAGAGGAGTCAGAAAGCGTCTATATGAGGGAAAGGGTTAAAGTTGATAGTCATGGGTTTGTGATAAAAAAGGTATGAAAAGACCAGGCTCCGGTCACCTGCCTGATGACCTTGCCCCATAGCGATTGTCATAACCCCTTCCCACATACAACACATTTACAGCAGATGACTTGGAAAACATTTAGTAACATTTTGGAAACTCTCAATAAATGGATGAACAATTATTAAATCAGATTGGAAACATTGTGGCAAAAGGAGAAATTGCTCATTTTGAGCAAATTCTCCTTTTGCCACAATGTTTTTCAAAACTCGTCTGCTGCCGAGGCACCTGAAAGCATTTTGTATGTGGAGAAGGGGACATTTTAATCCTTGTCCTGCTGTAATTAGGAAATCAAAAATCTAGCTAAAGTTATGGTAATGGTGCACTGCACATCTGTAGGTCATAAGATACCTACAAACCAAGTTTTAAATTTAATTGAGACATTTTGTCCTTCATTATTTATTTTGTTTATTCAAGAAAAAGGTGAAACTCGATAAGTTTAAAGGTTGATGTTTAATTGTTTCAACAATGTTTGTCCATATTAACTGTGCCATTTATTTTCACCTTACATATGCACCTATACCATTAGCACTTTCAGCGCTTTGATTTGCAAAATCATTACAGATGTTGCTTTGAAACTTACAATACTTGTTTACCATCATTACATTCTTTAGCAGACAAGTGTTCATAACTCTGTGAAAGTTTTTGTATGAATTATGGCCCATTTCTTTACTTATAAAGTATGTAACATTGAACTTGGTTAAGGCTTTTTTACCACCCCACTTTTTTTTCCAAAGCTTTTCGAAATATTACCTTTTAACATAGACTACTTATTTACCATAATTGACTCCCTCAACAGACAATAGTACATTAATCTGTGAAGTTCCATCAAATTGAATAGGAATCTTACTTCCGTGTTCATCT
Source organism: Serripes groenlandicus (assembly GCA_031761405.1). Taxonomy (NCBI): domain Eukaryota; kingdom Metazoa; phylum Mollusca; class Bivalvia; order Cardiida; family Cardiidae; genus Serripes; species Serripes groenlandicus. The sequence goes on from JASEVX010000003.1 coordinate 112,889,950, forward strand.
TGGCCCTCTTGTTTACTTAGAAAATACATTGAATCTTAGTAACATCCAATTATCGACTTAAACCTTTAGGATATTGCTGTGAAACTTGAAAAACTTGATCGCCATCATAACCTCCATGAACAGACAAGAGTTCATAAAACTGTGAAGATTCATGTCAGAATAATGGCCTTTTTATGCCCCCGGAATCTCCGATTCGGTGGGCATATAGTTTTTGGCCTGTCTGTTGGTTGGTTGGTCTGTTGGTCTGTCTGTCTGTCTGCACAAAAAAACCTTTAACCTTGGCCATTACTTTTGAACCATAACAGGTACGGCTACCATATTTCACATGTGTATTCCTTGTGACATGACCTTTCTGTCAGTACCAACATTTTTGACCTTGCGACCTTGACCTTTGACCTAGAGGTTGCCATTCTCGAAAAAAACTTTAACCTTGGCCATTACTTTTGAACCATAACAGATACGGCTACCATATTTCACATGTGTATTCCTTGTGACATGACCTTTCTGTCAGTACCAACATTTTTGACCTTGCGACCTTGACCTTTGACCTAGATGTTACCATACTAAAAAAAACTTTAACCTTGGCCATTTCTTTTGAACCATAACAGGTACGGCTACCATATTTCACATGTGTATTCCTTGTGACATGACCTTTCTGTCAGTACCAACATTTTTGACCTTGCGACCTTGACATTTGACCTAGATGTTGCCATTCTCGAAAAAAACTTTAACCTTGGCCATTACTTTTGAACCATAACAGATACGGCTACCATATTTCACATGTGTATTCCTTGTGATATGACCTTTCTGTCAGTACCAACATTTTTCACCTTGCGACCTTGACCTTGACCTAGATGTTGCCATTCTCGAAAAAAACTTTAACCTTGGCCATTTCTTTTGAACCATAACAGGTATGGCTACCATATTTCACATGTGTATTCCTTGTGACATGACCTTTCTGTCAGTACCTTGCGACCTTGACCTTGACCTAGATGTTGCCATTCTCGAAAAAAACTTTAACCTTGGCCATTACTTTTGAACCATAACAGGTATGGCTACCATATTTCACATGTCAGTACCAACATTTTTGACCTTGCGACCTTGACCTTTGACCTAGATGTTGCCATTCTCGAAAAAAACTTTAACCTTGGCCATTACTTTTGAACCATAACAGATACGGCTACCATATTTCACATGTGTATTCCTTGTGACATGACCTTTCTGTCAGTACCAACATTTTTGACCTTGCGACCTTTACCTTTGACCTAGATGTTGCCATTCTCAATTTTTTTTTTAACCTTCCCCACTACTTTTGAACAATAACAGGTAATGCTACCATATTTCACATGTGTATACCTTGCGACCTTGACCTTTGACCTAGATGTTGCCATTGGGGGGCATCAGTGTTTCACAAACACATCTTGTTTTACTTAGAAAATACATTGAATCTTAGTAACATCCAATTATCGACTTGGCCCTTTAGGATATTGCTGTGAAATTTGGAATACTTGTTTACCATCATGACCCCCATCTGTAGACAAGAGAAAGTAACTCTGTCAAGTATTTTTGAGGTTTCTTTTATTGGCAAGCACTTGAAAAGGTCAAGCACACTGTCTTACTGACAGCTCTTGCTTTTAAATAGCTTGGATGGCCAGGCAGATCTTTATCTGAGCTTGTAGCCAATGAGTAAAGGCTAAGTTTGCCTTTTACAGGATTATGTTTAAACTTATTTGCAATTAACCATCAAATTGGATACACACAAATTGATTGTTTTTGTGTAATCATGTCAATTTTGTAAAAGTTTTGACTCAAATCAAAGTTTATACTATTGACAGCCTAAATTGTCTCACATTATTTTGTTACATGCAGTTCTAGCAATCTCTGTGATATCAACAATTGAGTCTATAAACAGATTCAATAAAAACCTATCATAAGGCATAAATGCCAAAAGTAAACAATTGGTCATCTTGAGCCATTGTATCCTTTTCTCCGCACTGTTTTCCAAAAATAATTTATCTGTATCAGGGAAAGGAAAGAGTTGAGTGATACAGGCCCAAAATGTCAATGTTGTGGTTAATTACAATGATGGATATGATTATAACTTTTGTCATTGTGGGCTGGTATGGTCTAAACTGAAACTAAGATCTCAGAAATAACCATATACATGTACAATCAAACTTGTGTAAGGGGTCACCTCGGTTTTTAGCTCACCTGAGCTCTGCTCAAGGTGAGTTATTGTGATCGCCTTTTGTCCGGCGTCCATCATGCGTCAACTTCTTCTCCTCAGTAACCAGTGGGTCAATTGGGATGAAACTTCACAGAAAGCATCCTCTCAATGACCTCACCAGATTTCCTTCAAATTTTTGGGATCCATGCAGAATTCTGGTTTCCATGGCAACGAAATGAAAAAAACTTCAAAATTCTTTTTCTCCCAAACTGGTTGGCAGATTTTCAAATAATTATGCAGAAATGTTCCTTGGATGACCCTCTATGAGATTCCTACAAGCCATGTTGATTGGTCGAAAAACATGGCCGCCAGGGGGCGGGGCTATTTTGCCTTATATGGCTATAGTGAAAACTCAAAAGATCTTCTCCTCCGAAAGTGTGAGGCCTATTTTCAAATAATTTTGAAGAAATGTTCCTTAGATGACCCTCTATCTGATTCCTTCAAGCCATGTTGATTGGTAAAAAAACATGGCCGCCAGGGGGGCGGGGCTATTTTGCCTTATATGGCTATAGTGAAAACTTAAAAAATCTTCTCCTGAAAGTGTCAGGCCGATTTTCAAATAATTTTGTAGAAATGTTCCTTGGATGACCCTCTATCAGATTCCTTCAAGCCAAGGTGATTGGTCGAAAAACATGGCCGCCAGGGGGGTGGGGCTATTTTGCCTTATATGGCTATAGTGAAAACTTAAAAAATCTTCTTCTCCGAATGTGTCAGGCCGATTTTCAAATAATTTTGTAGAAATGTTCCTTAAGTGACCCACTTTCAGTTTCCTTCAAGTCATGTTGATTGGTCAAAAAACATGGCCGCCAGTGGGCAGGGCTATTTTGCATTATGGCTAAAGTGAAAAATTAAAAAATCTTCTCCTCCAAAAGTGTCTGGCCGATTTTCAAATAATTTTGTAGAAATGTTCCTAGGGTGACCCTCTATCAGATTCCTTCTAGCCAAGTTGATTGGTCGGAAACTATGGCTGCCAGGGGGTGGTGCATATATAGCTAAAGTGAAAAAAAAAAATCAGGTGAGCGATTCCAGGGCCATCATGGCCCTCTTGTTCAATATTTTTCCCTGACTTTAAAAATGGTAGTAATGCCTACCCTCCTTGGCTCATAGGTTGCTGGGTAATCATTACTACTGACTGGGTAAGAAAACCAGAAACTAGTACTTTACCAATGAAACACTGTCATTAAACTTAAAAATTGTTGAAAGCGGTGTAAAACACCTAGCAATCAATCTAAGTCTTCTTCTGCAGATTTGTTGTATGTGGGAAAAAGTTCAACAGTGATATTCAATGTGATGTATAATGGGACCTGAATAGATTCACATGTTTTAAAATATTCATCCATGCGTTTCAAGTGGATAATACAGTGTCCCCCATCTCTTCCGTTGGCATTTTTATCAAGTTTTTGTGTTGCCTTGGGCAACATGCATTTTTCCATGCAGAAAACATTCCTGAAATTAAGCCTTTCCCACATACAACAAATCTATAGCAGACTACTTGGAAAACATCAATACAAAAACATGGAAGATCTCTATAAGTGAAAGTTTAATCGTTGAATTTAGATGAAAACATTGTGGTAAAAGCAGAAAATGAACATTTTGAGCAATTTTTCCTGATGCCAGTGTTTTTAAAGGTCCTCTGCTGTAGATGCATCAAAGGTCATCTGTCTGTGGAGATTTTCTATGTTTTGACAAAATACGTTCAAAGTCGTCTGCTGCAGAATTGTTGTATGAGGGAAAGGGTTAAAGCATTGGAATTTACGTAGAGTTAACCCATTACCTCACACAGATGACATTTGACACCTGACATTGTACATGACTTTTGAAAACATTGCAATAAAAAGTGAAATTACTCAAAATGAGCAATTTCACATTTTATTGCAATATTGCAACTCTTTGTCAATATAACTTTTTCATTTTTCTAGATTGTTGAAATTGTTCTTCTGATGATTGTAAAGCAGACAACCTTTGAAAAGTCATGTGACGTAGCGGGTAATAGAAGGGTATTAGCTTTTCCCACATATTACAAATCTGCAGCAGAAGACTTTAAAAATATCTTGGAAAAAATCACATAAAGGAAAAATGGCTCATTGTAAGCAATTTCTCCTTTTGCCACAATGTTTTCATAAGTCTTCTACAGATTCATCAAAATATATCTTCATGTGAAAAAGGGTTAACCCTTTCCCTCATATAGACGCTTTCTGACGCCTCTGCAGCAGACAGCTTTTTGAAAACATAGTGACAAAAGAAGAAATTGCACAAAACGTGCAATTTCTCCTTTTGCCACGATGTTTTCCACTTTTTGTCATAGGTTATCCATTCAATTATGGAGATTTTCTATGTTTTGACAAAATACGTTCAAAGTCGTCTGCTGCAGAATTGTCGTATGAGGGAAAGGGTTAAGAGCCTGAATTAAAGCACCCTTAATCTAAAACTCCATTTGCCATCAGGTCCAACCTTTGTAAAAAATAACCTGACACAGGAGGCTAAATTCAGCATTTTTCTTTTCGCTTATTTTTATGTGAAAAAATGATTAATGGCTGATTTATAATCGAGATAACTGGATCTGAGGTGAGCAATCCTTTTCTAATGACAGCCAGGAGTCACACTTTACTGATTACAACCCTGAGTCCTCCTCCTCATTCTTTCTTTCTTCTTCGGACCTCCTTGTGTATGATCCTTTCCCACATACAACAAAACTGCAGCAGAAATTACTAGGCACAAATATGGAAGATCTCTATAAACGAAAGTGTACTTATGACTAGAGTTGAACAATGTTTGCAAATGTGGTCAGCTGCAGATGCGTAAAAATGTGTCTGCAAGTTGTAAAGGGATTAAGGCATCATATTGTTAATCATTTACCTGATGTATCATTGTAAGCATTTTATTTTTGCCTTATTGATAGCAAGGACAGAAATTTAACATCTAAAGACATGGATGTATGAATTTGAAAATCATTGTATGAAGAGGAGATGCTTTGTTTTCTAAAGGAGTCTGCTGCAGAGGTGTCATAAGTCCTGTGTATTGTCTTTTCATCAAAAAGGTTGAGCAATTTTTGTGTGGATGAAAACAATATTTCCCGAAAAGATTTGCAAGCCTTTGGACTGTCCTGAATACCACACAATACAATGTCTAAATCTTTTTAACCATTTCCTACATACAACAAATCCTCTGCAGACACCCTTGGGCAAAAATATGAATGTATAAAAGTATAGTTATTGAAGAAATTTGAAAAAATTGTGTCAAAAGTCATTTGATGCAGATGCCTCAAAATATGTTTTCATGTAGGAAAGGGTTTAAGACCGTTTTTATGGTTGATATGTCTTATAAAAAGATGGTATCTCATTGAAATAATTTCTGTTCAAGGGTAGTTTACTCTAACCCTACCCTGATGCACATGATATCTAAAGCCTTTGAAGCAGACAGCTATGAAAATATTGTGAAAAATTGCTCTTTATTTATCAAAAGTAATAGCCTGATGTTATTTCATATTTCTCTTCAAAAGATTTTAAAACAGATGACATTATATGTACATTTCTTTCCTTGGTATGTCAGAGGTCAGATATTGTAAAATCAATGTTAAATTGACCTTTGACACCCTGGGTTAAAAGAGATATCTTAAAAAGTACCCCATCAGGTAAATGGTTGAGTTAGAAAGAATCATATCTGTATTGAAGAAAATTAGATTGTTCTTTATAATCATAAAAGTATTGGTATAGTAGAATTTTTTTTAGAAGAATGTAAGTATAAGTATTAGAGCAAATAATTAGAGAAGTGTTCATTAACCCTTTCCCACATACAACAAATCTGCAGCAGACCACTTAAAATATATAATGTCAACATGCAAATAGAAAATCTCTATAATTGAATGGATAACCTATGACTAAAAGTGGAAAACATTGTGGCAGAAGGAAAAATTGCTTGTTCTGAGCAATTTCTTCTTTTGTCACTATGTTTTCAAAAAGCCGTCTGCTGCAGAGGCGTCAAAAGTGTCTATATGAGGGAAAGGGTCAAAAACCTTAATGGAAGTAGAAGAGCAGGACCTAAAAGCAATAATGGAATTACAAGTTAAACCCTTTTACTGAAAACAGATGTTTTCTGACGCCTCTGCAGCAGACAACATTCATAATGAATTAATTTCTCAATATGCTAGCCTACAATGTTTTCAAACCATTTCCCACTTACAGACAAATTATGACACATCTGCAGCAGACGACTTTGGAAAACATTGTGGCAAAACGAGAATTTGCTCATAATGAGCAATTTTACCTTTTGCCAGAATATTTTCAACTCAATTTTACAATTATAGATAATTTACATATTTTTTGTCTGGATGTTTTCAAAGTCATTTGCTGCAGATGAGTCTACAAATGAGAAAGACTTAATGTCAAGATTTTTTTCAAGCAGAGAACTCTAAAAGTGTTATATCCGGTAAATGGTTAATAGTAGCATCACATAGCAAACAAAAATAGAAGAAAAATAGAAGAAAAATCATGTGTGGTTTGTGAATGTTGGGTAAGTGGGGTGAATTCATGGATGTTTCAGTGTGGCAGAGAGAGTGGGGCATTGAAAGATAATCTCAGATAACATTTTGATTAATTACATTGTACCTAATTCTAGAAATTTACTGGGAGTTCAAAATCTGTTCTAAATCAGAAATTATACAGAATCCGCACTCATGTGCACCATATAGGAAAATATGTGCTGGAGGAAATTCTGTTTTTTACCAATGCCTTGTTTTCCTGTGATATATATCTTTTTAAAGTGATCACCTTTTTCATTTTTTCATTCTTTCAAATTTAAAACCAGTGAAATAAATCCTATACAATCTCTAGAAATTAAAGTTAAATTTTTGAATAGAGGATAGAATGTTGTATGGAATATAATATCTTTTTTGCTGATTATTCTCTATTCGCCTCAAAGTTATTTTTAAGGTTATTTGCTTTAGAGGTGTTCAAAGTCTTTTATTTCTGTGAAACCGTGTTAAGCTTATCTAACAGATAAAACTTGAGATGTTTTACCTTTGCATTAGATAAAAGAGTTTCAGAAACTGTGAATTTGTAAAGGTTCAGTAAAAAATGCCACCTTGGGAAATTTTGTAAAATAAATCATAAAACTGATTTATACAAGAAAAAAGACCTGCTGTGTTTTAAATCCTTATCACACTATATACAACTTTAAACAACATTTGCTTACATGCAATGCACTGCTTCATAGAACATTTGCAGATATTGTAAATCAAGATCAGCTCGTCGTCGTCCTCTGCATCATCACAAAGCTTTAAACTTACCTCATAACTAAAAAATATTTCATGTTCTAAGAAATAATATGCATGTCTATACCAAGTCACATAACTCTGGCTTTAATAATTATTCAGCAAGCTCCTTTTTCCAATTAGAAAAAAACAGACAATCTTTGGCATTGGCTTGTGGCGCTAACTTGTTTTGTTTAGATGTATTCATAGTCTTCTGCTGTAGATTTGTTGTATGAGAGAAAGGGTTAAGAAATGCTCTTGCATGAACATTTATCCATTGTGGAGATACAAATTACTGGAATTTATACTTTGTCTCACTATATGCTTTTCAAAATTTATACTTTTTCACAATGTGTCTGTATCAGGGAAATAATAAACACTAATTATGTCATCGAGTATTTTATGTTAAAAATGTGTCATGCTGTCACACAAAAACCTGCCTGCAAGATTGAAACCAGTGAAGATCCAGATCAGCATGTGCCTCTGTGCATTCTGATCAGATCTTCCCTATTGGTAAACCTCTGGAGAGCAGTTGTAACCAAGAATTAAGTTACTATACAAGTACAGAATTTACTATACAAGTACAGAAGTTACTATTCAAATACAAGTACAGAATTTACTATACAAGTACAGAAGTTACTATTCAAGTACAGAAGTTACTATACAAGTACAGACATTACTATACAAGTACAGTACATACGCTACTATACAAGTACAGAATTTACTATACAAGTACAGATGTTACTATACAAGTACAGAATTTACTATACAAGTACAGACGTTACTATAGAAGTACAGACATTACTGTACAAGTACAGTACATAAGTTACTATACAAGTACAGAAGCTATTATACAAGTTCAGAATTTACTATACAAGTACATAATTTACTATACAAGTACAGACGTTACTATACATGTACAGAAGTTACTATACAAGTACAGAATTTATTATACAAGTACAGTTACTATACAAGTACAGAATTTATTATACAAGTACAGAAATTACTATACAAGTACAGAATCTGCTTGCCATTCACTTCAAAACACCTGATGAATCATATTCAATTATTAACTCTTTCCCACATACACAATATATACAGCAGATAGCTTTAAATACATCTTTGCAAAGATATGAAAAATCTCTATAATTGAAAGCAAATTTATTGTATATAAGTTAAAACATTGTGACAAAAAGGAGATCGTCTGCGGGTGGCAAAGGGTTCACCTCCAGAGGTCTGTTTATATGTGAGCTGGCTCAAATTATCTAGTTATACATGATATGTGTGCCAAATGCCACAGATGAAGGCGTCATGGTAACTTAACATTGCATTTCGTAAGATGCAGGTGCATTGTAATAATAACGCTTACCCTTGTTCATCTCTCATTAACCTTTTCCCACATAAACACGCAATTTGATGCATCTGCAGCAAACGACTTTTGAAAACATTGTGTCAAAAGGAGAAATTGCTCATAATTTTAGCCTAGATGTTTTCAAAGTCATCTGCTACAAATTTGTGGTATGTGGGAAAGGGTTAAGAGCACATTCAGACATCCTTCGGTTGGCAGAAATATTTTGTTCATGTTTTATCCTTGGACAAAGGAGCTTTTCGCTTTTCCAATTTGTGAAATTAGTGTTGAAAGTGAAGAGAAGATCAGCTGGCTAGCCAATACCAACGGTTTCCCTTATAAGGACAATGCCACTATTGAACCAACTTTCAGAGGCCATGACAATAGATTGTAAGGACTTACAATAAAATGACATGCAGAAAGAATTGTAATATTTGAAAAATTGGAATCACTATTTTGACACAGAGTTAAAAACATTGCTGTAAGAGGATTATTTGTTCTTGCTGAAGTTGTCTGCAGCAAATGCCTCATTCAACCAAATTGGAGACAATTTAACCCTTTCCATCAGATAGATGCTTTCTGACCCCTCTGCAGCAGACGGCTTTTTGAAAACATAGTGACAAAAGAAGAAATTGCTCAAAACGAGCAAAAATAATCCTTTTGCCACAATGTTTTCCTCTTTTAGTCATAGGTTATCCATCCATTCAATTATAGAGATTTTCTACTTTTTGCCAAAATATGTTCAAAGTCGTCTGCTGCAGAATTGTCGTATGAGGGAAAGCACACTTCTTGAATTGTTTTACCTCTGTAATTGAAAAAATTAAAAAGACTACATAAAAGGATTAATCAGCTGAATTAATAGGGTGGGGGATCAATTTCACTGAAATGCATGGCTATTACTTAAGCATGGCCAAATATCACATGACAAAATTTAGAAATATGTCTATTAGCATATGCATCCGTTTGCTACTCGAAAATCAACGATACTGCATCCATGCTATCTGATCACCAGACACACTTTGTCGAAAGCTTCTTGTAAGCTATTTTAATTAATTGGCAAACAATATGGACATAGATCAGACTGCATTGATGCTGAGATCTAAAAGGCAAATTATCTTAGGTTGGTTTCTCTAGAACAGGGCTCATACTGTTCTCAAGCAAGAACATTTTGATTTGTATCTGCAATAGAAAGGTTTCAAGTTTCTTTTTTTATTGTATTGTATTGTTATATAGGTAAGAAGAAAAATAAACATGTTTAGAAAGAAAATTGACTTGATCACAAATGAATTCTTTGAGTTTTCTTCTTCGAACATATGCAAATTGTTTGTGAGAAAATGATTCAAGGGGAATAACTTTTATTATAACATTAAATTTCATGTCAATTTTCATTATCTCCCTTCAGGTCATTATGCAGAAGAAGGAGTTGATGATGAAGATGAAAAGCCATGTGGTAGTGAAGGTCCCATGCTGCCTGGTCATATTCCAGTGGAAGGAGAACCAGACTTTGTGGAAACCAACTGTCACTGGGAGGAATGTTCCAAGGAGTATGATACACAGGAGGAACTTGTCAAGGTAGGAAAAATGACAACACTTTACAATTCTTCTGCTCTGGAAGTGTTTGTCTGATTTCAAGAGTCATTTGGCAGAAATGTTCCTTAGGTGACCGTCTACATGTTCAACTCATACTGATTGGTTAAAAAAAACCATAGCCATCAGAAAAGGAGTAAAATTACAAAAATTTCAAAGTGCTTGGAATAACTTCAAAATTCTTCTACTTTGAAAGTGCTTGTCTAATTTCAAGATGATTTGGAAAAAATGTTCTCAAGGTGACCTACAAATATTTTGATAAGTTGACACTTTCCCATATACAGCAAATATACCGCAGAACACTTTAAAACCACCTAAGTAGAAATATAGATAATCTCTAGATACGAAAGTATAATTACTACATAAATGTAGCAAATGAAGAAATTGCTCATTATGAACTGAGTTCTGATGTCGTAGGCTGTAGGTGTGTTAAATTATGTCAGCAGGTTGGGAAGGGTAAAAGATGATACCCAGTTTTTACTATATTTCAGCATATCAATCAGGACCACATTCAGGCCAACAAAAAAGCCTTTGTATGTCGATGGTCAGAGTGTTCAAGAGAAGAAAAGCCATTTAAAGCCCAGTATATGTTAGTTGTTCACATGAGAAGACACACAGGAGAGAAACCACACAAATGTACTGTAAGTATACAGCTCAGGGTTCTTTATCCCTTTCCCTCATATAGACACTTTCTGACGCCTCTGCAGCAGACGGCCTTTAGAAAACATGGTGACAAAAGAAGAAAATGCTCAAATCAAGCAATTTCTCCTTTTGTCACCATGTTTTCAACTATTCAATTATTGTACTTCCATTGAATTTTGATGGGTATGTTTTCAAAGTCGTCTGCTGCAGATTTGCTGTATGTGGGAAAGGGTTATACAACTGGTAACAGTGATTGGTAAGCCTATGAATATGTGTTCACTTACAAGAGCATTCACTGTACACTGTTCACCGGCTCTTAGAAGAACCAAAGGTGTTACTGAACTTCAATTGAAACTCTGTTTAAGCGCTGCTTTGTGAAAAAACAACAACAATCTTTAGGGTAATTGCAACCAGATCCAGATTAACCTTTGCATCCACACAGTGATACCTGGGTATAGGGATCACTACCTTGTTGTCTGTCCATCTGTCTGCCTGGCTTTGTTGATTTTGGTTAAAGTTGTTGGTTTAAACAATAATTTATTAAGTAATTTCTGAAATAAATGTCAGTTCATAAACATATTTCCTAGGTTCAGAAAGAAAGCTACAGCTTATTTAAATCTCTCCCTAAAATTAAAGTTGTTGGTAGAGACATGCCGTTTGTTTCATTGAACACTTTGTTAATATTGTTTTCCTCTAACCAGAACTAACTGCTAACCTGAAGTGAGTCATAAACAACCTTTGAAAACCTTGAAGGAAAATGTTTGAATTATATTTTTTTAAAAACATTTCTTTTTCTACAATGTTTTCAAAAGTTGTCTGCTACAGTAGTGTCATGAATGATCTGTCTCAGGGATACGATTAATACATTTCATATGCATTTTCTTTTTGTAGTTTGAAGGATGTGCAAAAGCGTACTCCCGACTAGAAAATCTGAAGACCCATTTAAGATCGCATACTGGTGAGAAACCGTACATGTGTGAGTTCCCAGGGTGTTCGAAAGCCTTCAGTAATGCCAGTGACAGGGCCAAACATCAGAACAGGACACATTCAAATGCTGTAAGAACTTTTTACTCTTTACCTAACATACAGTCTAATCCATGGGCAGAGAATAATCAGGTGTTTGTTTACAGGTGGTCTTTAATTGCAGGGTGATTTATGCAGAAAATTAGTGATTGGGAAATTATAAGTGTGGTTGCTATAGTCAGGGAATTGCTATACAAAGCTGATTTTTAGCACTGGTTCGACTGCTGATAATGATTTTCCTTCTTATCTCACTATATCTTCTGTCTCTCAAATCAATACTTTTTTGTCAGGAGTTTTCCATCTTTTATGTTATAAAATAAATATTGGCAATTGAAAACTTTAATTGGGTCAAATTTTGAAACGGCACATTTAAGAAAAAAGAAAAGATTGTTTGAAATACTGACGATATGAAAGACAAGTTTAGAAGGAAGTAGAACGAGCTAGCTTATGTGATAATAGGTTCTAGAAAGCTACAAACATTTGAGCCGAGTTTGATTATGGCTCTTTACGTGGAGTACAGGTGCGAGAAAGCCAGGAAACGCATTTTATCCCTTTCCCACATACAACAAATCTGCAGCAGACGACTTTGAAAACATGGCAACAAAAACCTGAAAAAATCTCCATAAAGGATAGCTTAATTATTAAGCAATTTCACCCTTGCAGGTGGGAAAGGGTTAAAGCAAACTGGCTGCCGTGATATAACTGAAATACCTAAAATCAATCAATCAATCCCTTTAATTTTTTTTCAGAAACCCTATGTGTGTAAAGCGCCAGGATGTACAAAAAGATATACCGATCCTAGCTCCCTGAGAAAACACGTAAAGACTGTCCATGGGCCCGAGTTTTATGCCAACAAAAAACACAAGGGGAACGAACACCAGTCGTGTAAACTGGAGAAAAGAGAGGACCAGGATGAGGTAGGGAACTGGATTATAACCCTCTCCCACATTCAAACAAATCTGAAGCAGACGACATTTAAAAAAGAAACAGGGCAAAAATGTAGAAAAATCTTTATAAATGATAGTATAATCATAAAGTATGTTGAAAACATTGTGACAAAAGAAGAAATTGCTCATCATGCCACAATGTTTTCAAAAGTTGTCTGCTGCAGAAAACATCTATATGTGGGAAAGGGTTGAACCCTATCACACATGCAGACTTATTTTGACACAGTCATTATGCAGCAGATAGCTTTTTAAAACATCAACCAATCAACTTGCTATCTAGTCATAAATAACCTCGAGGTCTATAAAGATAATCAACCTTACAATTTTTATTGTAAATGCTATTAATTTCACAAAACCTTTAATTTTTAATAGTAAATACTGTAAATTTCAAAACCTTTTATTTTCCTTTCAGCATGATGATAAGAGAGAAGAAGGGATGACAAAGAAACTTGAGGAATGTGTTTCTGTGGGTTCTATGCAACCTTCACCAGGAGAACGAAGACACTCCCAGGTATGATGAAAAATTTGTCTTTTACATCGGTTTAGAAAATATTTCGAGGGCTTGGCGTGAAACAGTTGTAACTAAAAACCTATTTTGAAAACCCTGATTTAGGGGCCATTGCTCAGAACGAGCAATGGCACCTAAATTTCCATTGTTTACCAAGAAAAATGATTTAACGCTTATGAAGACTTTATGGCGAGGTGATTAACCTTGGTAAAAAAATATTAATTTCAGTTACAACCGTTTCACGCCAAACCCTCGATTTCAGATGCATCTGCAGAAGACAACTAAGTAAAATAGTTGTAAAAGATTGATTAAAATAAATTTCCATTTCTCCAGCCCTTCAGCAAAACAGGACAAGCATCTTTTCCTTGGAACCACATTGTTTTCAACTGGGTTTCATAATTATAAACACTAACAATTTCTTTTTATTATTCTTACTTACTTAGCCTGGTTGACATGAAGTGCATCAACAAATGATTTAAGAAATGCAAATACAGATGAGTCAAATAAGGTTTCGATTATATTTGTTATATAATATTTGGCATTCTATTATCAACTAAGTTTACTGATGTATTCCCATTGAGTAATCAGTTAAAAGATTATGATAAGCAAGATTCTCGCCTTAACCGCAATAGAATATGAGATTTAGCGTACTTTTAATCTCTGTATTTATATTCCTGCTTTGGGCAAAGAGCACTTCTTAGCCTAGTACTGTATTGTTACTCAGGGATCATGAATATATGTTCTGTCATTTTGATACAACTGAAAAAGTCGTTTAACCCCAGTTCAAAAAAACAAAATTATTTACAATTCAGGACAATGTGGGGTCAGTGTTACACCAGCACCATTCACCCCAGAGCAGTCCCGAGGTAAACGTAACGAACAACCTTCAGTCTGACATCGACGATCACATGACCTCGGGGTCACAGGGCATCCCAGTGGGTCAAAGTGGTGGGGTGGAGGAAGATGTAGACATACCAGAACCGGATGAAGCTGAGGTGGGTTTCCATGGGATTATGTTAACCCTTTCCTGCATACAGACACTTTCTGACACCTTTGAAGCAGACGACTTTTGAAAACATTGTGGCAAAAGGAGAAATTGCTCATGATGAACAATTTACACTTTTGTCACAATCTTTTCAACTCTATTCAATGATTAAACTATCATATTTTTGCCTAGATGTTGTTTGTGGGAAAGGGACAAACTTGTTTTAATCTAGGGTTCATTGTGACTTCAATCCCTGGCTTGATTGACAAGTTATTCTGACAAGTGCATTCATCTTCTACCAATAGTCTGAAAAGTCTATATGGGAAGGAAGCAAGTTGCTTCTGAAGAATGTTGTGTAGAGTTCTGGTGTGAAAAAAACAGGAAACAAATGGGTAATCTGGCTGCTTTGGTATTACTGAATGGACATTAAAAAAAAAGATAATTAGTGTATTAAAAAACTGACAGCTTAAAATAGGTAAATGAAAATTGATTATTATGTCAACTAATAATTTACCTCTTACATTTAATTACAGATCCCTGGATCGAATAACCTGGTGGTGATGAGACAGAATCGTGTTAACACAAACAGAACATTGCAGCAACGGTTAACAACCAAAAACCTCGCTGTTTTACCTCCAGTGGGAAACAATCGTAAGTCCATCACAGACACAAACATTTTTAAGAAACTTTTTACAATAAGAGTAATCTTAAATTATGAAGTATGGATGCAAAAGTCAATCTCAATCTACTCTTATCCCAAACACCCCAATGTTGATTTTCCCAGACCAGTGGCTGTATATACTATGGATTCAACTTTAATGTTAATCTTCACTCTATCCACATACAGACCCTTTCTGACACCTCTGCAGCAGTTGACTTTTAAAAACATTGTGGAAAAAGGAGACACTGCTCATAATGAGAATTTCCTCATGTGTTCATAGCTGTTTTCAAAGTTGTCTGCTGCAGATGTGTTGTTTGTTGGAAAGGTACTGAAGCATAAGCAAATCTGAATATACTCTTCTCCCAATCATCCCAAGGTTGATTTTCCCGGAGCAAGGGCTGTAGATACTGTGGAATCCAGGGGCGTATCTCTGCAATAATCATTGTGTAGGCCGTCTTGTGACGTGTGTGTGTGCTTTTAACCCTTTCCCTCATATAGACTCTTTCTGACGCCTTTGCAGCAGACAGCTTTTTGAAAACATAGTGACAAAAGAAGAAATTGCACAAAACGTGCAATTTCTCCTTTTGCCACAGTGTTTTCCACTTTTAGTCATAGGTTATCCAAAATATGTTCAAAGTCGTCTGCTGCAGAATTGTTGTATGAGGGAAAGGGCTATACATCTATTCCCCCTAAGACGGAATGTGTCGGCCGGATCAGTCTGCGCGGACAGCGCAGGCTGATCCGGTCGATACATTACGCAGATGTCTTATCACCGCAGCTGCATTTTGGGGCATTTTGAGAACAAATGTGTAGGCACTTGCCTACAGTGCCTAAATGGAGTTACGCCCCTGGAATCAACTTTAATTTAAACCTTAGATATTAGAAAAATATCATATTTCTTTTAACATTTTCCCCCATATAATACATATGCAGCAAATTTACATGAATGACAATTATTTATATCACTTTTAGGTGTCAGAAAAGATGGTAATGGACCTATACAAACCTCCCTTACAGATCTCAAACCACCTGCACCACCCAACCATAATAAACGGATCATGGACATGCATAGTAAGTTAACAACCTCGCCCACTTCAAATTGCATCGGCAACAGAAGAGTTTTGAAAACATTGTGGCAAAAGGAGAAATTGCTCACAATAAACAATTTCTTGTGTTGCTACATTGCTTTCATTTCCATTCATAAATTAAACCTTTCCCACATATAGACTTTTTCTGACGCCCTTGCAGCAGACGACTTTTGAAACAATTGTGGCAAAATGAGAAATTGTTCATGATGAGCAATTTCTCCTTATTGCCACAATGTTTTCAGCTCTATTCGATAATCAAACTATCGGTTATAGAAATATTACCTATTTTTGTTTAGATGATTTCAAAGTCATCTGTTGCAAATCTGTTGTTAGTGGGAAAGGGGTAAAATACCTCCTTTTATAGAGAATTTGCCATATGTTTGCCTAGAGTGTGTCAAATTCAGTTCAACAACCTTGACCTGCACTGTAAGCATATTCAATTATCCCTTTCCCTGATAAAGACGCTTTCTGACGCCTCTGCAGCAGACGGCTTTTTGAAAACACAGCAAACCTGTATCATCCCTTATTCCTGAAATTGCTTATAAATAGCAATTTCTACATTTCCCTCAAAGTTTTGTGCACTTAATTTTCTTTTGCAGATTTTTCTCTTTCAGACATTTTTGATTTGTTTGTAATTTTCAATAACTGTATTTAAATAAAATATTGCTTTTCATCCATTTCAAAATTTGGCTTCCTGTTCTTTATCAAGAGGAAAACAGATTCACCAATTGAATTAACATTCTAAAAATTGCCTAACTTTCAATCTTTTGAATGTGATGAATCCGTTTTTCTGAAAAAGATGTCCGATGATCAGGAATTTGAAATAAGTAAATACAATGTAGATGGTTTTTGTGTCACCCTGCGTAGCATGGTATGCACTTAGGGATTACTTTTTTTTTTGTCCAGCGTCTGTCTGTCTGTCACACTTTTTCGTCACACTTGTCTGTCTGTTCGTAACACTTTTTCGTCACACTTTCAATGAGCAGTGCAGGTGACACATGTGCTCCGCGGAGCACTCCATTCTAGTTTATTAAGGATATTCACCTGGAATACTGACTTACAAACTTAACATATTTTTGTTATTCCAGATCAAAGTGACTCCCACAACATCAACACGTTCCGCGGACGACGAGACAGTAATACTAGTACCCTCAGTTCATACTTCAGCAGTTTTCGATCAGACAATAGTCCTAATCCTTTTGGCAGTTTGGCTTCAAGTCGCAGATCTAGTGAAATATCATCGAATCGTCTCAGTATTACAAACTCTCCCTATGAGTATGATATAACTGGGAACCGGCCCATGAATCATTCACGGCGCTCATGTAACAGTGACTCTAGTGCAAATGTCAGTACAATGGAAGCACAGTTTCAGAAAGCAAATCTTGGTAGTCAGACAAATATACAAACTCAACCGCCCCCAGGGCCTCTAAGGTGTTCTTCTGCATCTGCACCCAATAAATATCAACAAGAGAGAATAGCAAGATTTCTGGCTGCTAGGCAGGACTGTAATAGTGCTAGGACAAGTACATCATGTAGGACTCCTAACCCTCATGAACTCCCTAATAGGGATGCCAGGAGGGCCAGTGACCCTGTCAGAGCTATGGACACAAATTTTAGTGCCTTAAAACAGTTACAAAGATTTCACAGTTTAAATATGGTGAAACCTTTACCGGTGCCTCAGCGGGGTTTGCGCAATAAATCAAATTCTAACAACACTTTTCATTCGTCGCGGAGTAGCATTGCCACGGATCAAGGCGAGTTTGATAGTCAGATAATGGATACGGACACTGAAGCCGCATTAGAAGAGAAAATGTTAGAAGATAATGAAGAAATGATTATACCAGACGATATGCGTAGATTTTTAAATGAACGCTATGGTGACGGACATTCTATGTTTTCGTATGATCCATCGGCGTTAACTGAATCAGAAATCAACTATTTACAGCAAGGTGCTCATCTTACTAGTGCTAACTTTGTTCAAAACTCACAGGAAGGATCTAACATGGGGAATCAGTATTCTAGCTGTAACTCAGCACAAAACATTTTTGACAATTCAAGTCATAATAATAGCAACTCTAACTTGAATAACTCAAGTAACCAAGCATTGAATTTCAACAACAATCAATCTATGAATAGTAGCAACATGAGAATGAACTCTCAAGGTCCTGTGAACTCTAATGTAAATAATAATACCATGCCAAATGATTCACAGTCTCTCCAACAGATATCAAGAGAGAGTACAGCTGCCTGGATTCAGGGTCAAAATTCATTACAACAGGGTCTACCTCTTCAACAATCCATGTGCCCCCCTATTAACCCCCAACAAAATGCCATGTGTGCCCCTGTTAACCCGCAGCAAGGTATGATGTCTCAGAATAATGGCAGCTGCAGCAATGTTCAAGCACAAATGAAGACGAAAGATTCCGGCATGAATCCTAACACAATGAACTGGAACATGATGAATAATAAAAACAATGGTTGTGTAACGCCCAACAGTAGTATATCAAATATACAGCAGATGATGTCGTCCCCTGTCCCCCATCCCCCTTTAACACCCAAGTCTAGCCAGAACATGCCACACATGCCAAAAATGAATCAAATGCCAATGAATCAAAACCAGATAATGCCTCCACACCCTATGATGCAAGGTCAAGGTCACATCCCCCACCCACCAGGTCAAGGTCATATTCCACATCCTCCAACGGTTACTAAAGTTGAAAGGTCAAGTCCACAAGTTCAAGTCCCCCATATCAGTCAATCACAAATCCCACCCAGAGCTAAGGCAGCCAATAGAAATCAATCTTTACCAAACCAGCAAGCAGAAGCGATGCAACACCCTGCACCAATGAATCAACATCAACAAGCCATGGCAGCCAATCAGAATGCTCCAATGCTTAATAATATGCAAGGACATTATGCAAATAAGATGTACTCTGGATATGGTCCAATGAACTTTCAGCAACAACAAATGTACCACCAGCAGTTTATGAACATGCAATTCAATGGACCAATGATCAACAATCAAGGATTCAATCCAAATTGTCAACAACAAGTCCAGAGTCAGCGTACGCCGCCATACAGCAAACTGGAAATGTCACCGGGATGCAATCAAGTGTCAAGTTCGACAGATATAACCGAGCCTAGACGTGAAACCGAGGCTCCACCAATTGAAAACTTTATGGATAATTTGAATTCTATATCCACTGAGGCATTTATGGATAATATAAACTCAATTTCGCAGGAGAATATGAATCAAGTGTACAGTCCTACAGCCATGAGTAACAGGTCAAATTCCCAAGCATCGAGATATAATAGCGCTTTAATGAATACATCAAACATGGTGGTCAATGACATGAGTTCAGTTATGGTGCAGCTAGCGGAAGAAAACAAGTACTTTAGTAGGAGACATTAGTTTCGTGTGTTAACCCTTTCCCATTTACAACAAATCTGCAGCAGACGACTTTGAAAATATCTTGGCAATAGTCGAAAATTTCTTTAAACGAAAGTGTCAATTAATTAACAGAGATGAAAACATTGCATAATGCTTTCAAAAGTTGTCTGTTGTAGATGCATTAAAATGAGTCTGCAAGTTGGAAAGGGTTAAATGCAATCACATTTATCTTTTCTCCAAACTCAGAGGCAGATTTGTTGTTTGTGTGAAAGGGTTGAACTTTTTTTCTGGTGCTCTTTTCGTGTTTGTATGGAATGTGATGACCTATATGATAGACACCATTATGTGTTGTCCTTAACCCTTTCCCACACATGCATCAATTCTGCAGCAGACGGCTGTGAAAACAACTATACAAACATATGGAAAAGGGAAAAATTGTGCTTGTTTTGAGCAATTTCTTCTTTTGTCACAATGTCTTCAAAAGTCGTCTGCTGCAGAGGTGTCTGTTTGAGGGAGAGGATTAAGAGAATTTGTTAAGCATTTACCGGTTAAAAATATGATGTGTTCACTTGGCTAAACATTATAATCTCATCATAAAGTACAAAAGAGATTTATATGCAAGGACTGGCTTTACACAAACCTGTATGAAGTTCGATAGATTTCAATAGGTTATTTACATTGAAGGTTTCTAGGAAACAGGTGAAGACATAAAGTTTCTTCACCTTTGCATCAATTAATTTTTGTTCTGTTATTTCTTGGTTTTATTCAGATATGAATTTGGAAAAAAGTTAAACTGCATCATAAGATACCATTTTATTGACAACTTCAAGCAAAACAGCTGTAGCACTATGCACATTTACAACTGTTTTGCCTGAAGTCTATGATACAAAAGATACCTGGTTTTTTTTGTCAGGGTAAGATCTGTGAGTGAGTACACAAATGCCTGAGTGAGTGAGTGCTCTTGGTGTTCACAAATTGAAATATATATTATATATTATTGATCTTATATCTAAACAAACTAATTGTTCTGTTTATTTCATGCTTATGACAAGTAGATGTTGACTTTATCCCATTTTCTAACATTGTTTCAGTTATATCACGACGTTCCCTATGTTAGTTACAGTATTACTGATCCATTTATCCTGACAACAGAGAGTCAGTCAAACTTCTAACCCCACAATCCTGAGCGCCTAAGATTGAAAGCAATTACTTCCACTTTTAAAGTCTTTAGTATGACCCAATAGGGGATTAAACCCGCAACCTCCTGCACCAGAGTAGGAGAAGCTCTTCCACTACATCACTGAGGCGGTGAAAGTGATCATTTTATAAATTCATTGTTTCGATGTGTTTATCAAGTCAAGATATAATCCCCTGTCATTTCTCAAAGTCCTTTGAAAAGCATGCAATAAATATACACTCTGTAATACCAGTCCTTGCTTAACCCTTTCCCCATGTACAACAAATCTGCAGCAGATGACTTTGAAAACCTATTGCCAAAAATTTGGATAATCTGTATCAATAAAAGTATGACTATTAAAAAGAGTTGAAACCTTTGTGACAAATTGAGAAATTGCTCATTATGGATAATTTCCCCTTTTACCACAATGTTATCAAAATGTGTCTGCTGCAGATGCGTCAGCAAGTGGAGAAGGGTTAAACTATTGTACATAGATGTTTTATCGTGTATCTTGAGATTAATATTTTGTTGAATTTTTATTGCAATTTATCAAGATGGTGCATTTCAATGTTTATAAATATGTCTGAAAGAATGACTGATGTTAATTATGTGTTTTGTATTGTGAATTTCACTCATAAAATCATTGTTAGTGCTTTTTAATCTCTCACCAAGTGCTATTTTACTTTATAAACATTTACTTTATCTTTTTTATAAAGGTTTATTAAAAGTGCCTTAAGTTATGCCATTTTTGTGGAAACGAAAGTTGAACATTTTAATCATATGATATATTTAGAGTTGGCTGTTAGGAAACATCGGAGCATAAACATGCAAATGGAAGTGACATTTTTATATGGAGTAAAAAATGAATGTGTTAACAAGGGGTCTGCTGGAAAGGCTTCAAAAGATCATTTGACCCACACAACAAATCTAGAGCAGACGACTTTGAAAACATACCCAAACAAATTTGGAAACTCCCTTCAAATGAAAGTACAATAATTGAATATAGTTGAAAACATGGTGCCTTTTGTTGCCATGTTTTCACAAAGCTGTCTGCTGCAGAGATGTCAGAAAGCGTTTATATGAGGGAAAGGGTTAAAACTCTCATGAAATCCTTTCTTATATACAACAAATCTTCTTATTATTGAATAGAGTTGAGTTTCTATTTTTGCCACAATGATTTTAAAAGTCATATAATTGTGCTTCAAATTCATTAAAATGCGTCTGCAGGTGGGAAAGGGTTATCTTAATATATTCCCTTTATTTTAAACCCTCTCTGAAGTTGACAACTTGAAATCGGAATGGAAACAGGAAATATTTTTAATTTTGTCAATTTATTCAATTATTATGCTATTTTCTATAGAGATTTAACTACTATAACTCCTTGGCGAACATTGCAGAGCCAATGCAGAACCGCAGTCTAATCTATATCTAAATTGATCACAAATGCCTTACAGTTGGTTTTTCGGAGAGCACTGCTAGGATATGGTGTGATTTTGTGAAATACCAGTATGGTCAGAGTAGTTATGGTTCTACCAAATTGTTTCCAAATCATATCACAGATTTTCTGAAAACTACATTTTCCGTTTGCTATTCTTTGTGATTATCGCATTAAAAACACAAAGTTATCATGATAAAATGGCTTTTAGATAATTTGAGGGCTTGGCGTGAAACGGTTGTAACTAAAATTTGTATTTTTTTTACCAAGGTTAATCACCTCGCCATTAAGTCTTTATAAGCGTTGAATCATTTTTCTTGGTAAACAATGGAAATTTAGGTGCCATTGCTCGTTCTGAGCAATGGAACCTAAATTTGCATTGTTTAAAAGGGGTCAAAATTGCCCCTTAACCAGGGTTTTCAAAATAGGTTTTTAGTTACAACCGTTTCACGCCAAGCCCTCGATATGTTTTACAGTTTCTCACATGTACCTTTATTATTATTTTTATTGTTTACTCATAGTGGCTTTTATTCACTTCTCGCTCACAACAAGGGTAATTTTATCATTTATTATTGTTATAATTGTAGATCATTTATGTTTTTATACCTACTATAACCCTCATACAACAATTCTGCAGCAGACGACTTTGAACATATTTTGTCAAAACATAGAAAATCTCTATAATTGAATGGATAACCTATGACTAAAAGTGGAAAACATTGTGACAAAAGGAGAAATTGCTTGTTTTGAGCAATTTCTTCTTTTGTCACTATGTTTTCCAAAAAGCCGTCTGCTGCAGAGGGGTCAGAAAGTGTCTATATGAGGGAAAGGGATAAGACAATGTTTTGAGGAAATGTTTCACTGTCTGGTCAGTTTACTAATAGACAGGTGGTTTTGCCAGACAAAAGTTCATGTTTGCAATATTCAATGGTTTCTCTGGATCTGGATAACATCTCTTGACAGACTACTTTTGAATTATGGATTGCTTTAGCAACATTGTTTTAACCTCTCCCATTAGCAGATGCATTTTTATCAGCCGGCTTTCAAAAACATTGTGACAAAGGAAGCAATTGCTCTTAATGAGGACTTGATCCTTTTGCAACAATGTTGTCAAAACTTTTCAACTTTCATTCTTAGAGATTTTCAATAATTGTTCTTACATGCATAAATGTTGTCTGCTGCTGAATTCTTGCATGTGGGAAATGTTTAATTAATTAATTGACCCTTTCACACATGCTATTATACTGCAGCAGACAACTCGTAATGATTAATTTCTCCATTGCCCACTATGCCTTCAACAATCTTCAATGATTATAATTTGTTTTCTTGATAGATACCATATGTTTGCTTAGATGCTTTCAAATTGATCATCATTGTCACAAATTCCCGTGTGTTAATTTTCCTCTGATGTTTTAACAATAGACAGCTCAAAAGTATCATATAGGTTAAATGTTTGAGATGTTACTAATGCTCTCATGACATCATCTAGTTGTGTCTATGAAAAAGAAGTTTAGAAACCAAACACAAGTTTCCTTTTGCATTGGAGAGTTGAGGTATATGATCATGGGAAATGAACTCTACTTGTTTCGGGTTTACTTCAGTGCTGTAGTAATGTGCTTTCAGATTTCTCTGTATATTTTAACATTCATATTTCTTCATACGTGTACAGTCGAAATCTGTTTTCAAGGTCATTTCTAGGATTATACTAAAGAATATTTTCGTTATGTCTTTTAGAACTTTTCTAATTTTTTAAGCTCTATCATTTAAGATATTTATATACCAGTTTCTAGAAATTTAAAGAAAGTTTGTATTGGTGATCAGGCTGTTCTAGGACTGGATTTGTAATGTCAAAAACCTGTGGAATTATCCATTTCTTTCCCTAAGGTTCCAGGCGGAGCAGATTCAATTTGCTGTACTCTTAATCCCTCAGTTCTTACTCTGACTACATATTCTTTATTCAAAGAGAAAATAAATCAACACAATCATTATTCTGTTAACCCATTACTTCACATGACTTTTCATAGGTCGTCTGCTTGACAATCATCAGACGAACAATTTTACTAATCTAGAAAACTGAAAGATTTTTATTTTAAAGAAGTTGAAAACATTGCAATAAAAGGTGAAATTGTTCGTTTTGTTTTCAAATATCGTCTGCGACAGCAGGCGTCAAATGTCGTCTGTGTGAAGTAATGGGTTAAGATGGTTTATGAGATCAGATGCTGATTCTATTTCCATAGCTAAACAATGGCAAAGCTTTAAATAATATCTTCACTCTTAATTTAGTTTCAAAGAGATTTTCTCAATTGGCTATATTGACACCCTCATTTATCTAAGCTCCATCATCCAATCATTTAATTATCACACCCAATATTTCATTGCGCTCTTTGATATGTGTGTTTGACGGACACTCCAATCACAATCCAATAATGTCAAGTGTACCAAAAGATTGTAAAACTGATGATGTTCATAACTGTAACAAAAGTCTGACGATCGGTTAGGTATCATGCAGGCTGTTTTCAGTTGACCTTCAATTTGTTTTGTTTCATTCGTATTTTACACCATTTCATCAACAGTTCAATTATTTCAAAATGACAGAACACATTTTAACCCTTTCCCACATATAGATGCTTTCTGTGGCCTCTACTGCAGACGACTTTTGAAAACATTTTGACAAAGGTAGAAATCGCTCAAGATGAGCAATTTCTCCTTTTGCCATTAGGTTTTAAACATTTTTTCAGTGAAAATACCTACATTTTGAGTGATTTTCTGTGTTTTTGCCTAGATCATTTCAAAGGGGTTTGCTGAAAATGTGTTTTATGTGGGAAATGGTTAATAATGCGAGTGTGACTACCTGAGGACCCTCCACTATAACTACAATAAGCAGGGATAGTACATGTACCCGGGACGCCTGCCCGGGATGCCTGAACTCAAATCTAACCACTCTACCAACAACAGGTTTGAATGTACAATGGCATTGTATATTCATTTATGTATAGTCATTAGATATTCTTTAGCATAGATTAGATATTGCATGAAATGCAAATAAATCTGTATTGTTAAATCTATATTTTACTAAATTAGGATATATTTCTTTTCTTTTAAAATGTGAAAGTGTGTTGTCTATAAAGCTGGTGCATTTTTAATTTTTAACCTTTTATTTCTACAATATTTTTTATTCTTTGTCCGGTATGAAAATACCTGAGGAAAATATTGTATAATTATACAGACATTTGAATTATCAATTTTGATACAGACTTGAAAACATTATGGGGAAATGAGAAATTGCTAGTTTTTAGCAATTTCCCCTTTTCTGACAATGTTTTTGAAAGTTTTTTGCTGCAGACACTTTGAAATTGTCTGTATCAGGGAAAGGGTAAAGATGACAGTGTTTAAATATTTTAAGAATTGGCTGTTTGGCAGTTTAAATAAGACATAACTTTCATAGTTTTGATCATCATTTAAGAGTTTATACTGTTAACTTCATTCAGTGATTAAAGATTTAGAATATGGTGAAGCTTGATTTCACTTCCTCACTTTTCCCCACATACAACAAATGTGCAGCAGATGGCATTGAAAATATTGAAGCAAGAACATGTTAAAAAATAGATAAATATTATTGAATAGAGTTGAGAGCACTGACCGGTAATATTCATTATGGGCATACAAGTGCAGATTTGTTGTATGTGGGAAAGTGTTAAGACACACTAGAATTATGGCCCCTTCAATGTATGAACTTTCAGATTGATGCTTGCAATGATTAACAGATACCTATAATATAGGTACATAGAATTACTCATATTTCCCCATAAAATACTCACAGATTGTTTTACCTTTTCCCACATAAAACATATTTACAGCGGATGACTTTTAAAACATTATGACTAAAATATTGAAAACTACTTTGAAAAACAGTATAAGTATTGATTTAAGTTGAAAACATTGTGACAAAAGGATAAATTGCTCATATCAGCACTTTCTTCTTTGTCACAATGTTTTGAACTTAAATCAATACTTATACTGTTATTTTTAGAGATTATCCATTTTTTATCACAATGTTTTCAAAGTCATCTGCTGCAGAGGTGTCAGAAAGCATGTCATAAAATACTCATAACTTGTTTAAAAGAGATTCTTTGAAATACTCTTTCATTGCAGGCATAGACATTTCCCACTTTGTTGGAAAGATAAACTTGATTGTAGAACAACACAAGTCACATCATTCATGTCATTGTTCGTTCACTCCACTCATAGCTTGATTCAGCTTTGTCATAAATATTCTTCTTATCTCTTTACCACTTGTAGATGCATATGCAGCAGACGACTTTTGAAAAAAAAGTGCGACAAAGGCAAAATTTGCTCATTATGAGCAATACCTTCTTTTGTAAGAATTTTTTCAACTCTATTTAATAATCAAAGGTTTAATTGTAGAGATTTTTCACTTTTTTAGCGAAATGTTTTTACAGGCGTCTGCTGCAATTTGTTGTATGTGGGAAAGGGTTAGTCTTGTCTTGTCCAGACAGAGACTGATGAAGAAATGACAATGTGTCTTCTTTTCCAACATTGTTTTCAGTTAAACAGTTTGAAATAAGATTATAAGAACACAGCATCAATGCTTTAAGCTTTTTTGTCATAATTCTTTTGCAAACAGATATATTTGAAATGTAGGATAATTGATGGCTTTGAGATTTGCCTAAAATTGTAAATTTGTTGTTCAAAATTGTTTATGTCTGTTTTATAAATGTTAATGTCTTGTACCATTGAAATCATAAAGAGGTTTCATACTATTTGTCATGTTTTTGTACAATTTGTTATCTTAGAAGGTTGAAGTACATACTCATGAATTAAACAAAAGTATATTTCAGTCAGTATTTTTTGTTCTTATTAATACACACAAATGAGTCGTCTCAAATTATTGATTGATTGTTAAGGTTTTAGTGCCATTTTCAACACATTTTCGGTTATATCACTGGCCAGCTTACCCATCCATGTGTTTTTCACACCAGTTCTCCACACAGCAGTCTTTCCATGCACCTGGCTGTTTTTCCCACATAGACTGGTAGTCCAAGGAACATTACTACGAAATAATTTGGAAATTGGAAAGATTCTTTTGGCGAAGAAGATTTTTTTAAGTTTTCACTTAAGCCATATATGACAAAAAAGCCCTGCCCAATGTCAGATTCGTTTTTAGATCAATCAATATGGCTTGAAGGAATCTGATACAGGGTCACCTAAGGAATATTTCTACAAATTTATTTAGAAATCGGTCCTGATACTTTCGGAGAAGAAGATTTTCAAAGTTTTTACTAAAGCCATAAAAGGCAAAACGGCCCTGCCCCTGGCGGCCACCTTTTTCGACCAACCAACATGGCTTGAAGGATTCTGATAGTGGGTCGGTCACCCAAGGAACCTGTCTGCAAATGATTTGAAAACCGGTTTGGGAGGAGAATATTTTTCTTTTGGTTCCCATGGAAACCAGAATTATACATGGATCAAAAACATTTGAAGGAACTTTGGTGAGGACATTGAAAGGATGCATTCTGTGAAGTTTCATCCCAATTGACCCACTGGTTACAGAGGAGAAGATGTTGACAGACGACGGACAACAGGCGATCACAATAACTTACCTTGAGCACTTCATGCTCAGGTGAGCTAAAAATTAAATGTGCGCCTATAACATCTTCTTATCCCCCTGCCAAACGCAGATGAGCTTCCTGTCAAATTATGGAAAGACTTGTAAATTCTCCAGAGGCACTCCACCCCACATAGTACACAAAATTAAAACGGATTCTTTTTCAGACGGTACAGTGAAACCACCTTGGATTAGCGATTCCCCGTCTATAGAAACCACACTTCAGTTTCCCAATGACTCATTTTCTGCATAAATGATCCTGCAATTAATTGTTGCGTTCCCATTGGTGGTCTTTATACACAGGTTCCAATGTATAAGGTATTCCAAGATTGTTGCAGTGTTCTACAATTTTTCCATTTTGCAGGGAATCTTGACCCTTTCCCTCATATGACAATTCTGCAGCAGACAACTTTGAACATATTTTGTCAAAAGATAGAAAATCTCTATAATTGAATTAATAACCTATGACTAAAAGTGGAAAACATTGTGGCAAAAGGAGAAATTGCTTGTTTTGAGCAATTTCTTCTTTTGTCACTATGTTTTCAAAAAGCTGTCTGCTGCAGAGGCGTCAGAAAGCGTCTTTATGGGGGAAAGGTTTAACTCAACAAATTCACTTGTTTCTCCTGTTTTCTTAGTATTATGCTAGAGAAATGGGCTATTTCTCTGATACAAATGACATTTGATGCCTCTGTAGCAAACAAAATTTAAAAAAAAAATTGGGGAATTAACCCTTTCCCTCATACAACAATTCTGCAGCAGACGACTTTGAACATATTTTGTCAAATAATGGATAACCTATGACTACAAGTGGAAAACATTGTGTCAAAAGGAGAAATTGCTCGTTTTGAGCAATTTCTTCTTTTGTCACTGTTTTCAAATAGCCGTCTGCTGCAGAGGCGTCAGAAAGCGTCTTTATGAGGGAAAGGGTTAAAAGATGCTTATTGCATTTTCGAGGTGCCAACTTTTACTTTCACCCATTCCCTCATGTAGACACAATTCGATGCCTCTGCAGCAGAAGACTTATGAGAACTTTTTGGTAATATGAGAAATTGCTCATACTAAGCAATTCTACTTTTGCCATAAAGGTTTCTTTTCTATTCTTTTACAACACATTCAATTTTAAGGATATTCAAAGTCATCAGCTGCAGATTTATTGAATGAAGAAAATGTTTAATTTATCCTGATTTTCCATTCCTTTCTTCAGATGTTTTCAATTTGGAAATGTCTTAAATGGACATAAAGGATAAAGGATTGCGAATACCAAGTTCAGAGTTTCAATAATTTGATACTTTTTGTCAGTCAGATGACCCTCGTATGGTAAAAGCATTGGGCTAAGTATGGGTTTATGTCAGTGTTTTTGTTTAATTAACCCTTTCCTTCATACGGCAATTCTGCAGCAGACGACTTTGAACGTATTTTGTCAAAAAATAGAAAATCTCCATAATTGAATGGATAACCTATGACAAAAAGTGGAAAACATTGTGGCAAAAGGAGAAATTGCACGTTTTGTGCAATTTCTTCTTTTGTCACTATGTTTTCAAAAAGCTGTCTGCTACAGAGGCGTCAGAAAGCGTCTATATGAGGGATGAGGGAAAGGGTTAACCCTTTCCCACACACAGACACATCTGCAGCAGATGACTTTTGAAAACATTGATGCAAAAGGAGAAATTGCTCTTAATGATAATTTCTTCTAATGCCACAATGGTTTCATTTCTATTTAATAATTATACATTTCTAGAGAGATTTTCCGTATTTGCACCTAGATGTATTCAAAGTTGTCTGCTGCAGATGTGTTATTTGTTGGAAAGGGAACGGTTAAGGTGATAAGAAAAGTAGTGTGTCAAAGGTGATAGGTCAATCCTAAAAGAGACATACTTAAAGATATAGATAGATTGGTCAGTATTGTCTTGCTTATCATAAGTTGTTGCTGCTATCTCTAATCGGAATTTCGTTCAAACGTAAATATGGTAAGAACATTTATGTTTTAACTTTCTTAACTTTCTGAAGATTCAGGTGATCCTGTGAACATGCAGAGTCTAACTAGTCTTCATTTGGATCAGGGTCTTTCAAATAGTACTATTTGAAAGACCCTGTTTGGATGTAGTTTTTATTTACCCTTTCCCACTTGCAAACTACTTTTGAAAACATTGTGGAAAAGGAAAAATTTGCTCATAAAGAGCCATTTCTCCTTTTGACACAATGTTTTTGCAACTCTTCAATTATTATTTTTTCATTTATAGACATTTTTCATATTTTGTCTAGATGTTTTCAAAGTCATCTACTGCAGATTTGTTGTATGTGGATAAGGATTAACCAAGATAAAACAAAAGGGCCCATGAGGGTATGTATTGCTTATCAAAATTTTTGTTTTATTTTGAATAGTTTTCATGTTTCAAACATTTAATAAATTATGTGTCGACCATGATTTTATCAATGGAGATGGCTTTGTAGAGGGTCACCCATGGAGCAAGCCTACAAAATGATTTTGAAATACGACGAGAAGATTTAAGAAATAGTGCAAACTAGCCTGTCTGTGGTGGCCATTATTTTCTACAAATATTAATAATTTTTGTAGAGGTTCACCTAAGGAAACTTTCTGTGAAATTATTGTGAAATCAGACCATTTTTTCAGAGAAGATTTTCTAAGTCAGTAGTTTATAGGCATGTAAGGGAACTTAACCCCTACTGTGGGGGTCACATTTGTTCATGGTTAACCCTTTCCCTCATATAGACGCGTTCTGACGCCTCTGCAGCAGACGGCTTTTTGAAAACATAGTGACAAAAGAAGAAATTGCACAAAACGTGCAATTTCTCCTTTGGCCACAATGTTTTCCACTTTTCGTCATAGGTTATCCATTTAATTATAAAGATTTTCTATGTTTTGACAAAATATGTTCAAAGTCGTCTGCTGCAGAACTGTCGTATGAGGGAAAGGGTTAAGATAGCTTAAACAACTTTTAAGAGGTTCACCAATTGAAAATATCAGTGAAACTATTTTGAAACTGGACCCCAACATTCAGAGGAGAAGATTTTCAAAATGTGTACTAAAGGCATTTAAGGACAACTAGCCCCATGCCCTGGTGGCCAAGTTTTCAAACAATCAAGATTATTAATAAAGTTCATTCTTATTATTCTCTGACAAATGAATCCATTTTCCAAAGCTGTCTGCAGAAGAAGCACGCATCGAAACCAATCTATATAAAGCCAACCCTTTCCCACATATAGATGCCTCTCCAGCAGACGACTTTTTGAAAACCTTGTGACAAAAGAAGAAATGCTCAAAACGAGCAATTTCTGATTTGCAACAATGTTTTTAACTCATTTCAGCAAGTACACTTTTATTTTTAAAGATATTCCATACTTTTGTCTAAACGTTTTCAAAGTCGTCTGCTGCAGATATGTTGAAAAGGGTTGAATGCTGGAGCAGCCCATTTTGTGAAACCTTTGGCACAAGTACAGAGCCTGGGCCAGCCAGTGCATCAGCGCTGTCTGACCCGACTGCCCAACTCAACAATTTCTATCTTTGTATTCCTAAAATTGCCAATGGATGCTTCCAAGTTAATTTTAACAAAATCAGCTTTGGAAGGATTAAGCCTTTCCCTAATATAGATGCTTTCTGACGCTTCTGCAGCAGACGGCTTTTTGAAAACATAGTGACAAAAGAAGAAATTGCACAAAACGTGCAATTTCTCCTTTGGCCACAATGTTTTCCACTTTTCGTCATAGGTTATCCATTTAATTATAAAGATTTTCTATGTTTTGACAAAATATGTTCAAAGTCGTCTGCTGCAGAACTGTCGTATGAGGGAAAGGGTTAAGATAGCTTAAACAACTTTTAAGAGGTTCACCAATTGAAAATATCAGTGAAACTATTTTGAAACTGGACCCCAACATTCAGAGGAGAAGATTTTCAAAATGTGTACTAAAGGCATTTAAGGACAACTAGCCCCATGCCCTGGTGGCCAAGTTTTCAAACAATCAAGATTATTAATAAAGTTCATTCTTATTATTCTCTGACAAATGAATCCATTTTCCAAAGCTGTCTGCAGAAGAAGCACGCATCGAAACCAATCTATATAAAGCCAACCCTTTCCCACATATAGATGCCTCTCCAGCAGACGACTTTTTGAAAACCTTGTGACAAAAGAAGAAATGCTCAAAACGAGCAATTTCTGATTTGCAACAATGTTTTTAACTCATTTCAGCAAGTACACTTTTATTTTTAAAGATATTCCATACTTTTGTCTAAACGTTTTCAAAGTCGTCTGCTGCAGATATGTTGAAAAGGGTTGAATGCTGGAGCAGCCCATTTTGTGAAACCTTTGGCACAAGTACAGAGCCTGGGCCAGCCAGTGCATCAGCGCTGTCTGACCCGACTGCCCAACTCAACAATTTCTATCTTTGTATTCCTAAAATTGCCAATGGATGCTTCCAAGTTAATTTTAACAAAATCAGCTTTGGAAGGATTAAGCCTTTCCCTAATATAGATGCTTTCTGACGCTTCTGCAGCAGACGGCATTTTGAAAACAGAGTGCGAAAAAAGAAGAAGTTGCTCAAAACAAGCAATTTCTCCTTTTGCCACAATGTTTTCCACTTTTAGTCATAGGTTATCCATTCAATTATAGAGATTTTCTATTTTTTGACAAACTTATGTTCGAAGTCGTCTAATGTAGAATTGTTGTATGAGGGAAAGGGTTAAGAGAGTTATTGTCATGGTAACTGGATCAGCCTTTGCTGAAGGTGGTTGATCCAGAAACATTATCAATGCTCATACTGGTAAACTCATTCCGACATGAAGAGAGGTTTACAGCAGACAAGTTTTGAAAATGTTGTGGAATAAAGAGAAATTGCTCATTGGATCTCTACTACCTTAACCCTTTGCCACCTGCAGACAAATTTTTTGACGCATCTACAGCAGACAACTTTTGAAAACATTGTGGCAAAAAGGTTTTCAAGTTCAATTCTATCCAATATTTACATTTTCATTCATATAGATTTTCCCTATTTCTGTCTGTATGTTTTCAGAATTGTTGTATGTGGGAAGGGGTTAACCCTTTACCTCATATAGACGCTTTCTGACGCCTCTGCAGCAGATGGCTTTTTGAAAACATTGTGACAAAAGAAGAAATTGCACAAAACGTGCAATTTCTCCTTTTGCCACAATGTTTTCCACTTTTTGTCATAGGTTATCCATTCAATTATGGAGATTTTCTATTTTTTGACAAAATACATTCCAAGTCGTCTGCTGCAGAATTGCCGTATGAGGGAAAGGGTTAAGGTTTGAATTTCTGTACTCCCAATCATATGTTATTTGCACTAATTCTCAATTTTTTTTTCATTCAAAGATTTGGGTTTTCCTGGTGGCCTCTCTCTGCAATGTGCATGCTGAATCATCGGATATTCTGGACGGATTTTTTCCACTGCAACTTCCACTTGGATGGATATCCCCTTTTGAACCTGCCAAATTTTCTGCTGAAGTAAGAACGTGCCATATAGAATGTGGAGAATTATATTACGACTGTGCGTTCATAGAATGTGGTATAGATGACAGTCTCTTTCAACCAGAAACGGATTTCACTTCAAAAGAGTCAAGCGAATCTAGTATATGGAATAAACTTCTACGAATCTTCAGTTTTG
This sequence comes from Serripes groenlandicus, assembly GCA_031761405.1. Lineage (NCBI taxonomy): Eukaryota > Metazoa > Mollusca > Bivalvia > Cardiida > Cardiidae > Serripes > Serripes groenlandicus. The sequence goes on from JASEVX010000003.1 coordinate 112,923,480, forward strand.
GATTTCTCGGAAATACAATGGCAGATGAGAGCGATGACTTTGTTGAATATGCAGAAAAAGCACGGAACAGAAATCCCTACAAATGTTTCCGAGGTTGCATACGGACTTTTAGACAATGCTATAAAGATTGCATTTGTGAACGAGCGGCTAAAACGGACCGTTTAGGCATCTCAATGTGTTTTGAAGATAAAAAGGTATCCGCAGCTACATTCCCCACACTTTTAGGAACAATTCTTTTCAAACCACAAGAGATGGCGCCACCACGGGAATACAATTTTAATTGGAAAAAGATCCAATAAATCATGACATCTGTAATTACTAATTACCGTTTCTTTTCAAACAGTATGCTACAGCCAGAAGTCCAGATATGGAGGGGTATTCAGCTTATCTCTTATCATTAACCCTTTCCCTCATACGACAATTCTGCAGCAGACGACTTTGAACGTATTTTGTCAAAAAATAGAATAGAGATTTTCTATTTGTTGACAAAATATGTTCAAAGTCGTCTGCTGCAGAATTGTCGTATGAGGGAAAGGGTTAAATCCTTTCCCCACTTGTAGACGCATTCTGACATGTTTGCAACAGACAAACATTGAAAACATTTTAGCAAAGGGAGAAATGGCTCAAAATTAGAAATTTCTCCCTGTGCCACGATGTTTTCAATTCCATTCTTAAATTAAAATTTCATCTGTAGTGGTTTTCTTAACATTTGCAAAGTCGTCTGGTGCAGATTTCTTGTATTGAGGGAATGGGATATTTTAGAGTTTTCTGTTGAGAAAATATTTCAGGAATAAAGAAGATCCTCTGGAAACTGAGAAAATATTTAAATCATTGTGAGTAAAATAGAAATTGCTCATGTTTTTAAAACCTTTTCAGCTTCACTGGATTCACGATAGTTTAGCCAGACGACTTTGAAAAAAACATCTAGGATTTTTGAATAGGGATGAAAACATTGTGGAAAAAGGAGAAATTGCTTATTTTAAGCAATTTCTCCTATTGTCAGAATGTTTTCAAATGACATCTGCTATAGAGGCATCAGAAAGCGTCTGTATGAGGGAAAAGGTTAAATTAATACAAAGTTACTCTAGTCTCATTTTCTCTTTATTTTTGTATTAATAACAATTTATATAAAGTAACTCGCTCTTTAACAACAAGTTTTGTTTTCTTTAATTCCTGATTTTGAATATATTACAGTAACTTTATTATTAAATGAGAGGTGTACTGCATGTCAGTGCACAAGTACAAATCATGCACTTCCTGTTTGAAAACAAACAGCCAAGCAAAAATATGAAAAACCTCAATAAATGAAATATTATTATAAAATGGAGTTGAAAACATTGTGGCACTAGGAGAAATTGCCCATTATGAGCATTTTTTATCTCTTTTCACAATGTTTTCAAAAATCAGCTACTGCAGATGCATCAAAATATGTCTGTATGTGGGAATGTAAAAAAAAGGTAATTTATGGTAATGCGGCGGTCTTAACCCTTTCCCACAAATAGATTATTTCTGACGCCTCTGCAGCAGACGACTTTTGAAATCATTGTGGCAAAAGGTGAAATTGCTCAAAAAAAGCAATTTCTCCATTTACCACAATGATTTCAACTTTATCCAATAATCATAATATCATTTATAGAGATTTTCTATATTCTTTACTAGATGTTTTTAAAGTCGTCTGCTGCAGATTAGTTGTATGTGGGAAAGGGTTAATTAGATCAACCAATCACATGGATCAATGTCAGAACAATTTTAGCTGTTACGTTTTACTCCTGCGAGTAATAAGAATCCTATATACCCAGGGGCAAAAAGGGAACAGCCAACAATTTACCTCTTACTTTGATATATCTTCACAGGGAGAAAACCAGAGTTAGAATATAATTATTGGTAGGTTTAACCCTTTCCCACATATAGACACTTTCTGACACCTTTGAAACAGACACAATTTGAAAACAATGTGGCAAAAGGAGAAATTGCTCATAATGAGCATTTTCCACATTTGCCACAATGCACAATATTTTCTGAAGACTTTTCATATTTCTGCGTAGATAATTTCAAATTTGTCTGCTTCAGATTTGTTATAAGGATTAAATTCATGATACATCAAGAATAGAGTTCATAAGCATGAAAATCAATCATTTAGTCAGCCATTGAGATAAGATTTCTTTTGAATCTGAACTCAAATATTTACTCACTGGCATGCACTCATAAACAAAAAAATATAATAGTAATTGCCTTGTTCAATGATTTCAAAACCTTGTCAATTTGATAGGAAAATTCTCTGTCACTAAATAGTCATCTTGGAATATGATAACGATATTCACTTCAAAATCTGGAAAATAAAATAAAATAAATACAGTCGACATTTAAACATTGTGGAAAAATTATTGAATTTCTCATCGTAGGCAGTTTCTCTTTTTTTATCTTGGTATCAACATTATTATAGTTTTTCTTGATCTTCCCTGTTTTATTTATTGGTATTTAACCCTTTTCCAAATACGGATGCTTTCTGATACCTCTGCAGCAGACGACTTTTGCCACAATGTATTCAACTTAATACAATAAAGAACAATTTTTGAATAGAGAGTTTCAATGTTTTTTACTAAATGCTTTCAAAGTCATCTTCTACAGATTTGTTTGAATGTGGGAAAGAGTTAACCCTTTCCCTCATACAACAATTCTGCAGCAGACGACTTTGAACATATTTTGTCAAAATATAGAAAATCTCTATAATTGAATGGATAACCTATGACGAAAAGTGGAAAACATTGTGTCCAAAGGAGAAATTGCACGTTTTGTGCAATTTCTTCTTTTGTCACTATGTTTTCAAATAGCCGTCTGCTGCAGAAGCGTCAAAAAGCATCTATATGAGGGAAAGGGTTAAAGCAGACAAAAAATACCATATCAGATAAGCATTCAACATAATTTCAGGAAACTATGTCTGAGACTGACAGAGGATGGATTGATTGATTGGTGTTGAATGCTGTTTTCAACAATTTTTCAGTTGCATCACGATAGCCAGTTCACCTAATCATATGTTTCCTAGCTTTCCCACACAAACAATCTTTTGTAGCCACTGTCTGCTTTTCCACATGGACTTTTAGCCCAATGGTGGAAGACGATTGACGCTTCTGACAGACGATGGATTGTATTGAATGAAACAAGACACTTTCTGAAAAACAGCGTCAATTTGTCACAAAATGAGAAATGGCTCACAGTGAGCAATTTCTCTTATTGCCACAAATTGACAATGTTTTCAATTTTATACAATTAGCCTATTGTTCTTTCAATTTTAGAGAGTTTCCACATTTTGTCCTAAATATTTTTTAAATATTTTTTGTTGTATGTGGAAAATGGATATACCCCAAGAATCACACTTGGCATAGTAGATCTAGTGAAATAATTAGCCTTTGAAAACCTAAAGAGAAAAACAAAACTGAAACAAAAGATGTCTGATGCAGAGGCGTCAGAAAGCGTCTATATGTGGGAAAGGGTGACTCTGTATTGACCCTTTCCCACATACAATAAATCTGCAGCAGACGACTTTGAACATATTTTGTCAAAAAATAGAAAATCTCTATAATTGAATGGATAACCTATGATGACTAAAAGTGGAAAACATTGTGGCAAAAGGAGAAATTGCTCATTTTGAGCAATTTCTTCTTTTGTCACTATGTTTTCAAAAAGCCGTCTGCTGCAGAGGCGTTAGAAAGCGTCTATATGAGGGAAAGGGTTACTCTATACTAACCCTTTCCCACATACAACATATCTGCAGTAGACAACTTTGAAAACATCTTAGCAAAAATGAGTTTAATTATTAAATACAATTGAAAACATTGTGGCAAAAAGGAGTATTTGCTCATCATGTTCTTTCATATTTAAAGTGTTTCCATATTTTTGACTAAATGTTTTCAAAGTTGTATGTGGGAAAGGGTTAAGAGTAACAATAACTAGCTAACGTATAATTATCACAGATAACAAACATGTATAGAGCATTCAACACAATGTAAACATATATTATAACAACACTGTTGGCCAGAGAATACAGCTATGAATAGTTAATAGTTAATACTCACCGACTTTAAAGTTATTGGTTGATAACGTAGGACATGTAAACAGGCGAGGGAATATCATATATATGGGTATGGAGATACCTCTCTGTACATCCCCATCTGCTATCTGTATATTCTGAATCTCTGTGGCTGAAATAAATGTCAGTCTTTTCTCACATGCAGACGACTTTTTGATGGGTTTACAGCAGGTTTTTTTCAACATAGTTTTCTACTCTATTCAAATATTAAACATTGACATTTAGTGCTGTTCCATATTTATCCCTAAATATGTTCAATGCTGGAAAGGGTTTAAAGATCCCTAAAGTAAGATCATAGGCCTTCAGACAATTACCCCTTGAACATTTTAAGATAAGCCAGCACAGCCCTACAGTCTAATCTGCGCTTTGTATAATTAAAACATTTTGAAAAACATTCTAGCAAAAGTAGAAAATTGCTCTTATTGAAACAATTTCTCCTTTTGCCTCAATGTTATCAACTCAATTCAATACATGTAATTATACTTTCATTTATAAATATTTTCTACATTTTTGCAAAGTTTATTTCAAGGTTGTCTACTGCAGATTGGTTGTATGTGGGAAAGGATGAATTTATTATGGAGATTTCTTTTTCCTAACCTTACCTGCATCTGAGCTATTACAGTTATTAACCCTTTCCCTCATGCAACAATTTGAACATATTTTGTTAACAAATAGAAAATCTCCATAATTGAATGGATAACCTATGACTAAAAGTGGAAAACATTGTGGCAAAAGGAGAAATTGCTCGTTTTGAGCAATTTCTTCTTTTGTCATTATGTTTTCAAAAAGCCGTCTGCTGTAAATTTGTAGTTCTAATGTCGCTGTTTGGATATATTTTTACCTGAAATGAAGTGTTTACCGAGCAGAACTTATAATACTGATGATTTAACAATAACTGGTACAATATTAGAATTTAGGTATAAATACTTAATACTCCAATTATTTCCAACATAACAGACGCTTTCTGACTTCTCTGCAGCAGAATGTTTTCTACTCTTTCCAATCATAATACTTTCATTGATAGTGAATTTTCATGATTTTGCCTATATGCCTTCAAAAACGATTTGTTGTATGTGGGGCAAGGGTTAATTGTTTGTTTGTTTATTGCTTACACACTTTCAACAATATTTCAGATATATTAAGGTGACAGAACACTTATACATGATCCCTGGGTAAACAGACCAGTAATAGACTAGGAAACGTGCCTTACCCAAGCATTATTCACCATGGCAATGAGTGGGGATCAAACCCCCCTGGTCCAAATCCCCCATGCTAACCACTCAGGATCAAACCCAGGGCACCCCTGGTCCGAATCCCCCATGCTAACCACTCAGGATCAAACCTGGGGCACCCCTGGTCCACATCCCCTACGCTAACCACTCAGTCATAGCGGATCTGTCATTCAGTCATTTAAATTTTGGTAAAATGAATGATTGGCATACATTCTAACCCTTTCCCACTTGCAGACACGTTTTGACACATCAACAGCAGACTACTTGTGCAAACATTGTGACAAAAATAGTAAATTGCGTTTACTTTCAACTGTATCATCTAATAATAATTTCATTTTAAAAGATATTCCAGATTTTTTACTAAATATTTTCAAAGTTGTCTGCTGCAGATTTGTTGTATGCGGGAAAGGGTTAATCAATGGTTACAATGGTTACATAATGACTCTGGCAGTAAAAATATATCTTGATCTTAAATACCAAGCCCAGACCTCTGACAGCAATTTGTTCTTTTGCCATGATGTTTTCAAAAGTCTTGCTGCAGGTGCCTCTGCAGATTGGACAAGATAATCTACTATAACCTTACCATCCTTGGCAAAACCCTCGGCACATCCACATGTTTCAACTCGTACTAGCTGTATCTCTATAGATTTAATGGCCGTCTCACAATGCTCTATTAAAATCTGAAGGAAAAATTGCATTACATGTATAAATCTTTAAATACATGTATAATATAACAGATATAATTGCTTTCAATGGTATTTCCATTTAATCTCAGCATTTTCTGGGTAAATTACCAGTACTGCAGGTTTTATTTAGCCTCACACCGGAACACCTTAGGATTTAAACCTTTTCCAACAAATCTGCTGCAGGCAAAAAAGATTGAGAATTTTCTCTTTAAATGAAAATATATCTATCGAGTTGAAAACATTGTTTAATCTTTTGTAAAAATGCATCTGCAAGTAGGGAAAGGTTAAAGACTTTCAGTCAGGTGTTTTGAATTTAATTGGGTCTGATGTAGTACATCACATCAAAGGTACAAAAGGAAAAGTTATGATCTATAGAGAAATGATAGACGAAGAAAGAAGGAAAATACAGACAGACATCCCAAACATATAGAGATGGCAACGTTTCCCAGAATTTACCTCTCCTTTCAAAGGTTTGGTGATGCACAATAGCGATGAGTCTAGCTTTCCTTTTGCTTTAAACTTTGGAACATTTCCTTTCTGAAATAGCAAAAAGATACAATCAATAATGCAATAGTTTACATCAGCCACTGCTACCTAAGATAAAAGCAACAAGTTTGCCTATTTTTTACAATGTTTTATACTGTATAAAACATTGTAAAAAATAGGCAAACTTGTTGTTTTTATACTAAAGATTTTCTTATGTCTCATTGTTTACCCTTACCTTAGGATTTTGCAAATATGATATCAGATAAACAGTTAATTTCCTCTCTCAGGAGGTAAAATGTACAAAATCATAGAAACAATTAGATATTTCTCCTTTTTCAACGATGTTTTTGAAGAAAAAAAATCATGGTGTGCTGCATCAAGAGCCAGAAGTCGGCTGTATCAGGCAGGCCTCCGGAAAATCAAAGATTTGTCGGTCTGGACCGATTTCATTCATAAAACTCATCAAAAAATAGGTCCAGATATTTTTATAAATCTCACTAATACCTACGATATATATCAATCACTTTGTAAACGAGATGACAATAATTAAATCCTAGTTAGTACACAACGTCTTTGAAACGTCTTTAACCCTTCGAGAGAGTCACTTACCGTGAAGAAAACAAAATAATCAGTTCAATAAACTGTGAAAATCATGTAATCTTAATGTTCCCTGCTGTTTGATAGATAAAACATGGGGTAAAGGTCTTCTTTAAAAGTGTTTGCAGCTTGCTTATTACGAGTTGATTAGTCTAACCAATTGTTAGTTGGTCCCACTCCGGACTGAAGGCTAACATTTACTTTTGGACCGTTTGTAATTTTCAAACTATTTCAAACGATCTACTGTTTCAAACCATTGTGCTACATAAAAGGTGCTTATTAATGGAAATGTTTTGGAAGTCGATAATTGCAGACGTTAATTAGAATTTGATGTATTGTTGAAAAGACTCAACACAATTTACTTGTGATGCTCAAAAAAAATCATATGACCGGCTTGGCATAACCCGAATAATGTTAACAATTGTATTGATTGGTGTTTTACGCCCCTTTCAACAATCACCATTTTAACCCTTGCCCTCATACAACAATCCTGCAGCAGACGACTTTGAACGTATTTTGTCAAAAAATAGAAAATCTCCATAATTGAATGGATAACCTACGACTAAAAGTGGAAAACATTGTGGCAAAAGGAGAAATTGCACGTTTTGTGCAATTTCTTCTTTTGTCACTATGTTTTCAAAAAGCTGTCTGCTGCAGATGCGTCAGAAAGCGTCTATATGAGGGAAAGGGTTAAAATGTTTATTCAGAAGAAACATACTGTTACTTACGTCGGAAAGCGTCTATATGAGGGAAAGGGTTAACAAAGAGAAAAGAGTTAGGGAAGTGGTTCATTATGACACAAACAATCGGATTGGCGAACCGACTGAGATATTATGTTCGGCTGGCAACCCAATTCATACCATCCGTTGGGGGAACCGGTTGATCAAATGAGTAAAAGTACTTACCTAAAAATTGGATTTCACCGAACCAATTGAGATTTCAAAATTTCCAGAGCCCTGGTATCAGGGATGGGATTTATATTAGTGGCAACAGAATAACTCTAAATGTTCATGACTTATAATTCACTTACCTCTGGAAGTTTAGTGAGTGTTTCTGGTGAAATAGTAAATGGAACAGGTTTAGGTTTTGCTTTATCATCTTGATTCTGAAAAAAAAGGGAAATAACAAATCTGTAACAGACGACTTTAACAACATTTAGCCAAAAATATGCAAATCTCTCTAAATGACATTTTGATTATTGAATAAAATTGTCATTATTGTGGCAAATTGAGAAATTGCTTGTTCCGATGTAATTTCTCCTTTTTGTCACAATGTTTTCAAAACATATTCTGCTGCAGGGGTGTCAGAAAGCGTCTATATGTGGGAAAGGATTTAACCACTTTTATGACTTCCTAGTGACATGCTTTCAGCCAATATATTTTAGACTTAAAAAATAAAAGCACAAAAAATAACCCATGTGTATTTGAAGTAACACATACGTCATCTGCACAATCAGCAAAAGCCTGAAATACAGACTGAATTGACTGACTGAACAAAGAGAAATCAGAGGTCTAGATAAGGAGGAGTAAACTGGTCTCTTACCACCTAAACAGTGGAACCTGTGTATAAAGACCACCCATGGGAAGGTAACATTTTTGGTCTTTGTTCACAGGTAGTTTCCCTCATATAGACGCTTTCTGACGCCTCTGCAGCAGACGGCTTTTTTGAAAACATAGTGACAAAAGAAGAAATTGCACAAAACGTGCAATTTATCCTTTTGTCACAATGTTTTCCACTTTTTGTCATAGGTTATCCATTCAACTATGGAGATTTTCTATGTTTTGACAAAATACGTTCAAAGTCGTCTGCTGCAGAATTGTCGTATGAGGGAAAGGGTTAAAGCAGACGGCGTTTTGAAAACATAGTGACAAAAGAAGAAATTGCACAGAACGTGCAATTTCTCCTTTTGCCACAATGTTTTCCACTTTTAGTCATAGGTTATCCATCTGACAAAACACGTTCAAAGTCGTCTGCTGCAGAATTGTCGTATGAGGGAAAGGGTTAATTGCAGACGGCGTTTTGAAAACATTGTGACAAAAGAAGAAATTGCACAGAACGTGCAATTTCTCCTTTTGTCACAATGTTTTCCACTTTTAGTCGTAGGTTATCCATCTGACAAAACACGTTCAAAGTCGTCTGCTGCAGAATTGTCGTATGAGGGAAAGGGTTAAAGCAGACGGCGTTTTGAAAACATAGTGACAAAAGAAGAAATTGCACAGAACGTGCAATTTCTCCTTTTGTAACAATGTTTTCCACTTTTAGTCATAGGTTATCCATCTGACAAAATACGTTCAAAGTCGTCTGCTGCAGAATTGTCGTATGAGGGAGAGGGTTAATTGCAGGGTCATTTATGCAAAAGATGAGTGATTAGGACACTAAAAGTGTGGTTGCTAAAGACAGGGAATTGCTATTCCAATGTGGTCTTTAGCACAGGTTTTGACTGTATTTCTCTTATGAATAAACCAAACCCTAACTGAGTTGATTCTTTTGAGTACCAACAACATAGGGTTTGAGTGTCAAATAAGGGTATTGGAATTTGAAATATATAGGCAAAACTATGAAAAATATTTTCATTTGAAAGTATAGTTAGAGAATAGCATCATGAGAAATGTCTTCTTTTGCCACAATATTTTCAAAAGTTGTTTGCTGCAGAGGCATCAGAAAGCGTCGGTTTGTGGGAAAGGGTTGATGATCATTAATCTTCAACAAGAAGACTTTGTTTTCTTGCAGCATTAAACAAATATTTCAATAAGAAGTACTATCAACTTTTTGAAAATAATAAAACATAAAAATATTGTACACAAATTACACAAATGGATTCACTGTATTGACCGCCAAAAACAACTTTACTTACTTGATATTCAACAATAAATTCACACTGCTGACTTAAATCTTTACTTAAAAGGGATCTCTTCATCTCCACTTTAACTTGATACTGAAAATAAAACAACAGATGTAACAATAAATTCAAAATGCTGGTTTAAATCTTAATATAACAGTAATTATAATCTGTAAGTTAACTTGATATATATAATTTATATAAAACAGACAATTTTTTGAAAACATTGAAGAAATTACTTGTTTTGAGTATTTTGTTCTTTTGCCACAATGTTCTTATCCTTTTCCAATAATCATACATTAACTTTCATTTAAAAAGGTTTTCCAAATGTTTACCTAGATGTTTTCAAAGATGTCAACTGTAGATTGGTCGTATGTCGGAAAGGATTAACCCTTTCCCTCATACGGCAATTCTGCAGCAGACGACTTTGAACGTATTTTGTCAAAAAATAGAAAATCTCTATAATTGAATGGATAACCTATGACAAAAAGTGGAAAACATTGTGCAAAAGGAGAAATTGCACGTTTTGTGCAATTTCTTCTTTTGTCACTTATGTTTTCAAAAAGACGTCTGCTCCAGAGGCGTCAGAAAGCGTCTATATGAGGGAAAGGGTTAAGACTGCAAATGTAATGATATTGATATTATTACCAACATCAGTAATATAATAATGTATTCTCCCCTTACCTGTATGTTTACAAATACTCCATGGTAAGTTTCATATAATGATTTGTTCGGTTTTGGTTTTAGAGGGACTTCAAATGGAATCTCCGTTTTGCCCACTTGGGAATTTCCCTGGTTTTGCAACTTCTAGTGTGTAATACAACAACTGTATAGGCTGGAAAAAACAACGACAGTTGATGAGCAATTTATCTTTTTGCAATAATATTTTCAACTCTTTCTAAAATAAACCCTTATTTCTGGAGATTTTTCATGTTTTTGCCAATAAATTCTTCATGTCGGCTGCTGGACATTTGTTGTATGTGGGAAAGAGTTAAAACCAAGCTAATGATAATAATAAATGCTGGTGAGTATAACAGTCACACTATACATATGTCAGGGACAAAAGCTCCTGGAAAAAAATGAAACAATACCTTCAGTGAGTTATAAAACGCCTCAAAAACGCCGACACTTTTGGCACTGAGTTGTAGGTTGACAGCTCCATCCATGGTTAGAGTAACTCCTTGATGAGCTAATTCACCTTTACTCTGAACGATGACAACTCCCGCAACAACATCCTGCAAATTATACAGATATAATGGTAATTGATTGATAACCAGCTTCTGGCTCCAAAACTTTAAAACTATGCTTTATGATCAGACTTTATAAACAAGTATCTGATTTTCAAAGTCTTATAATATGTGGGCCCTATATAGTTTATATTTTAGTAGTCTTTTAGTAAACCATTTTAAGCCTTTTCGATATGCAGAAGCATTTAGCAACCTCAGCAGTAAGTGATGATTGAAAACACTGTGGCATATGGCTCTATTAACCCTATCCCTCATACAACAAATCTGCAGCGGACAAATTTGAAAACATTTTGACAAAAATACAGAAAATCTTTTTTTATGAATGAAGGTATAATATCTGATAAAAGCTGAAAACATTTCAGCAAAAGGAGACATTGCTCATGATGAGCAATTTCTCCCTTTGTCACAATGTTTTTAAAAGTCTTCTGCTGCAGAGGTGTCAGAAAGCGTCTATATATGGGAAAGGATTAAATCATTAAACTCTTATTAATTGAGTTTTTTCATGTCGTTGCCAATACGTTTTCAATATCGTCTGCTGCAGATTGTTTGATGGGGGTTTAATGCCGTTTTCAACAATCTTTCAGTCATAACACAGCACCCAGTTCACATTGTCAATTGTTTCCTGGCTTTCACACTCCAATACTACAGAAAACAGTTTTTCCAAGCAACTTGCTGCATTCTCCACATTATTTGTTAGCCCATTGGTGGAACACGAACATTTGTCACAGTGACATTTGTAAAACATCAGAAAGAATGTTGGCCGCACTGCGATTCAAACTCACAACACCTGAATTGACAGCCTGCATTGCTACCAACTAAGCTACTGGAGCAAGGCATACTGAATACAGGATATGGTATTTTAGGTGGTGTTCTCTTGTTCCTCAGTTTTAATTGTTTTCAAATGCCACCATGCAGCTGCGGAGTCGTCTGCATTATAGAAAGACATGTTAAACGAAAATACAAGGTCTCTCTTTACTTTAATAAAAGTAAGTTACTGTTGTTACGTAGGAGGTGTTACACAGCGCAAAATAGCATGTGTTGTATGTTGCATCTGATACTTCATACTTGTGGGTGTATCCCCATTGAACTTTTAGACAATTCAGAGTAGTCTGATTGTAAAACGGACAATTAATGTCAATGTAAACACTAAAATTGTCTTTCTAAAAGTTAAGACGAAGATAATAATTAAATTGGAACATTCCGTATGTAAATCTTACCCCTTCCCGGTAAATCTTGTTTACTTTCTTCAATTTGACATCAACAGTCGCCATTTTGAAACTTTCTCAGATCACGTGACACCTCAGTTAAGGTTGTTTGCTGCGAGGGGTAAACTCTTTTTGAAGTAAAATGTCATAACTTAGGTAAGGAATTTAACCCTGATTCTAATTTGTTATACCAGGGTATTGACTGCCTCTGGTTATACATAATGAACTTAAGGAAACACAATAACCTATTACCATACCTATTACCCATAAAATGGGTAAATCAGTAATTTGCCGACATGTGTGCAATTGTCTAAGGGATAATACTCTTTTTGATGAATTTTCATAAGTTTATGAGTTACTTCCCTTATTAAATTTCTTGCATTCCAAACGTAAGAAATATTGGTCTGCTAACGATAGGAAAAAAACTTTAAATAATCCTTTCCAACATACAACACAGCTGCAGCAGAAGACTTCGAATACACTTCGAATTTTGTAGAAAACCTCTATACATAAAAGTATAAGCAAAGAACAATGAACAGAGCTGAAACCATTGTGGGAAAAGAAGAAATTGCTCATTTGCTACAATGTTTTCAAAAACCGTCTGTTGCAGATACGATAAAATACGTATATATGTGGACAGGGACCATTCATACGTATAAGTAGTCCAGATGTGGGAAAGAGACACTGGTACTTAAGCATCCTAAACGCTTCTGCAACAGACCACTTGTTCAAACATTATGAACAGAGATAACATCGTCTCAAACCTCCCATTTTTATCTATTTTTTATCTTTGTATCAAATCTAGAATTTATATAGACATATTCTAGGAACGTAGATAAGTATAAAATCTAACATTAGTATATACGTCCCTGTCTGTACTTGCCATGTTTCAGATTGAACAAATTTTCTACGATGTTTGAAAGCAGACGACATAAAAATGTCTCACCAGGTAGGCTTTATGGTTAAAATCGGCTGTCGATATTTTTACACGATGTACTATGATGTAGGTGGCCCTCCTCAAACGAATTTTCTGGGTGATTTGTTTGTTTTTGTCGTTTTTATCGCCGCTTTCAAACGTGTTCAGTTATATTACGGTGCTTTGGGTACGTTACCAGTGCTACAGGTCCATTCATCATTCAGTCGTAATGCCCCCACAATCCTGAGCGCCAATGAGGGAACGCCATTACTACCATATGTTGTGCAGTATTTGGTATGACCCGGCCATGGATCGAACATGCGACCTCCCGCACTGAGGCTGACGCTCTGCCACTTCTGGGTGAAAATATTTTATTAGAATTCACAATCGAAAGATACAACCTCGGAACATTATTTGCAAAGATCAAATAAAAAACACAGTTTTTCATCTGAGAACATACAACGACCTAATAACACAGTATTTGGAACATACAACACAAAGCTAGCCAACACATGTAGATGCAATTGATGACTGTGCTCTGGCTTGTCAGGATCTATCATTTAATTCATAGATCCTGGTCTTGTTAGCCCTTGTTAAGGGGCACAACAGAGCAGACATAGTCCTCAGGACCGATAGCTGAATGAGTAACGTCGAGGGCTGTCGATCCATGGGGAATTGGTTAGAATCCCGGCACGGGAAGCGGCTAGTTGACTGCAGAAGACCACTAATTTGTCTCTAAGCGTGAAATTGATCAAAACGAAGAAGAATCTCCTTTTCCCTCCAAGTTTTAAAAATGTGTCTCTAAGCGTGAAATCGAGATCAAGACGAAGAAGAATCTCCTTCCCTCCAAGTTTTAAAAATTTGTCTCGAAGCGTGAAAGCGATCAAGGCGAATAATAATCTCCTTTTCCCTCCAAGTTTAAAAATTTGTCTCGAAGCGTGAAAGCGCGATCAAGACGAAGAAGAATCCCCTTTTCCCTCCAAGTTTAAACAAATTTGGCTCGAAGCGTAAACGCGATCAAAATGAAGAAGAACCTCTTTTCTCTCAAAGGTTTCAAAAGTCGTCTGCTGTAGAAATAGAATGAATCATGGAAAGGGGTTATACTAATTAAAAACAAGTGAAATATTTCACTTCTTAACTGGCGCCTTTTACAATTAACTAATTAGAGCACTTTTATGCCGACGTGTCACTTTAACAAACATGTTCAATACATTTGACGCGGGAGGTGATCGGATTGGCCGGTTGCTACAAGCGTGTCGTCAACCGTTAACTACCGGTTAAGCCTTGGTTACAATTGAAGAGCGAAGTTTCGTACACTCCGTACAATGTTTGCCTAACTTTTGTGATCTGCTCAAATTACCCGTATACTGTCAAAGCGTTGTTTATTCAATTTTTTGCGGTAGCAAAATCGATTCGGAAATTGAAAGTGTTTTAATAATGGATTGTATAGAAGGATAGAAAGAGATAGCAACAAAGGTTTACAAAATTAACTTGTTGATTTGAAGTTATAATATCCTTTTCGGGTGTGACACAATTACGGTTAATTGACGTGCCAAATCTTCGTGGTGGATTTAGTTTATTAAAAAACAGTGCAGGAGGAGATACAAGGTCAAAATGGCCACTCCGAGTAGGCAGGCTGCGATTCTGGCGGAAAGATTTCCTGACAATGTCTCAATTAGCGAACTATGCGACTGTGGGTAAGTAGTTAAACAACTTTTTTTGTTTTTGTTAAAGTCAATTCCTTATTACTCGCCGGCGTCACTTCATATTGCTACAATACAGTATATACCTCTATATCTGCTATACTAATTATTAGCGTTTAACGGAAATTTAAATGACGCGATGAACATCGCAAAATCTGGAATCCGAACTGACTGACATTGCTGATGGAGCTTTGAGCATGGCTATACATGTTCACATGGTACAGGTACATGACGGAACCACAATCCACTGTCAAGTTAAAGTCACCGTCAATAAAACTACACATTAATTGTACACTATGTATAACTATTACCTGACAACATTAACCTGATCCTGACCTTAGTACGAGGCTACGTATTAATTATATTTTAATAACATAAAGATAATTCGATATAAAATTTAAACTGTATGCCTCGCATCACACAAGTGCATTTTCTCTAAACCATTCTGACTTGTAGACGCATTTGGACGCATCTGTAGCAGACGACGTTTGAAAACATTGTGGCAAATGAGAAATTACTCATAATAAGCAATTTTCCCTTTTGCTACGATGTTTTCAACTATAATAAATAAAAATCGTTTCATTTTCATTTAGAGATTTATTTTCTTCTTTTTTTTTAGCTTTTTTCAAAGTCGTCTGCTACAATTTTGTTGTATGTGGGAAAGGGTTAAACAAAACACAGAATGAAAAGTACACGAGCATTTATGTTGCTATAAAATACACCTTTGCATAAAGGTCAGAATCAGGTTATTATAGTTGAGTTATACCTCTTAGATAATTAAAAACTACCGCTTTGTCCTTGAAGGTTTTCCGTACGCATGAAAACACTATATGACGGCCAAAATGCTATCAAGTGCCACTATAGTTTCATATTATGTTATCGTACTCTGTATGCTTACCGTAACCAAATGCCTGGCAGGATATATTTAAGCCTTTCCCATATACAACAAATCTGAAGCAGACGACTTTGAAAATATTAAGTCAAACATATGAAAAACTTTCTATATATGCAAGTATGGAGTTGAAATACGTGTGGCAAATGGAGAAATTGCACATTATGAGTAATTGCTTCTTTTGCCACACTGATTTCAAAATTCGTCTTTTGCAGAGGCGTCAAAAAACGTCTATATGTGGGAAGTCAGGTTAATATCGCCTTCTTTGAAAAAGTCTGAGGTAAAAGAAAAGTGTTATAATCTCTAAAGGTCATATATATATATATATATATATATACACACATACTTTTGGTAGAAATAAGAAGACACTGTTTCAATAGTTATAATCTCTAAAAGAAGAAGCATAATTTTGATTGAAAGTTAAAAACACTATGTGTAAAGGAGAAAATGTTTCAAAAGTTGTCGCCTGCTAAGGCGTCGAATGTTGTCTGTAGAAGGGGAAGGGATAACCATGCACACTTAAAGATTAAACATTCTTTCAAGTATAAAAGATAACTGTTTTTTAGGACTCTTTTCAAAGTATGCCTTTCGGCGAAGTAAATTTAAATATTAAGACACAAAAACAGTGGACACATTAAACGCATACAACATTCAAACATTGAATCGAAATCAAAAACATCCACCAATACTCCTTTATTCACCATATTTTCAACTCTAAATTACATGTACCTACAATCTTCCAGATGTTACAAAATATCCGAAATACTATCAATCACAAGTAAATATGACCAGACTAGTGCGTGCGGGGTCCCCCTTTCCTTGATACAAACGGTAGTTAGATAGCAGACGAAGATTAACTCTTTCAGCGCCACAGGCAATATTGAGCTTTTTGCAAACAATGCAGATTCAGGTGAATCAGCTCGTAACGAGCTGTCTCACCTGAAATCAGCATTGTTTGTCTTTTAGTTACCAAAATAGTCCAATTGAGAAATGGACACACCCGATTTTGAACATGGAAGAGTCTACTTTAAACAATTCGGCGCTGAAAGAGTTAAAAACGATTGTGGAAAAGCGGGGAATGCTTAATACTAATATTGTCTCCTGTTCATTGCTGTATCGACACAGATAGTAATGGCTGCCCTCTTTGGCGCTCAGGGTAGCGGGGTTAGCATTACGAATGACTGGCTGGTGTCAGGATAAATATACCAGAAGTACTGGTAACTTACCCAGGAAACGCCGTGATATAACTGAACAATTGTTGAAAGCGGCGTTGAAAACCTTTCATTTAATCATTCAATCATTCGATCCAAGCAAGAAACATGTTTATCAACAAGCTATCAGCCAAAATATAGTACAGATATAACTGAAAACATGTTGAAAGCGGCCTAAAACACCAATCACTCACATTTCTAGATTTCGTATTTTCTCATCCGCTTGTTTTTTTTAAGACAAACGCCTCTTAGAACGGCATATAAGGTAAATGGTTTACCTACTCTTTGAGATATTTTATTTTGTAATCTATATTGAGGACCATTTCACATTATTTACTGTAAATACGTGTACGTAACGATATAGGTAGATCTAGATAGGTTTACCTGTTTATTTGTCAGACAAAAGAAGATTTTAAAGCCCTATAATACACAAATTACACCGAAGTATTATTACTTTAAGCCGATTAAGTAAGTTTAATCCACGACATCAAATGTTGTTTTATCATTCTCAATGTCTTTGATGATTTGAGTGACACCAAACTATTGCTGCACGAACACGCCGCGTAATTAAAACGTGCTTCAAGAAAAAACAAACCCTAAGAATTTTGAGATAAGTTTAAACTTATTTATTTTACATCGGTTGTGATACAAGCTTTCAGCTTATATTAATCGCGCTCGATGTCTGGTTCTTGGAGACATGATCAGTACTCGCGTCGTTTGTGTGGAAAAATCCCAAAGTCAGAACCCGCTCATCACGGGACTCGAACCAGGGACCTTCGATACGAGAGGACGACGCTCTACCTCTGCACCACTGTCTCCCACAAGCAAAATTGAGATAATTGTCGAGCCAGATCAAACTATGCATGCTAACAGTCCAAGTGATCAGCAGCTACACTTCTTCGCGAATGGCTAAAGAAACTGTCAATAACTTTAACATAAACAGTACACTCATAAGATCTTCAAGCAGATATTTGTGTAAACACTTGTTACATACGATCCTGTCTTAGGTTCGAACCCATTACTGTGTTAATTAACCCTTTCCCTCATATAGACGCTTTCTGACGCCTCTGCAGCAGGCGGCTTTTTGAAAACATAGTGACAAAAGAAGAAATTGCACAAAACGTGCAATTTCTCCTTTTGCCACAATGTTTTCCCCTTTTTGTCATAGGTTAGCCATTCAGTTATGGAGATTTTCTATTTTTTGACAAAATACGTTCAATGTCGTTTGATGCAGAATTGTCGTATGAGGGAAAGGGTTAACGGCTAGCGGATTAGCAGGTGTCAGGGCGAACTGATTGATGACATGTATATGTATTAGTGAATCAAACTTTATACGTCAAAGCAAACCGTGATACTGTTGTTAGCAGCTTTAATACAGGTTAAATGGAATAGCCAAACATTTGCAGAAAATGTGTTTGTGTTTTTGCATGTTTGCTTTTTCTACACTTGATTGGCTTTATAGAAGTGTTGTCATGAACCGGTGGTGTGTTAACTTTATTTCTCTCGTTATAAGAAAAGGCAACAGAAAAGTTTGATTTTCTCAGATTGATTTTACAATGGTCTAATGTCCCCCCAGAGAACGGCTCAAGCTAAAGTAAGCCCTACGTTTATACACAAATAGGCAATTTACATTGAATTATAGATTTGTATAAAACGTTTATTATACCCTATACAAAACATGTCACTCGAGGCGTTCTTCTCTTAAAGTCGGGTTTATACGAAAACATTATCAATATTTATCAATATCTGTATAAATGGACAAACTCTGTCTGAAAGGGACTCGTCATTTTGTGACACAAAGTCCACTCCCGTTTTAAGTTTTTACACTTTCCCACATGCAGACACATTTGGAACATATGACTTTTGAAACTATTTTGATGAAAGGAGAAATTACTAGTAATGACATATTTCTCATTTTGCCAAATGTCTCCAACTTTATTCAATAACTACAATTTGATTCGTGTAGATTGTCCATATTTTGGCTTAGTAGCTTTCAAAGTCGTCTGCTGCAGATAGGTTGTTGTGGCAGATGCGCGAGTCGATATTTTCAACCCTGGTTTTAGAAATTAGCAATGTCTTATAAAAAACAACCGAAGTTCTGAGATTTTGACTTCAACCGAAATAACGATCAAATGAGTGACCGCACAGCCGGTCCTTTGTCGTACACTATCCCGAGAGGCTTCAATGAT
Source organism: Serripes groenlandicus (assembly GCA_031761405.1). NCBI lineage: Eukaryota > Metazoa > Mollusca > Bivalvia > Cardiida > Cardiidae > Serripes > Serripes groenlandicus. The sequence continues at coordinate 112,942,770 of JASEVX010000003.1, forward strand.
GCCTGTACGACCACATTGCGACGAGTGAAAATATTGACCGTGGTGTAGATACTAACGTATCGCCTCGGGCGCGGGAGACTAAGGTTCAATGCCCGCCCTGGTCATACCAAATAGTGTTGAAAGCAGAGTAAAACATCATTACAACTGATCAAGCTGTACATAGGCAAATCTGATTCTTTACTGCTCATTAAAGGTCCGAATGTCAATTGTCGTCCTTAAGTAGCCATTCAATGTGTATATTGATTGGGTTTAACGCCGTTTTCAACACTTATTTAGTCATATCACGCCGACAAGGTAAGCTTATCGTGGGTTGCCTGGCTTTCTTACACCATTACACCACACAACATACTTTTCCAAGCAACTGGCTGCTTTTCCACATATACTGTTAGCCCGTTGATGGAAGACGAAGTACGGTTGTGTCTTGTCAACGGCGGGGTTTTAACTCACAACGAAACTACAGCAAGACCCCGACCTTTAATAGTTTGTTTTATCGGTTGGGATAAAGGTCATAGGCATGCAATTGCACTGTGTTGTATCCAATAAAATCCACTCTAGGCTGGTTGTGTGATCCCATGAGATGCGTGAGGCGAATATGGGTCTTTTTTTTTATCTCTGTTTAGTAATCAGAAGTTATATCTGTGTATCTTGAAAGGGTTAACCCTTTCCCTCCTTTTGCCACAATGTTTTCCACTTTTAGTCATAGGTTATCCATTTAATTATAGAGATGTTTTATCTTTTTACAAAATATGTTCAAAGTCGTCTGCTGAAGAATTGACGTATGAGGGAAAGGGTTAAAGTGGACCATAGTTGGACTGAACAGACGGGTATATTGTTACGGGTTATATACCGTTCACGATTATTCGAATGTTGTTGTTGTCATAGTATTTGCACGATGCAATTTTCACGACATATCATGTAATTATAATGTAAGCTCATTAAATACCATGAAATAACAGCACAGTGTCGTAAAATAGCACGGAATAACAAGAAACAATCATTTAATAATCATGTCTAATAAGTACTATCATGTTTAATAAGTACAAAGTATCATGTAATATAATTTTTAATAGTTTTCACCACCTAATTTCAGCAACCCAAGATGTTTTGCACAGCGTGGAGGGTGAGATTTTTATTATAACCCTCTAACTTTATCATTTATAAACAGTTATTCTCAATGTTTAACAAAGGAGTGTGGTCTGTTATTAACACATTTTCTTATAATCATGTCTTTTAACTCGTTTGGAATTATATACTCCTGAATATTTGTTATAATATTTGGGGAAAGGTATATTCATGTATGTACTTCGCTATCTTTTAAAAAAAAAAAAAATGAGTTTTTGAGTACCCGATATTTGTCAAGTTGAAATATCCCTTTCCTGTATACTGACGCCTTCTAACGCCTATACAGCAAACGAATTTTGAAAACATTGTGACAAAAGTAGAAATTAATGAGAATGAGCAATTTTTCATTTTGCCACAATGAATTCAACTTTATTCAATGATGAAACGTTCATTTAGAGGTTAACCATATTGTTAACCAGATGTTTTTGAAGTCGTCTGCTGCTGATCTGATGTATGTGGGAAAGGGCTTAGACCACTGTTTTCCGAATAACTGTCACATAGAATTTGCCAACCTCATAATGGATAATTCAAAGATTTACTTTCCATGAGTATTGTTCAATTATGATGTCAAAACCGTTCAAAAAAATGATAACGTTTCGACCTTCCCCAAAAAGAATATTTGAGAAAGTTATCAAGGTTATTTCTGTTGACTGTCCAGATACATTGTCTTACTTATATTATATAACCAGAGTATTACGCAGGTACTTTTCTCTCTTCATCTACTTCTTTAATGTTTCGGTTTTATATAGTTCGTGTTTCTTTTTGAGACCCCCCACGAAAAAAAAAACCATTATAGACTCTGCGTAATGTATCAACTCAGATCAATATGCGCAGTTCGCGCAGGCTAATCCGGGCCGACACATTCCGTCTGAAGTGGATAGAGGTATAGAGTAATGACTCCTGAAACAGAAAATCCACAGGACGCGAAAAGTGTCTGTTCGGGTAAGTCTGCGCGGGATGCTTAGGCTGATCCGGGTCGATACTTTACGCCTGCATTATTCATGATTTCTATTACAGGAATGTACATAATTCATTAAACCTTTTCCCTCATACGACAATTCTGCGGCAGACGACTTTGAACATATTTTGTCAAAAACTGGGAAATCTCTATAATTGAATGGAATAAAAGTGGAAAACATTGTGGCAAAAGGAGAAATTGCTCGTTTTGAGCAATTTCTTCTTTTGTCACTATGTTTTCAAAAATCCGTCTGCTGCAGAGGCGTCAGAAAGCGTCTATATGAGGGAAAGGGTTAATGTATATCTATATATCTACTAGGTATTTGCTGTGTATCTAGGTCATAAGTTAATAAGCAAACTGATTTCACTTAAAATTCAAAAGCAGCTGAACTGCTGTAGTCAGCATGATTTTGAGACGTGCTAAAAAAATACCAACACTAGCGTATTTAAGACAAGTGAAAACAAAGATGTGATCACGCATTTATGTAATGTTTGTGATCGAGAATGGTTGAACCAGACAGGCACACTATGTAATATAATGTCCCCGAACCAGATCATAGACTGAACGTTTGTACATGCCGATCTTGTATTTTTACTTTTTACATTCGAGTAATGACTTTTTTGCTGTCAAAGGCAATTAAAGACTTTTGCAAACAATGCAGATTTCAGGTGAGAAAACTCGTAACGAGCTGTCTCTCCTGCAATCTGCATTGATTGCCACTTAGACATTAAATTTTACCAAATTTCCTGTATGACGAAAAATGGAATGTTCCAATTTTCAATATGGAGTGTCGACTTTGTGAAATTCGGAAATAAAAGAGTTAACCTCATTTGTTCGATGACGTGACCTTTATTGTCTTGCGTGTGTGTTCAGATTGTCTGGACAAATCGAGCACTCCGGCGAGTGCTAGCCAAATCCACCAATCAAATTACAGCTTTCACCTAGCACATGCCCGAGTGTTCGGTATGTTAGGACAAGCTTAATACAACACTGGACCGGTTGGATTTTGTTGGAGCACGGTCTATGTATGGGCTATATGGAAAAACAGCCATTTGCTTTTAAAAGACCATCAATGGAGTACTGGTGTAACAAAGACAGGAAACACATGGGTTATTGAACTCACCGCCGTGGTATAAAATAGTTGATAATGGCATTAAACCCAAAACAATCAAGCGATTGAAGTTAGATTAAACTGCACATACGGCTACTCCGGCTTACTTCTCGCCCATTACGTGCAAAAACGTTATCGATAATATGAGAACTTTAAATAATCAGATACCGCTATATAAAGATACATGTACATTGTGCTTCTGTTTATGATGTTGCTATACATGTTCTTTAAACTGCATGGGAATCGATATTTTCTAAAGAAATTTCTGCAATATTAAGTTCTAAAGAATCCAAAGAACATCAGAGGCTGTGCATGTATCCGAAACAAACTCTGCTTTGTTAAATTCTAAAGGTATGAAAGGCAATCACAAACTGTGACGGCTTCTTTTAACCCCTTTCCCACGTAGAGCAAATCTGCAGCAGGCTAGTTTGAAAACATGTTTGCAAAACTACGAAAAAGATTTATATATGAAAGTGGAATAATTCAATACAGTTAAAAATATACTTGCAACAGACGACTTTTGAAAACATTGTGTTAAAAGGAGAAGTTGCTCATAATGAGAAAATTTCTTTTTTTGTCTTAATGTTTTCAACTATATTCAATGATTATTGATTCATTTATAGAGATGTTTATCAAGATGTTTGCGTCTGCTGCCGATTTGTTATATGTTTAAGACTTTAAAGAAATGGATTATAACTGTATTCGGTGAATGAATTTAGTTCGTGCAGTTCATTAAATTTCCATAATAGAGTTTTGAGTATATTTTCTGTGCAAGGCTATTGATTTCAATTTATACGCCATTCAATTCAGTTTTACATTTTAATTTTAATCCGTTTCCACTGACATACATATCCTTGTTGGTATAATTAGGTACCTAAACATGGCCGACTTAGAATCCAATACCTAGTCATTATTCGTTAAGCTAGCGTCTGCAATAGGTCGCAAGAGGTTCGAACCTCGACTGTGTCATACCGAGACTAAAAAAATGCACCAATAAGAAACAAACAAATATTACACGTGTCAACGGCTTATTCGTATCATTTCCATAAAATCGTAACTACTATATATCGTACATTATATGTATGTTACAAAATGAAATTCCATTATTGTTGAATTTAACCCTTATTTCGTTTTAAGCTACTTTGAACAGAGTTTGTTTATCGTTCTATTTTCGACCTTACATAGTCAACATTTGCGAACAAGGCATACCAAGCCTGTATATTCGTACAGTCTAAAATGGTATCTACATATCTAACACTCCCTTGTCAACTCTTGGCAAAATGAATTTGATATAAGTGCAAAAACTCTTTCAATGTCAACATCTGTGATGCGAGTTTGCAGAAATTTAGTGGGATAAGGTTTAATTAATCATTTAACCTCTTTCCGCTTATAGACGCGTTTGCGGTAGGCAAATTTTAAAAACCTCGTGACAAAAGGAGAGATTGCTGATAATGAGTAATTTCTCCTTTTGTCACAATGTTTTCAATTCTTTTCAATAATTATACTTTCATTTACAGGGAGTTTTCATACTTTTGTCTAGACGTTTTCGAAGTCGTCTGCTGCAGATCTGTTGTATGAGGGAAAGGATTAAGTTAACTCTATAGCGGATTAATACTTTACAATTTAGAGGAGATTATCCGAGTCTCGATCTGTAACGCTAACTCTGGCTAATTGTTCGATATATAATAGATATATTTGGTGTTATAGATATACCGATATACCGTGTGTTTTATATACATGTATTGAACCTGTTTACGACATACAGATACATTTTGACGCCTCTAGAGCAGACGGCGTTTGAAAACATTGTGGCTCATAATGAGCAATTTCTTCTTTTGCCACACTGTTTTCAAGTATGTTCAATTATTATACTTTCGCTTTCAAATCTTTTCCATGTCTTAACCAAGATGATTCAAAGTCTTCTGATGCAGATTTTGTTATGTTTTGTTCTGTTTATGTTACTTCCACGTTTTAACCCTTACCCACATACAACACGTACGGAAAACATATCTATATGATCATGAGCAGTTTCTCCTTTTGTCACAAAGTTTTCATACGTTCGTTGTCTGCTGCAGACCCTTCAAAACGTGTCTGCAAGAAGGAACCAATAAGTTTTTATTCTCAGATGTTTTCAACGCAGACGATATAGTATATCATACACAGAAATTTGGACATAACACTGGCAAATACTTCTAATTGTATGATAACGTGAATCCGCCGTGGCCGATAGGTTGGTGTGGCGGATTTGGAAGAGGACGTCTCGGGTACAATCCCCGCTCAGGGCGGACATGATAACGTGCCAATGGACAATGCACATTTCCTAGCCTTGTACTAATTCGTTTACCAAGAGATTATGGATTAATGGTCTATTGATACAACTGAAATAATATTAAAAACTCCGCAAAACCCAAATAAAATACAATTGTATGCTAATTTAAATATTCAACATTCTATGAATACATATGAGCCGTTCCACGAGAAAACCAACATTGTGGACATTGCGTAAATTATCGACCTGGATCGCCTCCTGTGGATTTTCTCTTTCAGGAATCATTAATCAATACCTCTATCCCCCTACGACGGAATGTGTCGCCCGGATTAGCCTGCGCGGACTGCGCAGGCTGATCTGGGTCGATACATTACGCAGATTCCATAATGTTGATTTTCTCTTGGAACGGCTCATATATAGAAATTATTATAATCGAAAAGCATATATAATTGACAGATATATTTCACCTCTATATTTAACTTTCAATTTATTGATAATTATGTAGGACGGGTTATTAAAACAGACCACACAAAAATCGACCCTCCGAGACTTTGTAATTCACGACATCTGTGGTCAAGTTCTGCATTGTTTTACAGTCAGTTATAAATCATTAAGTACACCCACTAGCTTTCAGCGTGCTTGTTCAACTAGGAAGCGAATAGAGAAGCAGACTCATCTGGAAAAATCGCCGACTTCGTGTAAGATGGCACACCTTCCTTACCATGCCTTATATTAAAAAAAAAATCAAGAATTAATCTCATCCTTGCTACAAGATGTACTTTATATGAGCTGTCCCGCGGGAAAACCAACATAATGGCCTCTGCGTAATGTATCGAACCAGATCGGCCTGCGCAGTCCGCGCAGACTGATCCGGGCCGACGCATTCTGTCTCAGGGGGATGGAGGTATTCCATGATGATTCCTGAAACAGAAAATGCACAGGAGGCGAAAAGTGTCTATCCGGTTAAGCCTGTGCGGCATGCTTAGGCTGATCCGGGTCGATACTTTACGCAGAGTCCACACTGTTGGTTCTCTCGCGGGACGGCTCATATGTGGATATACACTTTGGTCTCTTGAGTTCGAATCTCGGGTTAGGCAACATAAGTTCTGGTGATTGACAAATGACGTTGCGATCAGCGTCATTCGTCTTCCACCAGTAGACGTAAACTCTTTCATCGCTGAATTGTTTAACCCTTTCCCTCATACGACAATTCTGCAGCAGACGACTTTGAACGTATTTTGTCAAAACATAGAAAATCTCCATAACTGAATGGATAACCTAGACAACAAATGGAAAACATTGTGGCAAAAGGAGAAATTGCACGTTTTGTGCAATTTCTTCTTTTGTCACTATGTTTTCAAAAAGCCGTCTGCTGCAGAGGCGTCAGAAAGCGTCTATATGAGGGAAAGGGTTGAAGTAAACTCTTTCATGCTCAAAATCGGCCAACTCTATTTTTTATGTTATACTATCGAAGAGTTTTGGAATATTATGATAACTAAAAGGCAACTAATGCTGATTTCAGGTGAGACAGCTCGTTACGAGTTGACTTACCTTAATCCGTGTATTGTTTGCAAAAGAGTTCAAGCAGAAGGTATACCTTTGATTGGGAAGAATGGTGTGATAAGGTCAGGAAACTCGGTCCGTCGTGATATATCTGAGATACTTCTGAAAGTTAAATTAAAAAACTAACTAATATATGCGGATAAAACGTTTAAAATGTTGGAGTTTAACGCACCGCGGTGTTAACATAGTTATAAGGTTATTCGGGCAAAAAGTAAGGTTTTTGTTTCGTCATAAAATCGTAAATACGCCGATTAGTCTGTACCACCAGTCTCACCAGTCTCACCAGTCTCACCAGAGCCTTGAGCCTTTCGATTTCTCTCTTTTTTCTCCCAAAAAAACCTTTTCAGAGTTATTTCAAATCACGTATTTTTTTGCCAGACTTTGTTTGATTCAGACATTTTTTTATTCAATACGAGTCAAAAGGGTAGTTTAGGTAATGTTTCATGTTACAATACAATTCTGCCAATAACAAAATCACAATGAAAATAGGGAACTGAGAAATCAATTTTAATATTTGCAAAAGTAAAAAATTAAATTCCACATAATTGATTCCTACGGTGTATTATTTCATGTCTTTTTGTCAATAGTTTAACCCTTTCCCTCATATAGACGCTTTCTGACGCCTCTCCATCAGACGGCTTTTTGAAAACATAGTGACAAAAGAATAAATTGCTCAAAACGAGCAATTTCTCCTTTTGCCACAATGTTTTCCACTTTTTGTCATAGATTATCCATTATGCGAGAACGGGTTAAACAAGGGTAATCGACGAAGATATTTTAATGTGTGGAATATCGATTTATCGGTAAGACCCACTTTGACTGGCATATATCCTTCTCTTTGATTTTTAAGTTGTATAAGGTAAAATTCAATTTATCGATGAAATCTAATTCGTATGCAATGTATTCCACTTAGTAACGAATGCGATCATTGCAATATTTGGCTTATTTGCAATAATTGGACGAACACAATGTCTGTTTCAAAGTAAATCTCAATTTATGATCTGCTATGTCTTCTTACTAGAATCAGGATGTCCCTGCTAGAATGCGTCCTTTTAATTAAAAATATATTTCATTTCAAATTATATCTGATATTTGAATTCAAGAGATATTTACATTATGAAGACAAAAATATGACACCAAAATACAATTTTACAACGTAGGAATTCACTTGATAAGCATTTTCCACATTTAGACGCATTTTGACGGTCCTGCAGCAGACGATTTTTCTCATAATGAGAAATTCTCTTACTGTCATCTTGTACATCTATTAACATTTTCCATAATGGATGTTTTCTGCGGGTTTAAGGTCTCCACCTGACAAAGTCTTATTGAACATTAATCACTTAAAGAAGATATCTCGGTATTAGACTCTAGATTATGCAGCTTACCCTTTCGTGTTGGGATTATCCTATCCGTTATATATTGGGAATGCAATATTGCACCTTTGGTCCCGGAAACAGGTTATTTCACTTTCGTTTTGTTTGACAGTCTTTCATTGGGCGACAGTGGTGCAGAGGTAGAGCGTAGCATCTCGTACCAAAGGTCCCGGGTACGAATCCCGTGATGTGCGGGTTCTGCATTTGTGATTTTTGTCCACACGAATGGCTTCGGTTCTGGTTAAGTCTCAAGGAAACAGACATCGAGCGGGATATATATAAGCTGTAAGCTTGTTTCACAATCGATGAAGTATAAATATGTTATTTTACAGTTTTTTAACTCCATAGCATGTATTATAATTCATCTGTATTAGAGAAAATAGTAAGATGTCACGTGATCTTTGTTTATGAGTCACGTCTGGCGAATTGGGATCTTAATTTATCACATAAATACCCTTATTTTCAAGTTGAGAACAAATCACGGAACAACGATATCATACACGTGTGATATCGTAAAAAACGTCATACACGCGACTAGTGATGACGTCATTTTGACCTTTATCTTTATTATGTTTATTGTTAAGTTGTTAAATTTTACATATTGAAAAATGCAATAATACGTTATTTTGAATAAATAACGAGTCTTTTAAAATTGTTTAAGACATTGTTTGTTTTTTTCTTCTTATTCAAAAATGATGAGGACTACTTTTTTATGCGGTGAATCACAAGTTCTTATGAAGAATAGGTTATTCGGTCTTTGTTTTGATGTTGTCAATATTTTTCATTAAAACACACTGTTTAGGTGATAAAAAGAATCCATCACTCGTTTTACTTTGGAGAAGATTTCTTAAATTCGTCTCGAAAAAGAGAGTTATTAACCTCGCCAAGAGGCTCGGTTAATAACCGTCTTTTTCTAGACTCATTTAAGAAATCTTGATCTCCAAAGAAAACTCATGATGGATCCTATATTTATCACATAAATACTCTTATTTTCAAGTTGAGAACAAATCACGGAACAACGATATCATACACGTGTGATATCGTAAAAAACGTCATACACGCGACTAGTGATGACGTCATTTTGACCTTTATCTTTATTATGTTTATTGTTAAGTTGTTAAATTTTACACATTGAAAAATGCAATAATACGTTATTTTGAATAAATAACGAGTCTTAATTGTTTAAAAGATTGTTGTTGTTTTTCTTCTTATTCAAAAATGATGAGGACTACTTTTTTATGCGGTGAATCACAAGTTCTCATGAAGAATAGGTTATTCGGTCTTTGTTTTGATGTTGTCAATATTTTTCATTAAAACACACTGTTTAGGTGATAAAAAGAATCCATCACTCGTTTTTCTTTGGAGAAGATTTCTTAAATTCGTCTCGAAAAAGAGAGTTATTAACCTCGCCAAGAGGCTCGGTTAATAACCGTCTTTTTCTAGACTCATTTAAGAAATCTTGATCTCGAAAGAAAACTCATGATGGATCCTATATGTATCTGCGACTGAATATAGAACATTTTACACTAATGCATTAACTATATTTCACATACAATACATTTGCAGCAGACGAAATCATTAAAATGTCTCGTGATCTTTGTATATGAGCCGCGTCTGGTGATTTGGGATCTATCAACTTATACATTAATTATACTCCACATACCACACATTCGCAGCCGACGAATTTAAAAACATACAAGCAAATATATGGAAATGATATGTCAATGAGTGAAAGCATGATCACAGAATAGAATTGAATACATTGTGAGAACAGCATGAATTGCACGTAATGAGCCATTTATCGTCTTGTCACAATGTTTTCAAAAGTCGTCTGCTTCAGATGGTTCAACAAGCGTCTGGAAGTGGGAAAAGGGTAATGGGATTCACGTATACCACTATTCTGTTTATGCTATGACGCCGCAGCGACGCGTCTTCAGACATGTATTTAATTTAGTATATTAACACATATACAATTTAACCCTTTCCCTCATACGACAACGACAATTCTGCAGCAGACGACTTTGAACATATTTCGTTAAAAAATAGAAAATCTCTATAATTGAGTAGATAACCTATGACTAAAAGTGGAAAACATTGTGGCAAAATTGCTCGTTTTAAGCAATTTCTTCACCTGTCACTATGTTTTCAAAAAGCGTCTGCTGCAGAGGTGTCAGAAAGCGTCTACATGAGGGAAAGGGTCAATGTTCTACGGCGCGATAATAATACAATGATTCGTAAAGTTAAAATGATGTTTCCGTTACCAGATTTCACTGTCCTTCCTCTAGATGATTTCAGCCTGGAAAATAGTCTGAAGGGTTCACATTTAGTATTGGTATATAACCCCCATCCCCTTTTCTCATAGACCAGTCTCGTGGAGTCCTTTCTATTGATCAAAATTATTAAAAGTTATAACATCTTTTATTCCCGTCTCTATTTACAGTTTATGAAGTGTAAACCGCGTTCGACCTTATTATACAAACTTATTCAAACGGCTTAATGGAACATACAATTAATGAAGTTAATAATAAAACCTTTTAGGATGAACATTTAGGCATACAATTGGTTAACCTTTACCCACTTGCAGATGCAATTCAACGGATTTGTTGAAGACGACTTTTGAAAATGTTGTGATAAAAGGAGAAGATTCTCTTACCGAGCAATTTTCTTTTTTCCACAATGTTTAAGCTTTGTCTGAAAACTATAATTTAAATAAACAAACAAATCTGCAGCAGACGTCTTTGAAAAAAAATCGGTAAAAATGTATCCACTCTCTTTATAATAAAAAAATCAAGTTAATGGATAGAATATTATAAATGATAAAGGGAGAAAATTCTCCTTACAACACAATGTTTTAAAAAGTGGTCTGCTACAGATGCGTCAAAATGCGTATGCATCTAAGGAATGATTAAACGAACGACATATCTATATATTTTAATTACGGGCTATTTAAGGTTTAAATATTTAAATGCAGTGCTGGTCTCAATACACTATTGTCAAAGATCTTTTCATCGCATATTAAACGTATTGATTGCATTAACATTCGATCAAAGGTTTTAACTTTAAAGTCATTCAATCTTTCATTGAATGGAATTTACCTTTTTAGATTTGCGCGTCATATGAAAACTGATAACACACTCGTAACCGTATTTCGGCTGAATTCATCAAATGTGTCAATAGTCATAGGATCTCAACATTCATTTTAGGGGAAAGTTGATGGGGTGTATGCCAGACCGCGTCGTGAGTCCTTTATATTTACGAAAACAGTTTGATTCAGCGTTAACAAAAAATAGATTGGGCAATTCAGAACAAGACGAGACTGCGTGTAAAGGGGGTGTTGATCTTAATCGGCAAGAAATGTTGTTTAATGTCACATTGAATCAGGTTAAGGTTTATATAAATCTATATTAATGTCAAAACCTCCCAAAACAATAACACATTTCTAATTCATGTTACTTAAAGTAAGCACCTCTCACAAAAAACACAGATAATAGATCGGAAAGACAGCTGGTAAAAAGTAAGTCATATTAGAGGTCAAGATGAGGAGGGGTATTCAGCTCTTTTCCCCCCACAACAATTTCTCTCTTATTATTAAAGCAAGCCCTATGTTGTGTGTACTCAAAAGAATCGTCTCACTGAGACGATTCTTTTGAGTACCCACAACATAGGGTTAGATGGTCAAATACGGATTTTAGATCATACGAAACGCCCCTTAGCTAGAGCTCTGAAGTCTGACATAGTGACTTTTATAGTATAGGAAAGGACATTAAAATGACCCTACTATTGTAATATACCGTTGAGGAATAACAAACCAAAAAAAGGACAGCCGATGGTCTTTAAATGAATGACCATTGTGTTCACAGCACGTAAATCCTATTTGAGGTATTCATCCTCCTTGCAATGCCGTTAATATGCTTCTGTGCATTGATATCGCGCACGGAAGACCCTGATCAGACTGAGGGACTACGCAACCTGATCTAAGTCTTAATTGATCGGCAATTGTCGAGTGTCGGTTGGTTCGAATGTAGATGCTTCTACGATGCCAAGTTTTATTTAAATTGTTGTGCACAGGTAAGATCTTCAATTGCCTCTAACAATGTCAAACGTCTATTAACCCGTACTTGAGATATCTATAAAATATATACACTGTACATGAGAGATTATATATGCTAAAAGGCTTAACACTTCACAATCTGTCGTATTTGCATACACTTACATTCTTATAACTTTTAAAGTGAAAAAGATTTGATTTATTTGGACATAATAACTCAATCATTTCTGGCTGCTTGGATACACTTTGTAAACCCTCGATTCGAACCGACTGGCGTATGATAACAGTTTCTCAACGAATAAACCCTGAACTTGCAGACGCGTCTTGACTCCTCTGCAGCAGATAACGGTTGAAGACATTCTGAAAGAGGGTGAAATTGCTCATAATGAGCAAGTTCTCAGCTCACATAACACCGACTGTCCAGATGTTAAATCTCGGAAAATGCTTTATCTGTAATTTGGAAACTTTATATATTCAGAAACGGCACGCAATAATGTGTTTATCTGGCTTATATAACCAGTCGGTCGATCGGGTGCCAGGACTTCCAGTACTCTATTACTTTTCGATCGAAATGAGATATGAAAAGCGTTTTAAATTAGATCAAAAGATCGATTATACAATGTACGACTCTTTTATTTGACACATCTGAAGCCGACGGCTGTTGAAAACATTTAGGCAAAAGCAGAAACTGTCCATGATGAGCAATTTCTCCTGATTTCATAATGTTTTCAAATTTATTCAACAATGATTATTTCGTTTATAGGGATTCATATATCATTTTGATTAGATGTTTTGAAAGCAGTCTGCTGCAGGTCTGTAACATGTCGGAAAGGGTAACCGTCCCGGGACAGCATTGCTTATATTTGCCTGAATACCACGATAAGGCATTGGTCTCTTCAGAAACAAATGTATTGGTTTATATTATAATGGTCGGTGAAAGATCCGTTCCCTTATAAGTTATAGCTGACGCGTTGAGTATGTGCTTTATCTTGGGGTACTAAAGTGCAGACGTCCATTTTTACCAACATACCAGACAATCCTTTTGCTGATTGCCTTCGCCCCTACAACAGGTATTATGAACCCATGCGGTTTTTTTCCTGAACAGTGTGTGTTTAGATCAGCCTAGTGTGATCTAGATCTACGCTATTCACAACATTCAACTTTTACCTCTTTTTGCACGGAAGGGTTATACTAAGCAATATATAAGCTGTAAGCCTTTCTGTACATTTTGAAATTCGCTTTCAAATGTTTTTTATTTTCTATTTGTTCTGGCGTGTTTGAATTACGAAGCATAATGAAGTGCATGTTTCAATTATAGAATACGGTCGAGTTATCGAACGTTATCGTGGGTTCCGATAGACTTCAGTAAATTCCAAAATCATTTCTTATTCAATAGGAAAGGATTGAAAGATTTATAGCTAATCTAACCCGATTAAAGAACAAACAGAACAGCGTTAACCTTATCGACGTATTTACCTGTTGTCCCTCTAACTCCATAATTATTATGATGTTTGGTTTTGTTTCCGTTGTGACCCTTCGAAATATATTAGAAATAAAAATGACTACAGATTGCCGCCTATAAACAATAAAAATAACGGCATACAGATCTGAGTCCAAATCCACCAACCTTACTTAGTGCTAATCATTAAATACTTAAAAGCATATTTCATCAGTTTCAATTGTTTCCCTTTTATATTTTGTGGAACATGAATGTTGGAATGTATTTAAAAGTAAATGACTAAGTTGACACAAATAGTTACCATGCTGAATAACTATTCTTGTTAAGAAACGAAATATTCAGGCCTTTTTTTATTAGGGAAACAAAAATGAAATATGCTTTTAAGAAATTTAAGTATTACTTAGCGCTAAGTAAAATTGGTGAACTTTGACCCTGGTCGATGTGTATGTACCATAATAAATGACGTTCGGGATGATGCGTACAACGAATATCTACATCATCCTGCGTCTTCATGCAGTCTGATCAGGAACTATTCTCTGTTCGCCATCTCATTATAAAAGCATCATGCAAAGCATCTGTATGCCATTTATGGCCAAAACTGACTATACTAGTAGAACATTTGGGCAAAAAGGTACACTATAGAAAAAATTTGCACAGTGTAGGTTGAGATCAGCTACTAAATCTTCTCTAATTTGTTGTATGTAAGGAAAGGTTTAAAACACCGTTATTGATCAATATCTATCAATATAAGTCTCGATATTCTAGCGGTTAACCCTTTCCCTCATACGACAATTTTGCAGCGGACGACTTTGGACATATTTTGTCAAAAAATAAAAAATCTCTATAATTGAATGGATAGCCTATGACTAAAAGTGGAAAACATTGTGGCAAAAGGAGAAATTGCTCGTTTTGAGCAATTTCTTCTTTTGTCACTATGTTTTCAAAAAGCCGTCTGCTGCAGAGGCGTCAGAAAGCGTCTATATGAGGGAAAGGGTTAAATCTTAATCTTCTACGGTCGCTACTCGTTTATCAATGTTTCACTTCACCGTGAATATGTTCGATCAATAAGGAATCGATTGATTGATTGACTATACTGTTTATTTTTGTTTATAAAGACAATACCATATTTATAGTTTGTACATGTAAGTGACACTGTTGTACGGGGTACGACAATCAATAGGTTTATTTGTTTATTAATTTGTTTTTGAAATAGACAAAGGCCTTTGATTAGAAGGGTACATATAATACGGGTACAATTGCACATGTCTCTAACAAACCTATCGTGTCTGCATGATCGTTTAGGTCTAAATAAACGAAACGATATGTACATATTTCAACTAATCACGCAGATAAATTAAAGCTAATACGGGTGCAAATTTATTTTAATTTACCTATTTAACACGAGTACAGTGTCTAAAAGCCTAAGGTGACGTCCAGGTCCAGAAAAAACACAATGGCTGTGCTCATACGGCAACACAGTACTTTTCCCGAAACCCGATTTTCGAGGTTTAGATACTCGTGGCAAATGCGTTTAACCCTGTCCCTAGTATAAAACATATGTAAGAGACTTTGAAAATAGTAAGCCATACATATGGACATTCTCTATATTATGAAATACAGTACCATTTCGTTGGCGTAACTTTTACAATTTACTCCATATAAATGACTTTTAACGCCCCTATAACAGAATACTTTTTACTTCGTCTGCCTTAGAAGAGAGACTTAAAAGGAAAACTTTTCATTCGTCTGTCAATCCGTCTGCCTGTGCGACACGCTTGCATTAACTCACAGATAACATATGTATTTATCCGAACCCTCTTGTATGATTTTTTTTATGATGAAGGTCTTGAATAGTACTAGTTTCCAGATGTTTTCAAACCATTAAAAACACTTTTACATTGCAATTACATTAAAACAGGTATACATGTATAATTCCTTTTTTTTCCAGTCGACACAAAAGACGAAAGGAAACTATTCACAAACCACGGCGTTTGAAATCCTATCCAGACACCTCGGATTACATGGACACATTCAAGTTTGACACTTCACAACGACCACGCTCTAGTAAGCGACCACCGCCATCTCCTAGGAACATGCATCCGCAGCCAATGACTTTCTCGACAAATCAGCGTTCAGATTTTAAAGCTCCTGAAAAGACCGGACGCCCTGCAGATTATGCCCCGGTTAGTATTTCATAATAACCCTTTTCGACATGCAGACGCATTTTGATGCTTTGGCAGCAGATGACTTTTGAAACTATGAGGCACAATGAGAAATTGCTCTTTGTTTTAATCGTTTAGGCTGCTTCCAACTTTTTTCAGTTATATCACGGCGTTTCCTGGTTAAGATGCAAGTACTTCTTTATATCCTGAGACTAGTTATTCAGTTGCAATGCTAACCCAAATATCCTGAGCTCTAAGGATGATAGTCTGTCACGAATATTTTTAAAGTATTGTGTATGACCCGGTCAGGGATGGAAACCGCGACCTCCCGCACCCGAGACGGACGCTGTGCCACTACACCACCGAGACGGACGCTGTGCCACTACACCACCGAGACGGACGCTGTGCCACTACACCACCGAGACGGACGCTGTGCCACTACACCACCGAGACGGACGCTGTGCCACTACACCACCGAGACGGACGCTGTGCCACTACACCACCGAGACGGACGCTGTGCCACTACACCACCGAGACGGACGCTGTGCCACTACACCACCGAGACGGACGCTGTGCCACTACACCACCGAGACGGACGCTGTGCCACTACACCACCGAGACGGACGCTGTGCCACTACACCACCGAGACGGACGCTGTGCCACTACACCACCGAGACGGACGCTGTGCCACTACACCACCGAGACGGACGCTGTGCCACTACACCACCGAGACGGACGCTGTGCCACTACACCACCGAGACGGACGCTGTGCCACTACACCACCGAGACGGACGCTGTGCCACTACACCACCGAGACGAACGCTGTGCCACTACACCACCGAGACGGACGCTGTGCCACTACACCACCGAGACGGACGCTGTGCCACTACACCACCGAGACGGACGCTGTGCCACTACACCACCGAGACGGACGCTGTGCCACTACACCACCGAGACGGACGCTGTGCCACTACACCACCGAGGCACTACAGTGTTTCAACTCGATTCTATAAAACATTCATATAAAGATTTTCCTTATTTTTGCATCGACGTTTTTCAATGTCCCCTGACGTAGATCTACGTGTTCTATGTTGGACACTTTTCTGATATAATTAAGTACAGTGTATACATCGCTGAATTTGTTACTTTGTTAACCTTTTTAATGCTGAACTTTTAAAATGAACATGTCAATTCCATGAGAGTCCCTGGCCGCTTTAGGAATATCAATATGAAGTGAGTTGTCAATAGGTCAGACGGGGTGGATGCGCTGGCTGGCCTGGCTCTAAGCTTTGTTGTCTTAGGTTTCACACTATCGGTTCCAGCAGACAAAGAGTGAATGATAAACGATAATCTTTTACAGAGAGACGTATACGAAAAGCCCTCAGTTCCCCTGGAAGTAAGCTCTTACTACAAACAAGAATTTACGCCAAAAGTAGGGGTACCGGAAATGCGACGTTATGAACCTCCACGTGAGAACTTCCGGAGAACGAGCGCCAAGTTTGAAGGACGTACCACGTACAAAGACCACCACAAACATTGGGTTAGCGAAAAGCAGGTAGCCTTCGGCGAATTACCGAGTTTTGTAGGTAAGTTAACCCTTCCCTTACTGCAGATCAATTTTGACTCATGTGCATCAGACCGGCTTACAAAACATTGTAGGGGAAAAGAGAAATATCTCAAATCAGCATATATATATATATATGTCACTTTTCCTAACAATATTTTCAAATATATATAGACAATTAACAGGTGAAAATAACATGGAGAGAAAACAAACCTTTCCATACAAAGGTTAAACGTAAATTACGGTTTATGTTTACAACGTATTTTTTGTGCAGAAGATTACTTACATTTGAAAATTAATCAATAAAGATGAAAATTGTACGTGTATTAAATTTAGATTTTATATTGTGGTTCTAGGTTCAATATTATTTCCAACAAACGAAAACGTAAACGCTAGCGTCACCAAACAATCTTTCCAAGGAGAATTTGCAAAGAGACCAGATATTATTCGTCTTGCAGACGCCCACATAAAAATGGAAGGTAAATATATTGCAGTTTACTTAATAGCATTGTTTTTACATAAATGTTTTTTGTCCAATTTTTCAAATATTTATTTTAAAACGCGGTCGGATTTTCGTTAAATATCGTCAAAATTCTTTATGGACATAGTTAATATAATTATGCATGTGTCTCTTTATAACAAAAACGGCTAGCATAACTATATTATATGTTACTGTCATGCATTTATGACTATCAAAAGTATATGTATTGTGGGTCAGGTGCCTTATGTAGCAACACAGGCATATGTTTTTCTTTTGTATTAAATTGACAAACATTCTTGCTTTCGTATTAAATCAATCTTCACTACTACATTAAGTAAAAATATTAAGTTATTAGTCGATAACTTCGGAATAATATCTATAAAAATACAAAATCAAAGGACAAGATCATATCATAAAATGAGCCGTTCCATGAGAAAACCAACATTATAGACTCTGTGAGTGTGTCGACCTAGATAAGCCTAGGCAGTCCGCACATCCGGGGCCGTATGCTTATCCGGGCCGACACATTCCGTCTCAGGGGGATGGAGGTAAAGAGTAATGATTCCTGAAACAGAAAATCCAGGGGAGGCGAACAGTGTCATGCTTAGGCTGACCCGGGTCGATACTCTTACGCAATGTCCACAATGTTGGTTTTCTGTGGAACGGTTCAAATATGGTTGCCATGTTTTATTCTAGGCTCTCACATGATGCAGACAACCAATCAGGACGTTTATAGAAACGTAACGGGAGATCACAGACCCAATCAAATCATAAGAGAGTCCGACTTGGCTAAGCATAAACCACGTGGTAAATTTGCCGGAGAGACACAGTTTATGTCCGACTTTCCTGGGTACAAAAGCGGCCAGCCTAAACCGCCGTCACCGGCAAGACCCGCTCCAGATACGCTAGATCTGAAATTCGATAATTAGTAAGTTAATTAGTTCAGTTATAACTTCTTTATTTTATTAAGATTGCGAAACAAGCTTTCAGCTTATATCAATCACACTCGTTGCCTTCTTCATGGAGACTTTTAAACGAGTACTCCTCAGGTCGTTAGTGTGAAACAATCCAAAAGGCAGAACCCTCTCATCACGGGATTCGAACCTAGGTCCTAAGATAGGTCTTATATTGGATATGAAATATACTGAAAAGTTGACAATTACTGGACTTAGTGAACCTGATCCTGACCTGTAATGGAGAGACGTATGAAAATATGACCTGCATGTATTTCATCAAATTGTGATCCTATCAAAACAAGACATCAACTTTTTTGCAGTTGCAGATGCTCATAACTGCCCTTTAAGGTTCGTCCTAGATTGACGTTTGCGTCTGCCAATACAAGTGTCCCCTACAAATTTTAAGTTATTAACAGGGGAGATAACCCATATAAATAAACGATATAGAATTAATTCTGATGGTATATAATAATGATAAAATGTATAGGGTCAATTTGAGACGACCTTTTATGCGGTACCGTCAGCGTAGTATTTTCGTTTGATTTCAATTATATAGAGTGTTGCTCATGTGTGCAACTTTCCTTGCGTTAACGTTCATATATAAATAATTAATTTACTGGATTTAAACGTCGCACATGTCTTTTGAGACATTACATAAGCTCACTGATCAAGTTCAATTAATCGAAATATTGCATTATATATTTATACAGAAAAAACGCACGTGTTTGGTGAAGACTATACATTTCACAAACACTTATACATTTTTAACAATGGGTCAGTAAATTCAATTAATTCTTTTTTTTTTTTCACAGTCGAAGTTTCGAAACTGAACAACGTAAGATTTACAAAGGACATGACGTCATGCAAAATCCGATTCCTAAAGGATGTAAACAGGACGATAAGTACCAGCCACCACGTGAACCGTTGGAAAAGGAGACCAGTAACAAGGTATGTTGTAATTTATATTGTTTATACAGTAACAAGGTAACGTGTAATGTATATGGTTTATACAGTAACAAGGTAAGTTGTAATTTATATGGTTTATACAGTAACAAGGTAAGTTGTAATTTATATGGTTTATACAGTAACAATGTAAATTGTAATTTATATGGTTTATACAGTAACAATGTAAATTGTAATTTATATGGTTTATACAGTAACAAGGTAAGTTGTAATTTATATGGTTTATACAGTAACAAGGTAAATTGTAATTTATATGGTTTATACAGTAACAATGTAAATTGTAATTTATATGGTTTATACAGTAACAATGTAAATTGTAATTTATATGGTTTATACAGTAACAAGGTAAGTTGTAATTTATATGGTTTATACAGTAACAAGGTAAATTGTAATTTATATGGTTTATACAGTAACAAGGTAAGTTGTAATTTATATGGTTTATACAGTAACAAGGTAAATTGTAATTTATATGGTTTATCCAGTAACAATGTAAATTGTAATGTATATAGTTTATACATTAACAAGGTTAATTGAAATGTATATGGTGTATACAGTAACAAGGTAAATTGTAATGTATATGGTGTATACAGTAACAAGGTAAATTGTAATGTATATGGTGTATACAGTAACAAGGTAAATTGTAATGTATATGGTTTATACAGTAACAAGGTAAATTGTAATGTATATGGTTTATACAGTAACAAGGTTAATTGAAATGTATATGGTGTATACAGTAACAAGGTAAATTGTAATGTATATGGTGTATACAGTAACAAGGTAAATTGTAATTTATATGGTTTATACAGTAACAAGGTAAATTGTAATTTATATGGTTTATACAGTTACAAGGTAAATTGTAATTTATATGGTTTATACGGTAACAAGGTAAATTGTAATTTATATGGTTTATGCAGTAACAAGGTAAATTGTAATGTATATGGTTTATACAGTAACAAGGTAAATTGTAATTTATATGGTTTATGCAGTAGCAAGGTAAATTGTAATTCATATGGTTTATACAGTAACAAATTATGTTTCTTTGGAATTGGAATGTATTCCCAAATTTGCGCAATACAGGTACTTCTATTTTTTTATTTTTTTTAAGTTCATACAACTAAAGTGTGTGGGTTGATCCCTAAGCGTGGCCCCATTCGCACTGGGAATCGATGTATGAGCCGTTCCACGAGAAAACCAACATTATTGTCTCTGCCTAATGTGTATATACCCAGATCAGCCTGCGCAGTTCGCGCAGGCTAATCCGGGCCGACACATTTCGTCTTAGGGGGTAAAGATGTATATACCTATTATTCCTGAAACAGAAAATCCACAGGAGGCGAAAAGTGTCCTGCCCGGATTAGCCTGATCAGGCTCGATACGTAAAGTAAGTTTTCTCTTGGGACGGCTCAATTGTGGACCACCAAGCTTTACTCCTGAGCCACATATTTCTTCAACCCTCGTCTCATACATACAACACATCTGCAGCAGAGGACTTTGAAAACATTTATACAACACAATGAAAAGTCTCTATAAATGAAAATTTAATAATTGAAAAGAGTTGAAAACGTTATGGCAAATGGAGAAATTACTCGTTTTGAGCAATTTCTCCTTAGCAACAATGATTTCGAAAGTCGTCTGCTGCTTCGGCGTCAGAAGGTGTCTATATGTGGGAAAGCGTTAAAGATACGATTTGCGAAGATTTATGTTGGGCATCACACCATTAATTCACGTATTTATCTTTTCCAGAGGGATTATCGTCCTATAGATTTATCAAGAGCATATATATCACGGGCGGTAGTACCAGTCCAAAAGGTCCAGAAATCGGATGCTAGGTTCGAAGACCAAACCAGCTTTAAAGATTTCTATAAAAATTGGGCTCCTACACAACGCGTGCGACACGGAGATTTCCATGAAAATCGACCCTACATTCCACCGATGAATAAATTCGAAGGTGAGAGCGTCCAGCAGTCGTCTTATATTCCTAAGAAATATGAGCCAGTCAAAGACTTTAAACCGGTAGACAAACCCGTCGATCAGGAAGGAAATTTTGACTTTAACACCGTTTCAAATTTAACATACAAAACACCGGAAGTGAAACCATGCAGAGCAGCCGTTTTCCTTATGCAGCAAGAATTGAAACGACAGAGTAATCATGATCAGAAAGCTAATCCGGGTACTCCAACTGGTTTGGTTATATCGGCCAACTAAGTGTTATTGATTAATTTATAATCGTCATATATAAGTTTGATCAAACGCCGCTAAATGGTTTCAATCCTTTTGCTGATATAACAGAATTGCCCATTTGGACAGGACAGGCGATGATCAAGCATTGTATACGCACACTAAAGCAAGAGCCTTTGTTGTGCGCGTGTTTTTTAGCAGTTAGTGAAACTGAAGAATAAGAAAATGTTTAGCTAAGATTCCCACGATTCGTAAGCTTAGAAAAATTGGCTTATGAGCGGCGATCTACGAAAACCAACTGTTAGTCATTTGCGAACTCTTGTCTGATCAGGAGCTGCACTGTTCGATAATTAGTCATGGAAGGTTTCAAGAAACTTCTGCCAAGCAGTGTCTGTCTGGATCCTTTAGCATTTATGCGCAGGCAGGTCTCGTTTTCACACCTGTACTAATAACGCTAAGGTTGGTTTTCCTATAGCGCCGTTCATTGTAATATTCACATTATAGTTTCAACAACTGAGACGGAATGTATCGGCCCGGATAAACCTGCGCGGATTGCGCAGGCTGATCTGGGTCGATACATTACGCAGAGACCATACTAAATACATTATAGTTTCAACAAACTGCATTTGTCAAAAAACAACATGGATAAGATATGTTATTCTTTTTAAAAAAGTGTTTAGACAAGTGTCTTCATGTGTTTATTTCAGATAACCCGTGTCTACAACGAGTGTTATAAATGGAATGTGTTTTGCTAACACTATGTACATGTACACGATACAAGACACCATTCGTTTGATGGAGCCTTAAATGGTGCACATGTTTACGTGTCCACGAAATGCTTTTCATTTGTAACAAAAGGCACTTCTTTGTACACGTTGTTGAAAACGTTAGCATGAGGAAACGTTTGTAAATATTTAAAGATGATCTTTTATCCGACTGGTGTTGTGCCAAACTAGTACCTTTGCCAAATGTATCACATCCTCTAACCCATGACCTGAATCCAGGGGTTGTGAGTTCGAATCCCGGCTCGGCCAACTTTCTTTCCGAGGATTGACAAAAGTCAAGGCGACATGCGTCATTCGTCTTCAACCAATGGGCTAAGTCTATGTGGAAAAGCAGCCAGTTGCTTGGGAAGATTGTTGTGTGGAGTACTGGTGCGAGAAAACCAGGAAATGCATGAATAGGTGAGCTCGCCGTCATGATATAACTGAGAAAGTGTTAAAAACGGCGTTAAACCCCAATAAATCAATCAACCATGACCTGATACAGACGTGTTTCGAAGCCTCTGAACAAGTCAACTTTTCAGAACAATGTTGGAAAAATGAGAAATTGTTTAAAATGAACAATTTTACAGGGTTTTTTTTCATCTAAAATTCTCATTGTAAGTTTCATGATATTACATATTTCTTAAGTTAGCTAAGTTGACTTACAACATTTCTTCTCATTCCACAATGTTTCCACCACAAAACATGAGAAACTCGTTCTTAATTTTCAGTTATATAATTGTTTCCCATTTTGAATTATGTTTATATTTTTTTAATACATGTGAAATAGGCCAACAGTTTTGTTATAATATATATGTTTACACTGTGTTGAATGCTCTATACATGTTTGTTATCTGTGATACGTTAGCTAGTTATTATTACTGTTAACCCTTTCCCTCATATAGACGTTTTCTGACGCATTTGTCGTCTGCTGCATATTTGCTGTAAGTGGGAAATGGGGTTACGGTTCGTTTTCCTCTGGAGCTCCGCTTAAATCTATATGTTTGTATACAATGAAATATCCTTATAACGAGTAAAGGTTTGTTACTAACCCTTGCATGTCAAAAGTCAAATGAACACGAAGCTAAATAATAACATATGACCTTTGACACGACATGGTCAGACAGTTTACCTTTATGTCTCAATACGCACTAAGAGAGATAACCCATGCAAAATGTGTGACAGTTGAGTATCCTTAATTCCCTTGTCATAATTAATTTTTCTCTCTCTGTGTTGGGTATAATTTATGTGAATCCGTTAATTTGCTCAAAAATAAGAATCTGCAGTATTAAGAAGTTCGTTCAAAGAGGAAGTCAATGTACACGGACTTCGATTTCAGTTAACCGAATACCTATTTAATCATAAAATATCCGCATCTCCCATCCACATAATAAACAATCATGAAAATGTGTCTTATTGCAACTGCGTAGAGTGAAGACCCAGACAAGCACGTGGAAACCCACACAGTATTACATGAGTCCTCGCTGTGCACCTACACCTTCCACGAATATAACCCTAAATACATCGATCTTCTGGCGATCACTAGATAAAGGGCATCCTCGGTACCCAGGCAATTCATACAATATATGATATATTTTATGAATAGCCTGGGTACCGAGGATGGCTACAAGAGAGATACAATAAGATCGTCCGACGCGGCTCAAGTATTTAACGAGACGCTTTCTGACGCCTCTGCAGCAGACGGATATTTGAAAACATAGTGACAAAAGAAGAAATTGCACAAAACGTGCAATTTCTCCTTTTGCCACAATGTTTTCCACTTTTAGTCATAGGTTATCCATTCAATTATAGAGATTTTTCTACTTTTTTACAAAATATGTTCAAAGTCGTCTGCTGCAGAATTGTCGTATGAGGGAAAGGGTTAACCCCCTGTCCCACATACAACACATCTATAGTTTACGTTTATTTTTATTTATATATATGCAAAATTAGCAAATGTATAACACAAATCTATACATATGAAAGGGTAATTATTTATTGGAGTTAAATACATTTCTTGAAAACAATTTCTCCTTTTGACACAATGTTGTCACACGTCGTCTGCTGCAGATGCGTCAAAATGCGTAAGCAAGTGGGAAAGGTATGTGTAAGACGTGTTCTGTTATGTTATTATGCTTTGGAATTCTCAGAACTAGTCTAAAGTTTGAGCATTTGTAATCATTCTTTTGAAACGCTTAAACGAAATTGTGTAGGCGAATTGGTGAACGTAAAGTAATATAATTCTTAAATCGAAACAAAAAATGGTTATGAATTTTATCTCGTTGTTTATCATTTCAATGATTGTAAGTATTACTGTTGTATCTTTAGCTTCTTTAGTTTTACATATGTTTTGACTTGCAAAGCCGTTTTAAAATAAAGACGATGTTAATGTTAGGTTCAGATATATTTTCTCTTGTGAAACATTGGTTTCTATGAGAGGGCCAGGTCGCAATGACTGACTTTGCGACCAATGATGATTCATGATGGTCGTTTAACGCTTTCAGCGCCGAATTGTTTGAAGTAGACTCTTCCATGTTCAACATCGAGAGACTCCATTTCTCATGTAATACAAGTTTGGACTAATTTGATAACTAAAATGCAAACAATGCTGATTTCAGGTGAGACAGCTCGTTACGAGCTGACTCACCTGAATCAGTGTTGTTTACAAAAACCTCAATATTGCCTTTGACGCTGAAAGAGTTAACGTGTGGCAGTGCTCATTGTTGTTATTTCAACCCCTTTCCCACATGCAACCAATCTTCAATAGACGAGAGACCGTCACGACTTTGAAAACTTCTGGAAACTTCTGGATAAAGGTATAGGAACAACTTTATAAATGAAAGTAAATGGTTGTTAAATAACGTTAACAAATTGTGGCAAAAAGGAGAGATTGTTCACTATGTGTTTGAACGTTGTCTGTTGCAGATGCGTCAGAACGCGAATACATGTGGGAAAGGATTAACACATCTGTTTCGTGCATAAATGTGTCAAATGTTAGTTGCTTTTTAAAAATTTAAAAGTGCATTTTAATTTATATTATCATGTGATATATCAACGTGTACGCTTATTTAACTTTAAAAAAATTAATTCAATGTTTTTGAGTTTGAAATAAAAATAATTTTAAACGTGTTAATCATTCACTTTGTTGTTCATTTTTTCCAACTTCTGTTTTTCTTTGGCGCTCAGGATTTTGGGGTGAGCAATAAGACTGACTTGCTGCATGGTGTAAGTATACATGGACCAGTAGTACTGGTAACATATACACTGTAAATGTCGTGATATAACAGAAATTGTGTTGCAAACGGCGTAAATCATCATACTTCGAACTTACTTTATCTGATTCAGTCCACGTGACTAAATATAGGTCTACGATGGTTAGCCATGCAATTTCTCCTTTTTGATTCAATTTAAAGCAGACATGGAAATCAAAAATAAAAAACAAAAGAAATTTCAAAAAATAAAGAGGCTAGATATGAACAAAGCAGACTGTCCAGTTCATATTCCAGTTATCAAATTAAAACGAAATATATATATGGTCATATAAGTTTTTTGATTTACCAATTTAAGCACAGTCTGTCCAAACAACCACGATAAGGCGATCCGAGATGTGACGTCATAACAGCCTATAATCATAGACAGATAGTACAGAATACTGTTAAGATTGTGTAGTTCTTGAAGATTTTTGACAGAATATTGTATCATAGTGCAAGTTTCATCCAAGCTTTGATCGTAAGCAACTATAAATGGGCACACACTATAAGGTAGTCGATCTAAATATCTACAAGAGAAAGTTGCCGGAAAAGACTGCATTTTCATTTTTTTACACACATACATTCTTGCCTTTCATTAGTCTAAATAAACACATATTTGTTTTATTAAGTACTTCTTCTTCTTCTTTTCCGTAAATCCCACCAGTAAGTGGTGCACCGGGTCTCCCCGTAAGTGATAAGTTACTGCTTTTAGTTGGTTGGTGAGTATGTACACGGTACGGTGTATGCGCCTACTAAATATTTACACAGTTCTACTGGTCAGGGACAACCATAGTATTACTTATAGTGTTTTCTGTATTTTAGTAATTTTGGAGAGTATGCAAACGCCTGACGTGTAATCGGTAGCACAGTAGCCTCGAGTATGTCTCTATGTTCCGCATCACATCGGGGTTTGGGGGCAGGATACCGTTGGAAACGTGGACCCCACAGTCAATGATAAGGGACGTAAGTAGTTGGCAGTTGGCAAGTGTAACCCATACATCATTTCCATGATAACGTTTTATACAGTTCCTTATCCAACCGATTGGCTCACGTCTCGTAGCATCGAGTGCAGGACATCTGATTAGCATGTGACTCAGGTCTTCATCCTCCAGTCGGCACATCAGGAATTTTGGATCGACTTCGGCTTTGTTGAATTTTACTTTGGTTGTTTGAAGCATGTAGGTTTCTATCAGTATTCTTGCTTTAATTATTTCCTTTTTGACATCAGAAGTGTTACGTTTCACGGTGTCCCATGTCGGGTGCGCTCTGCCAATACGCAGTATATCAATGTTACAATTTTGCATAGTTGACCTTTGTTCAATGTCCATACGGAGTTCGTTTGACCAGTGGTTGTGTACTGCCTTTTATGTCATTAATTTCCATTCAGATCGTGAGATATTTGATTGAGTTAGTTTATTCACAGAAGGGATGCGGTTATGTTTTAACGTTTGCGAAACTATTGCGAAAACACTGTCCGGTATATAGTCTTTGAACAGGGTCTGCCTACTAGCTACTTCACGAAGTACAGAGTTATTTCCTTTTGTGACTGCATATATCAGTGAGAGCTGTCTGTTGTGTATTTCAGCCTCTAACAGAGCTGCACCTACGAGTAGAGGAACTGCAGAGCGCGATGTTCTCAGTGGCAAAGACTGGATATTCCGTAGAGTGTCTGTATGCAATTTATTGAGCTTCGATACTTGATATTGTTTAAGGGGTAATACTTATGTACTATATAAGAGTCTTGGGAGGACATGTATTACGGTAGCTTGTAGTTGGATTCAGGCCGTTGGAACCATGGACCCCAGACTTCATCAGCAAGTAGCGCTTTACGAGCGACACTTACTTACTTACTTACTAATCCTAGATGTGCTGCTGTTGACTCAACCGGTAGATCGGAGGTTCCTAGAAACCAGTCTGTAGATAGGGATTTTGTCTGAGTTCTGGATAATCTTGTGATAGCGATGCTCTTATTTGGGTGAATAATATATCTATGTTCCTGAGAATACGAGTAGGCTATATTTAGCATAGACTGAAATTCGCTGGGGTCTTCTGACATTAGTAGAACGTCATCGGCGACAGTCGGGCAAACCACGTATGTAGTACCGATCCGTTTTCCTAGAGAATGTTGCTCGGGGTCCACTAGAAGACTATTAATATATAGCTTGTATAGACTGGTGGAGAGAATACCGCCCTGTCTGACGCCTTGTTTAATGGGAAAACTGTTACCAATGTCACCTTAGCTGAGAGTCCGGTGTTCATTGAGTGTACGGTTGACCAGAGTGCTCCGGTAATACCTTGTGAATAGAGCTTGTTTACTAGAATTTTGTGATGAACAACATCAAATGCTTTTTTGGTGTCAAGTGTGGCAATAACTATGGGGTCTACCATCACGTTTGGCGTCTACGATTGCTTCCGATACTAGAAGTGAAGCCATAGTTGGGGATAAGCCTTTAGTAAAGCCATATTGTAGTTCGGATTGATTTACATTGGCGTCGCTAATACGATTCAATAGAGCTGCCTCAAAGAGCTTTCCAAATAGTCTGGATACGGTTATACCACGGTAGTTGTCCATGTAGCTACTATCTTTTCCCTTCTTGTGGATAGGGTTTACCAGTCCAGACTTAAATACGTTAGGGATCTGTCTAGTTGACACAATCTTATTGAATGTTTTGTAGGTACATGGTATTATCGATTCCCCTGCATATTTGAAATGTTTAATGGATATAATAGATTCGTCAGGCTACTTCCCAGAATTCAGTACTCGGATACTTTGCAGTAGTTCCTGTTCTGTGAACGGCTTGTTTGGTTCATTATTGTTGTTGTTGTTGTTTATGTATATCGGGGCTTCGTATTGTAACTCGTTGAGGACAAATAAGTCGTGCTCGAAGTTTGGATGGTTCTTTGGTACTGCGAGGTCCTCGTAGTATGCTGCGAAGGCACTACGCTGAGCGTCTTGGTCGTCTAGTTCGGACCCATTAACATTCAAGGTACATGACTTAATTTGTTTTAAACTCCTGGCTCTACGAATAGGCTGATGGAACAACTTGTCTGTTGATCGTTACATTATCTCTAGGTAGAGGTTGTCTCTGGCTGTTTCAAAATCATGTCTCTGCTGTCGTCTCAGATTATATTTAGCTTCCTTTCGTTGGGTTGAGAGGTGATGTTCTGGATTTGGTCTTCCTGCATTCTTCCACAGGTAATGGTATTATTTACTCATTGAAATTAACTGGTGGGTCTTTGGGGATAGTTTAAAACTATGAACTTTCAGTTTTATAACCCTGTTTGGCACAGTCTGTTTGCTCGCTTTTAGAAGAAGGTTTGTTAAAAGTTCTACTGCCTTTTCCGGATTATGTTCAGTAACATTAGGGTCTAGCTGGTCAAGCATTGCTGATTCATAACTGTCAAAGTATGCTTTATCCCAATGAAATTTGTGGATACATGGTAATTGTTTTTCATGTTTGGTGCTTGCTTATCAATACAGATACCTATAGTAGTTTTGACCTGGATATGCGTAGATAGATTTAGAGCCGATTTTTCCATACTTTCTGTGTGTTGCACCAGGCTCTCTTCAGCTGAGAAAAATATAGTCAATGTGTGAACTACTGCCTCCATAACCGTGGAATGTGCTGTACTCCTTCACGTTCGGACCTATTCTGAGGTTGTGCTCCTTGGTGAACTGTTTCAACAATTTATCGTGCGCATTTTTGCGGGATGTCAGGAGAGAAACATTAAAGTCGCCGCAGATAATTATCTTATGTGTTGTTGAATACGTGTCTATGATATTATGAATAATATCCAAATGTTCTGTATACTTGTCAGTTGACGCACTACCAAATGTTGGCATATATGTTTTAACTATGCAAAGAGGAGTTACCGCTTGTAGTTACTTCTAAAGCTTGGATTCTTTCATTCCCATCTGGCAGCTTTTTAACATTTTTTGAGATTTCCGCTAGCCATAAAAGTGCTACACCTGCTTTGCCTCGTGGGGCCTGATACCCAGATAAATTGTCATTTATATCATCACATCGCACGAAAGTATTATAGGTGGAAACTATGTTTTCAATAGTATCTTCTTCGAATGTCCAAAGCCATGTTTCTTGCAGGGCAATAATATTACTTCCGTTTGCAAGCTGAATGAGAGATGTTGCATTACCCTTTACACCTTCAATGTTATATGATATAATGTATATATTCTTGTTGTTTCTGTTGCTAGGTTTATCAGTCTGTCTGGTGGTTCGTGTGTGAACCTAGGGATGCATAAAAAAGACGGCTGGTTTCTTTTCAGTTCCTAGGTATCCTCTCGAGTTTTTTCATTCTTTACACAATCAGTAGACTGAGCGTTTGGCGGTTCATCCAACATATCAGTTGATGTCACAGTCGAGGTAGATTCCGTGGACTCTTGTGGAGCCATTGATCTTGTTACTATAATAGATGTATCTACTGCAGTATATTCAATTTTGTTGTTGTTGTTGTTTTGAGTACAACTATGTGTTTCCACATGTTGAGCATGTGTTGGTGTTGTTGGTAGACTACACCTTTCATGGGTAGCTCTTGGGTCTATCATAGTTTCAGTAGTATTGGGGGATAGGCCGGGTCTCACGATTTGTAGGGTCTTTTAATCGGTAGAATGGGTTGGCTGCCCTACTTCTTTCATTAACCATATGTCATCCGCCATTAGGCTGTGATTGCTGTTGCTGTGATGAATAATTTCGGTTTGTTATTGGGCGGTTTCGGTAGCTTGGTGCATTATGTGTGCTCCCGGGCACCTAGTTGTTCATTATGTTGATATGTTCTGTATAATACGGTTTCTGCACATACTGCATTGGGTAAAACACTGGTACACTTTGCATATGGGCATGCGGCGGTTGTTGAGGTATCAACAGGTTGGGTATAATGGGGGCTCCTGGGTGAAAACCATGTGGGTACATCATAGAGTGATTTGGATAACCGTATTGTCCGTGGTTAAAATTTGCATGACCATTAATGTCGTATAAATTGGATATAATTTGCTGGTTCTGCAAAGCCTGTATCATATTCGCTTGGTGTTGTAATTGGAGGTAGAGCTGCGAGGTATTATTACTTTTATTAGTGAATGCGCACATGTTTTGCATGTTGGGCGCTGGATGGTTGGTTGTGTTATTGTCTTGTTCTATATTACTATTTCCACACGAGTCAATATTATCCTTTTTCTGCAAAGTGTCAATTGTTTTTTGTAGAGAGTTCATCTTCCTTTCTAGGGCCACAATATAAGTTGCCTGATCAAAATCAATATAAGTTTTTGTGTCACCCTGCGTAGCATGGTAGGCACTTAGAGATTACTTTTTTTTGTCTGGCGTCTGTCTGTCTGTCCGTCACACTTTTTCGTCACACTTTCAATGAGCAGCTGCAGGTGACACACGTGCTCCGCGGAGCACTTCATTCAAGTTTCTTTAGACTGCTTACTTGCGCCAGATGAGGCTGTTTTTGCTCTCATGGTCGTCTTATTAGTAGTTAAGATGGGTGTAGTTGTACTTTCAGTTGGCATTTCCAAGTTACCGGTATTAATATTGTCTTTAACAATGTGATGTGTACGAGAATATGTGTTGACACTTGGTGTTTGTAATCTGGGGAGGAGTTATAACCAGAGGCTGTACTGGATGTGGATTGACAGTCGATAGCTGTTATTACTATATTATTGCGCCTTTCGTGTTGTAGACTGTTAATTTGTGAGAATGACTGATGCTCTGGCGTTGTATATGTAGGGTTCCGTTGTACAGGGGAGGATGGCATGTTGCTGTCACCTGTACCAGATTGGGTTGGCGAAATAGGCTGAAGAGCCTGGTTGGTTTGTGTTTTGACATATCAATGGGGAATTGCCCCTGATGTTCTTGACATCTTCATTGGAGAGACCTGCACATTGAACGTGGAACCATTCATTACACTTTTCACATGCGATAGTTTCTGAACCCGCTTCTAGTTCACAGACCGGACAAGTAAATTCTGGCGTGGGTTAATCTTGAATTTGTTGCGATTGCTACTTCGGTTGATGTATGAGGTATTACATTAGTAGCTAATACACCAGTGTTTTGCACTGATTGGTTGATTGTGGAACCACGGTGGGTATTTGCGGCGTCTAAAATGCTACAGTGTTGCTCAAAATCGGTAAAATGTTGTCTATGAACAGATCAACTTTACTGCCATTAACCATTATGTTCGAGGTGGTATTGTAAAAGTTAATAGTAAATTTAGTCTGAGAACCTGGTAGACAATCTCTTTTTTGTTTACAAGTTTCAATCGTATTTCTACAGAATCGCCATTTTGATCAACCGCAACGTCCTCACTGCAGACAAGACAGGACAGACAGTCATTCTGAAGGGCATCAATGGTTATGTATTTCGCCATTTCATACGCGGCGGTACTGAGTTTTAGTATAAGGTTATTTCCTGGTTTAAGCTCAACAGACAGCCTGCCAGCTTTTTCTGTAATGCCTTTTGTTTTATCAATGTATATTGTTTTGTTTCGCAGAAGACAGTTTGAATATTGGGCACGAGTGGGGTTTCAGTTGATGGATTGGCAACGGAGACTTGTTTGTTGTGTCCCAATATTAGTGGTGGTCGACTTGTAGCGATATTTCGGGTTCCAATTGGAGGAGGTGTTGTGTTGCCTTTCAACCCTGTACTGTGCCCATGTGGTCGGCTGGTACGAGTCTGCAGCATCTTACAGGCGTTCTCAACACTAGCAGCCTTGTGGCTAAATGTACTGGTGATTACTAGTCAATGTACCAGGCAGAAATTATAAGTCATACAGTTGGATTCAAAACTAATAAAAAGTATCAATACATCATTAAGATGTGTAAGAATGTATTATATATTCCTCATAGAATGTTATAAGATATCTGACTATTGTCGTATTGCAGTTTGTAAAAGTATTCGGTAAACTTTTCTTGAAAAACAAGACGGCCGTCTCTAACCTGGGACTGAGAAAAGTTCGTTGTTGTTCAGTTTGTACAGTATTTTGTAAAGATCACATATAAACACCGACTTACTTGCAAACTAGAGTGATAATAAGGTCCTATAGATCATGTTAAAATAAGTTATAGCACATACAATTTAAATAAAATAGCTGCAGTATAAAAGGATATATTCTGTCCACACATGTAAAACACGACTACACTACACGACAATCCTCGAAAACGTTTACTGGTACTAATTCCAGGATTGTTGAAATTCAAAATACATATTTCCGGATTTCTTTTTGTCAGAATTTTGTATTTTTTGTATTTGGCAATAAAACCACAACAAAAACAGTTTGAGATTTAGAATTACATGCAATACAAAGCTATTTAACAATAACCCTTTCCATATTTAAAGCAAAATTGAAATCCTTAAATTATTACGTTTAAAACACTGAGAAAACGGTTAAATTACTGAAGACATGAACTTTCTCCTTTTTATACGACCGTTTTTACCGTTTTTTAAAAACGGTACGTATTATGGTATGGTCATGTCCCTCCCTTCCTCCGTCCGTCCATCCCTCCATCCGTCCGTTCGGGTTTTCCGCACTTTTTTCTTACATACATTGTGCTATTTTGTATAAGGCTTTGTAGTGATGTGTCACAGATCAAGTTCATATTTCCTGGGATTTCGTCAATTTTTGAATGAGTTATGCCCCTTTTTGGACTTAGAATATTTGTTTTCCGCACTTTTTTTCTACATGCTTTGATATATTGAGCTGAAATTATGTATATGGCTTTGTAATTAAGTGTCACAGAACAAGTTCACATTTCCTCGAATTTCGTCAATGTTTGAATGAGTTATGCCCCTTTTTGGACTTAGAATATTGGTTTTCCGCATTTTTTTCCTACATACTTTGATATATTGAGCTGAAATTATGTATATGGCTTTGTAATTATGAGTCACAGATCAAGTTCACATTTCCTTGGATTTCGTCAATTTTTGAATGAGTTATGCCCCTTTTTATACTTAGAATATTGGTTTTCCGCACTTTTTTTCTACATACTTTGAGCTATTGAAATTTTGTATATGGCTTTGTAATCATGAGTCAAGTTCACATTTCCTCGGATTTCGTCAATTTTTGAATGAGTTATGCCCCTTTTTGGACTTAGAATATTTGTTTTCCGCACTTTTTTTCTACATGCTTTGATGTATTGAGCTGAAATTATGTATATGGCTTTGTAATCAAGTGTCACAGAACAAGTTCACATTTCCTCGAATTTCGTCAATGTTTGAATGAGTTATGCCCCTTTTTGGACTTAGAATATTTGTCAATTTCTGCATGAGTTATGCATTTTTTATAGTTTCCCATTATTCTTTAACAACTTATTCCTGAACGACTTTCTTAACTTTTACAAACAAACAATATATCAAAACAAAGAGGAAACTTACAAAGAAGTTCCTGACGGGCGTATTATGTACCGTTTGCGGTACTCTTGTTAATCATAATTATATAATTAGCTTTTCAAAGATGTTAAAAATGTATCCTCATATGTTTAAAAAAGTAGACCACAATTGAAATACCATATCAGCTAAATTTGTATTTGAATCATTGATGCATACAATACATGTATGGCGGAAGAGAAATGCCAGTTGCGAGTACCATCACAATTTAAAAGATGGAAAGCATGAAATTAATTGAGTGCGAAAGAAACGAGTTTCTTTATTTCTAAAATTATTGTTTATCAATATGTTTGTTCGTTTCTTAATTTGTTTCAAGCAAGCTGCTACCACACACTTTAGCATTAGCGTTTACTGCGTGTCTAATCGGGGACGAAGAAATAATCCCGAGTAGGTTGAAATAAAATAAATATGAGGTTAATCAAACACAAACTTATAACCTTGGAAACATAAATTTCTTCTCAAATAAATCATACTTTAGTGATTTAAACAATCACAACCTAAATATTTTCTCATATATTGAAACATATATTATTATCTCTGTGACTTATAGACCCATTTGGGTCGGGTGTAATTTATCAAATAATAAATGTTAAATTATGAATTTATATTATAAATGTCACATTTCACAATAATAAACAATTTACTTACTTACAACAAAACTACAATATATAAACATTACTTGTGTCCAAAAGAGAAATTGATCATTTTAAGCAGTTTCTCCTATTATCAGAATGTTTTCAAAAGTCGTCTACTGCAGAGGCGTCAGACAGCGTCTGTATGCGGTAAATTGTTAACCTAAAATAATAATAATAATAATGATAATAAAGACTTTATTTAAAGATGCAACGAATTTGGGCATGCCCAGTCTTCCCTATGGGCCTCTGAAACACAGTATGTACACATTAATAAAGTAACATGAAGAAAACATAACAATGAACCAAACGTAACAAAACAAACTTAACATGAACTTTGACAGGAAGAGTATAAACAGTGGAACAAAATTTTGGAAGGAGAATTGTTATACCCCGGCAAACGTAGTTTGAAGGGGTATACTGGAATCAGCCTGTCGGTCGGTCATGCGGTCCGTCGGTCGGTCTGTCCGCAAAATCTGTTCCGTTGTACTCCTCCTTCAGTTTCTACCTGATTTACTTGATACTTGGCATAAATGTTAATCAGGAGTAGTAGATGTGCAAGACGCAAATGTCATGTCCCTGTGACCTTCACATTGACCTCTGACATTGAAATAGGATTTTTTTTGTTAAAATCTTATCTAATCTGTTTCGTTGTACTCCTCCTTCAGTTTCTACTTGATTTACTTCATACTTTGCATAAATGTTAATCAGGAGTAGTAGATGTGCAAGACGCAAATGTTATGTCCCTGTGACCTTCACCTTGACCTCTGACCTTGAAATAGGATTTTTTTTTTGTTAAAATCTAATCTGTTGTACTCCTCCTTCAGTTTCAACCTGATTTACTTCATACTTGGCATAAATGTTAATCAGGAGTAGTAGATGTGCAAGACGCAAATTTCATGTCCCTGTAACCTTCACCTTGACTTCTGACCTTGAAATAGGATTTGTTTTTGTTAAAATATAATCTGTTGTACTCCTCCTTCAGTTTCAACCTGATTTACTTCATACTTGGCATTCATACTTGGCATAAATGTTAATCAGGAGTAGTAGATGTGCAAGACGCAAATTTCATGTCCCTGTTACCTTCACCTTGACCTCTGACCTTGAAATAGGATTTGTTTTTGTTAAAATCTAATCTGTTGTACTCCTCCTTCAGTTTCAACCTGATTTACTTCATACTTGGCATAAATGTTAATCAGGAGTAGTAGATGTGCAACACGCAAATTTCATGTCCCTGTGACATTGACATCTGACCTTGAAATAGGATTTTTTGTTGTGTTAAAATCTAATCTGTTGTTCTCCTCCTTCAGTTTCAACCTGATTTACTTGATACTTGGTATAAATGTTAATCAGGAGTAGTAGATGTGCAAGACGCAAATGTTATGTCCCTGTGACCTTGACCTCTGACCTTGTAATAGGATTTTTTTTTGTTAAAATCTAATCTGTTGTACTCCTCCTTCAGTTTCAACCTGATTTACTTCATACTTGGCATAAATGTTAATCAGGAGTAGTAGATGTGCAAGACGCAAATGTCATGTCCCTGTGACCTTCACCTCTGACCTTGAAATAGGATTTTTTTTTCTTAAAATCTAATCTGGTGCGACATAATCCTCATTCAATTTCAAACGGATTTACTTGAAACATGGAAAAATGTCAAGAGGTAGAACATGATATTATATTACATTATAGCTACTGTAAACTACCTAAATTACGTAAGGATTTTATATTTCCTAATATTCGCAAGCTTACCTCCTCGCGTAATTAATACCTTGCGAAAATATATCAATCAGAAGAGAAATTCAAACTTCTGCACTTGTTCATAATGAGCAATTTCACCTTTTACAACAATGTTATTTAATTCAATAATTCTCCTATCATTTTTAAATAGTGATATTCATGTTGTTATTTACAAGCTCTACTTCTGCAGATATGAGCCGTCCCGCGAAAAAACCAACATTGCGTAATGTGTTGACCAGATAAGCTTGCGCTGTCCGCACAGACTGATCTGGGTCGACACATTCCACCTCAGGGGGGAGGGGGAAATAGAGTAATGATTCCCGAAAAAGAAGATCAACAGCCTGGAGGCGAAACGTGTCTGTACACGTAAACCTGCGCGGCATGATTAGGCTGATCCGTGTCGACTCTTTACGCAGAGACCACAATGTTTGTTTTCTTGCGAGACGGCTCATATGTTGAATGTATATTTAACTCTTTCCAACCTACAGACGCATTTAACGAGATTTTAGCAAT
Organism: Serripes groenlandicus; assembly: GCA_031761405.1. Taxonomy (NCBI): domain Eukaryota; kingdom Metazoa; phylum Mollusca; class Bivalvia; order Cardiida; family Cardiidae; genus Serripes; species Serripes groenlandicus. Next base: position 112,980,273 of record JASEVX010000003.1, read on the forward strand.
TTTTGTCTAGATGTTTTCGAAGTCGTCTGCTGCAGAATTGTTTAAACCCATATGCAGCTGATGATTTGGGAAATGTGAAGGCCAAACTTTGGAAAGTCTTTTTTTAAAAAATGGTACAGTTTGTACTTTCTGACAAAATGCGGAATTGCTCTGAAGAGAATTTTATCCTTTTGCCACAATGTTTCTAAATATCTTCTGCGTGTGGCATTTGTAAATTTGACTATTGCACATTACAGATATAATAAAGTTTTATTTTCATATTTATGCCCTTTAACTCTTTCACTCTTGCAGATGTATTTTGACACATCTGCAGCAGGCAGGATTTGACAATATTGAGGCAAAAGGAGAATATACTTTTTACCCTTCCCACGTAATTACCTAATACAACTGTAGATCATCAATAGCAATTTTCGTGAATATTAATGAGATATTTATGACCTGCATATCTTTGAAGATATGACCCCTGCCGCGGTTCGAGCTTGTTAATTAGGCAATCAGTCATGCAAGCGTGAAATCGGAATACAGGACAAAAGATCCCATGGACAAAAGCTCCCATGCTATTTTTGACAGGGTGGACATAAGGTCCCATATCATTTTAATAGGGTGGACAAAAGATCCCATGTAATTTTAACAGGGTGGACAAAAGTTCCCACACCATTTTGACAGGATGGACAAAAGATCCCATATTGATGAGCCATCCTGGTTTTTGTCTTAAGGTGACAGACAGTAAAGGTGTTGAGTATATTTACTTCTTATTAAATGATTTCATAGAAAAATAAACCAGAAAAAAAAAAAAAGATTAATAAAGTCAAATGTATTCCCTGTTAATAAAGATTATGAGTAAATATATAGCAAACAAAATATAGCATATGGTAACTACTAGTGTTGAAAATTTAGCACATCATGATAATAAAACAATGAAAAGTGGATATACATGTATTTACAAACAAAACTGCTTTCAAAGTAGTTCATGCAGACATATTCAATCAACACACAGTCTGGTCATTGTCATTAGTACAGCTATTTATAAAGTTCACACCAATATTATGCTCAATGTTTTATTTTTCACAGTTTATGTAAAGAGTACAATTAACAAAACAATTTAAACTTTGATTGCCTTTAATTTAAAATAGCAGCTGATAACTTTGACGGGCTCTACATTAATTGGCTGTTTACCTTGAAATTCACATCCATAATATGTTCAATGGATAGGAATTATATATTCATATAGTTTATTCATTTCAATCTCTTTATTACTGACTGATATATATTATAAGTGGGATCTTTTGTCCACCCTGTCAAAATGATGCGGGAGCTTTTGTCCACCCTGTTAAAATAACATGGGATCTTTTGTCCACCCTGTAAAAATGATATGGGAGCTTTTGTCCACCCTGCCAAAAATAGCATGGGATCTTTTGTCCATGGGATCTTTTGTCCGGCTCCCGTGAAATCGATGTATACAAGCGGATTATACAATCGCCGACAGAGTAACACAGTATGAATTGAATAGTAAAATACACAGTTAGTTAGAGATTTCAATTAGCTTCCATAAACTAGTTTAAAGTACTGTACGGGTGTGTTCCCGGAACGCCTACTCGACTTAAAGTGTATCGGGGAATTAGGGGGCCTTGTAAAGGGTAAATTATAGATTTATTTTGTAGATGACTTTTGATAAAAGTATTAAATATTTAAATAGTAAATTTTGTATATTAACTAATTTGGTTTTAACATGTAGCACAAACAAATTATCATTCAAACACACACAATATTTGCCCTTTAAATTAAAGCTTTATGTTCTTACAGTTTGATAGCTATTAATGTTGAAGGATGTCACAGCAAACTAAAAACCCAACATGCCCACCCTAATATATTCACGGCCATACAGATGTTTAAAGACGTTCAGAACTGCAACGATATCAACATAATTCAGAGAGCTGCAGGTGGAACTACAAGACCACAAACCCAACGGTACCTGAACATTGATCGTCGCCTGATTGTTCTCAAAGAGAGATACCAAACTGGAGTGATTGATTTAGTGACTTATGTGGACTCAGCATCACAACTCATCCAGTTTGGAGCTTAGCTGTGTGAAAATAGCATCTATCTAATGTATATCATGTGCTGTTGTATCTATGTATATGTTTTATCTGTGCTATGCATACTCAAGAATTTTTACAAATACTCATTTTCTATATTATGTTGATTAATTAATATGATAACACATAAAAATAGTTTAAATTGTATTATTTTGTGTAGTTGTTTATGTAGTTTAAATATATTTAAACCGATCACAAGTGCAGACGAGTATCAAACTCATGCCAACAGAATAAGCACCCTAACCTGTTGCCTTTTTAGAAAGTGTACCACTTGAAATTGTTGTGGGGAAAGTAGCCTTCGCTTTTAACATGCATTGGCCCATTTTCAACAATACGTTTCAATCACATTTCATCCAAATACCATTTTTTTTTCAACTGTAAAAGCTTTGAAGTGTTTAAATTCAGATTGAAGCGTAATACATACAAAATAATGTTTTTTGTTTATAAAAGAAAACATCTGACCATGTTCAGTTATCTTATCAATTAAGTTCACATAAATCTATCACTTATAACTTCCCTTTAAAAGGCCCCCTAATCCTCAATTTTGACCAGGTAGAGATTAAATCTAGTAGGCGTTCCGGGAACAAACCCTCTTTATATGTCTGCTTTTTATAAGTCAGATTTAACTTTCTGATAACGACAATTATCGATTATCTAGGCCTAAGTATTGATTCGTTATGACTGAATTACAAATAACAATTCTTCTTATTGAGACTTAAAAAAAATAAACGATTGAAATGAACAATTGCAACGTTATGACACATATATTACACAATTATTGAAAGTATATAAAAGGGTGCGCTAACATGTCGCAAATACCTAATATGTGTTATTAGGTCTTTGCATGTCATAATTCATTTTAACGGCAACCCCCCAAAAAAGTTTCTTTGTGTTTACCTAATAAGCTATAACCACGCTTAATCGAATCAAAAACTTAAGAACATAACCGTTTCAAACATACAGACTTATTTTGACGCATTCTGCAGGAGAGGACTTTTGAATACATTGTTGCAAAAATGAGGAATTGTTTATAATCGGGCATCTTTTCCTTCTACCACAATGTTTTCAACTCTTTTGATTTATTCTACTTTTATCTTTAGCTTTTTTGTATTGCTTATGTTGAAGATTTGTTAAATCAGAAACATATAAATACATCTTAATATGTCTCTGGTTAAATCAGGGACCACTAATACTATTAGTAGTCTCAGGTTAAATGTGGGCAAAGACCAAATAACACATGTGTTATTCGGTCTTTGATGTGGGACAATGTTGAACTCTCGAAAAACAAAAGGACCATTCGAAGACAAGATCGTAAAAAAAAAAAAAATGTAATAACAAACGAAACAGAGTATTTACACCTCTTCCTAAAATGTGTAAAAATGTCGGCTGTTGCTAATGCGACAAACCTAAGTCAAAGGAGAAAAAATGTCCATGATTGTTAAACAAAACATCTTGCAATAACAAACGAAATAGAGTATTTACACCTCTTCCTAAAATATCGGCTGTTGCTAATGCGGCAATCCTAAGACAAAGAAGAAACAATTTCCATAATTGTTAAACAAAACATCTTTACAGGATTATGTCAAGGCTTTTCGCCAAACTGTTAGGGGTCAGACTAAAACATGCCTAGACAGAATACCGGCGACGTCTAAATACGGACATCGACAATATTGATGTAATCCGATTGCACCAAAACCTGGGTATAAAATGGGCCATCTCTCAGACTGGGCATACACTTTAACTAAGACAGAATGGGGAAGTACAGGGATAAACTTTTCGACAACTTTTGTTTGTTTTATTTTTTTGGAGTTTTATTTTTTGCTGCACCATTTTTACTGGTAGATGGTAGGTGTCTTGTTTATTATTATTATTATAATTATTATTATAATATTATTATTATTATATTATTATTATTATAATAATAATATTATTATATTTTTATTATAATAATATTATTATTATATTTTTATTATAATAATAATAATAATAATTATTATTATTATTATTATTATTATTATTATTATTATTATTATTATTATAATTATTATTATTATTATTATAATTAGTATTATAATTGTTTCTAGTATAATGACTTTTATATAAGTAGTAGAGGTATTCTAGATTTAACAATGTTCATTCAATGATAATGATGATTACAATTTAAGTATTTTCCAATCAATTCCAATAAGGCACTGCTAAGAACGAGAAGTTCCTTATAAAGTCCCTCTCTTGTATTGAGCGATTGCTCATTTTGTCCCAATTTTTCAAAAGTCGTCTGCTAAAGATGCGAGAAATGCTGGAAAGAGTTTTAAATAGTCGTCTTTCACAGATGCATCGAATTTAATTTGCTGCTGTTGCAGATGTCGGAATATGTTCAACATATGTTTCACAATTGAGCCGTCCCGCGAGAAAACCAAGACTGTGGTATCTGCGTAAAGTATCGACACGGATGAGCCTAAGCATGCCGCGCAGGCCTACCCGGATAGAGAATCAAGAATCATTACTCTATACCCCTATCAAACGGAATGTGTCGACCCGGATCAGTTTAGCTACATGCGGACTGCGAAGGATGATCTGGGTTGATAAATTACGCAGAGGCCATAATGTTGGTTTTCACCGTGACGGGACGGCTCAATTGCAAAGGAATGAGAAGAATGTATCGAGGGCTTGGCGTGAAACGGTTGTAACTAAACTTTGAATTGGTATTTTTTTTACCAAGGTTAATCACCTCGCCATAAAGTCTTTATAAGCGTTAAATCATTTTTCTTGGTAAACAATGGGAATGTAGGTGCCATTGCTCGTTCTGAGCAATGGCACCTAAATTTGCATTGTTTACAAAAGGGTCAAAATTGCCCCTAAACCAGGGTTTTCAAAATAGGTTTTTAGTTACAACCGTTTCACGCCAAGCCTCGGTATACAGATTATCTAAAAGAGTTTAGAATCAAAAATATTTTGAGAAACATAAATGTTGATTAACATGCCCGAATTCGTATTTTCCATGATGTTTCATATCCTTTCTTTCTGGATCAATATATTCCATGATAACAAATATTGTTTTATGCAAAAGTAAATTGATAATAATTATATCTGCCTTGATATTTTACAAAGACGCCCCCTTTTTTTGAAAACTAATTTACATTATCACTGTTTAAAAAGAGATGTTAGACTCTCTTATATGTCATCTGTAATCTATATTCATTATTCAAGGACCATCTATTCAATAATTTAAATATGTACGGTATGCACAATGTGCTTGTGTTATAAATAATATGATCTGTTCTGAAATCATGTTAAATTCTAACCAAAAAAAAATAAGTCTGATCTCTCACACACTTTTCTTAACCCTGAATGGAGTAATTTTGCTCCCCAAACCAACCCTCATAACAATTGGCAGCAAGGTTACCATTCGACAAAGTTTCAGCATTCGGTCTAACTTCTACTTTGTTACATAATTTTAAATCATGGGCAATAGCACCCATTTTGGAATCTCGGTGTATATTTCTATTTTAGTGCACATTTAATACTATGCAACAAGCAATGATAGGCTATAGCAGATTTTCTTCGATCTGTACAAAATATGAATATAATAATAATATCATATTATCTGTGAACCGTTAGAATGCAACTTGTACTTGTGATATTATCAATACCCCATCTCTTGTAACTCATTTCGAAGTGACATAATATACTTTTATGTTATATTTATTGACTTAATTGTAATTTTTGTCTTTTGTTATGTTTATTTTTGTTTTAAACTTGCTATAAAAAGTTAAGTTTCGATGCAACAAAAGAATATGTGTTGTAGTTTTAAGGTAATTCAAACTTTAAAGAAATGTGCAATGATGAGATTTAAATAACAAATATGTACTGCTTACACCTATTAGAATGGTGTGAAAAAACACATCTACATATCAAAAGCGGAGTTTTAAATTATTGCCGGTAAGGTGAACAGCAGTTGATTAAACAACAATAAGATTAACCAGAGGCATATTAACAATTATATGTCTCTTGATTAACCTATTTATTCTACTTTTTTTCCACCTCGTTTGGACTTGTTCTGATTGGTGTTAGCTAAAATATATAAAAAAAAAAAAAAGTTTATTAGCAAGCAAAAGACAGAACTGTCCATCATGCAAATACAAACTAAACAAGTAACATATATACATCAGTATGTTAAAAATATAAATCTGTCCGGTTCCTTAGTCAGACTGCTATGTGTTAGATATGGAGAAAAACGATTAAGAATGATTTCATTTTCGTGCATTTAGTGTCTCCATTATGCATAGAGATGAGAGTTCTGAATATATATCATTATGTTTGAAATGCACTATTCCGTTTTCTAATTCTTTTTAAAGGTGTATATCTATGCATTCATTACTATATTTATATTGTTGTATACACATATCTACAATTATCATTTTATTTTTGTGCGTGGGGTGTGCGTGCGTGTGCGTGCATGTGTTTGAACTTTCGCGCGTTTGCGTTGGTGAGTGTACGTGCATGCGTCTGTTTGTGTAAATGAAATACTCAACAATTAACATTATAAAAGTGCAAAATATTCATCACTGTACATGCACAAATATATACAATTCACATAAATATCAACGTACATGTAATTCACATTTAAAGAGAGGAGAAAACAGAACATAACTATCAGCAATATATTGTACACTTTACACGCAACATTTTAACACCTTCCAACTTGCAGACGCAGTTTGAGGCATCTTCAGCGAACGACTTTTGAAAACATTGTGGAAAAATGAGACGTCTCTTTTAGTCACAATGTTTTCAACTCTTTAAAATAATTATACCATCATTTAGAGAAGTTTTCAAAGTCGTTTGCTGCAGATTTGTTATGTGTGGGAAATGGTTTACGGAAATATGTTGATGATCTGTTTTTGGCAAGGGAGAAGTCGCCCTTTCCAATAACCATTGCTCATGAAGCTTCCAGAATGCGTGCATGTTTCTTGAACTAATTAATCTTTTCCCACAAGCAGACACATTTGCTATCGACGAGATTTGTACACATTTACGGTGCCAAACGGAGAACATGCACAAAGGAGGGTATAGCTAGTTACCGAAAATTACATATTTTCGCGAAAATAGCATACTGGTTACGATAATAGCTTTTTATGTAACTATAAAAACCATATTTAACATTAAATATCACATTAAAACATTGTGTATTAACATGGTGTCCGTTCTTTAGTCTAGGCCTACTGACATTGGTTAGGCAACTATTTTCACTAAATTCTAAAGTGGATGATCTATGGAATAAAAATAGGACACTCTATACCTAAACACATCTCTTTATTTAGGTTACTCTGACCAAAGTACAACAAACTAGCAAAAATTGCAACGACTTAAAACATATTATGGCAAAATTAAGGAAAACCTCTATTCAGGGACTACTAATAAGTATTGGAAAGATCTGAAACAATTTTGATTTTGTTTAAAGATAAATTAGTCACTATGAATTGATTTCCCTCATACCACAATATTATGAATTATGTTTTACTACATGTGCCACAAAATGTGTCTGCACGTGGAATCAGGAATTGAAGTGAACCATTGATTATTTCCGTGGACAGACAAGTGGGACCCTGATATGCCGCTGTATAAACTGACAGCTCGAAACTCTTCTTAAAGGAGATTTTCACTTCGGAAAAAAGTTTTTGTGTCAGGATTTTCTTAATTCCTTCTCTCTTTCCTGTTATGGTTAAAATGTCTTCAGAGGCGTTTGAAGTCATCTGTAAAAAAACACCAGCCGTCCTTAGCCCTTTCCCAGTTATAGACAAGTTTGCAGAAGACGACATTTAACAACTTTGTGACGAAAGCTGTCCGAATCATTTAGGCTTTATCTTTGGTTTCCTGGGTTGGCTTGCCCTCTTACTCGGCTATAATTGACTCCCTCATTTAATCATCTCTTATTTATATGGCAAGCGTTTCCAAGTCGTCTTCTTCAGATTTGCTTTATCTTGGAAAGGTTTAACTAAATAAAGAAATGTGTGTATGTCTAGATTGGCCTGTTTTCAAACCAATGAAACTTTCAGATTTGTTCAATCAAAGAGTCTCCCAAGTTCGTGAATATAAACATTAAACAAATACAACTGTCAAGTACTAAATAAATCCTTAGACATTAGAAAATAGTATTGCTAAATAAATTCTAATAGATCTCTCAATTGACTGCTAATACAAAACAATGGGAGAAAAAAATTATGTCAGGAACTAAGGAGTAAGGTAGATCGCAGAGTTGGAGGGTTCTACGATATTTGTATATATTTTTTGCTCGAAACTTGGAGGATATAAATAAATCTTTCAGATAAGACATGAAATTTCGTATCATTCACTAAGCCTTCTGCATATTTTGTCTTTGAAGCCTTACACTCATGAATTACGGATGCTCGAGGATATGTGGGAAAGGGTTAATTTCCATTCTGTTTTTGTTTGCAGGTACAACTGTGTCGAAAATCACACCGAATTATGGAAGTCTTGGTGGAGAAACAAAGTTAACCATTTACGGTTCTGGTAAGGATAAATCTCAACAGCAACTAGTCCAGGCTCCAATTCCACTAACCTTACTTAGCCCTTTTTAAACGCATTTTTCATCAATTTTGTTAGTAAAAATACTATGTTGAAATAAATAATTACATTGCTGATAACAAGACTTGATAATTAAGAAATTAACTTATTAAGAAATATTTAGGCATTTTTATTAGGAAAACAAAAATAACGAAATACGCCTATTAAGTGAGGTTGGTGGAATTCGACCCAGGTTTCTATACTTGGAATGCAATTTTTATATTTTGACTCTTCGCAACAGGCCCAATTCAAGGCATCATGCAAAATGGGGTTGCAGCATTATTGTTTTTCTTTACCTTTTATATTTTAACGTTCATCTGCATCAGGAAAAAAAAACAATTATAGGGGGGGGGGAGTTGTTTTTATTAACCCTTTCCAAAATGTAGATGCTTTTTGAGTGATGTCTTTGCAGAATCTTTTTGAAAACAATGTGGCAAAAATAGAAATTGCTCATAATGAACAATTTCTCCAAAAATTTGCCACAATGTTTTCAATTCTATTTAATAAAATTAATTAATACACTCTGATTTATTGACATTTTCAAAAAAAATTATGCAGAAGTTTTTAAGGTCGTCTGCTGCAGGTTTGTTGTATCTGGGCAAGATTATGGAAGAACACTATTAAACAACAACTAACAGGTTAAACAGCATTTTTAGCTTATTATAGTTCTTGAGTAAACGCCAAGGATTATGGGAAGGTCATGCATCACAGGTTGTGGTTGATCATCTGAATATATATTGGAAATGGACCAACCATAGGTTATCATTGAGCAAACTCTCACTTCACTTTCAACAATGTTTTTCTGAGAACTAAAATGGTATTGATAAAATGAATCCTCGGTTTCAGCTTTTTCAAGTGACCAGTTTTCCCAGAGTGATGATCCAAACGTTGGAAACCGGGTTTATTTGGTTGGCAGTGGCGGGGATGAGAAGTCATGCACCATACATAGAGATGGCACTACGCCGTACCAGGTCCAATGCTACACACCACAGTAAGATCTGTTACTTTTGTGCTTTAATAATTCCCATGACATTGTTAAGTTCTTATCTTTTAAACAACTACATAAATAATCTGTACATTCGTTGTAGTTTGTTTAGATATGGTACACCTTCTTGTGGGCGTTTTAAGGGGCTCGCTTTTGGGCCCTATTCCCAAGCCTCAAAGGTTTATGTTTTCCTCCAGCCTTAGATACAAGTTACTCTCTAGTAAATAAGATATTTAGCAATTCCTTCTTTTTGCAAAAAGTTTTTAAAAGTTGATTACTACATATTAGTCTTCAGAAGTCATCTGCACCAGATCATAGCATAAACATGATGTTTAGAAACGTAAATCTACTGGTCTTCTATAAGCTAAATTCTTTTATTAAAATTAATGCTCTTATTTGGCATTTTACAACACACCTTACACTAATGGGCTGACTGGTATGGAGAATTATGAATTACAGTGATTTTGCTTAATTTACAGCGGAATGAAAGAGCAAGACTACTTTGTAAAACTGGTCGTGGATGGCGTCACAACTCCAGACTCAAATCTCTGCAGTGGAAACCCGACCAGCAATAAATGCAAATACAGGGTAAGTTTTTACCTTTTCCAACATGTTGGCGCATTTTAATGCAGCAGATTCAGAATAAGCCATTTTGAAAACCTCTGAAGAAAGGAATAGAATCACACAATTCAGCGTAAAATATTATTTTATGATACAAAAGTAAAAAAATTGTAAGAACAGGAAATCAAATGCTTTTATTACTGCTTCAGAAGACAAACGCTGATGATAGAAAGGCTTAACCCTCTCCCGCATATAGACACTTTCTGCTCCTCTACAGCAGACAGCTTTTAAAAACATACTGACAAAGGAGGAATTGCTCAAAACGTGCAATTTCTCCTTTTGCCACAATGTTTTCCTCTTTTAGTCATATGTTATCCATTCAATTATAGGGATTTTCTATTTTTTGACAAAATATGTTCAGTCGTCTGCTGCAGAATTGTCGTATGTCGGAAAGGGTTAATCCTTTCCCACATCCAGTTGCATTTTGTCTCGTATGCAGCAGACCTCTTTCTAAAAACATCATTGAAGATGGAGAAATAGCTCACAATGTTTTCAACTCTATTTATTAATTGTACTTTCATTTATAGATATTTTCCATATTTTTCATATTCGTCTGCTGCAGATTTATTGTGTTTGGAAAAGGGCTTAAATGACCAATATCTACAGATTTGTGGAATTTGTGTTTCATGTTTTTATGTATAAATGCTGTAACTTTCAACATATTTCAACAGCCCAAGGATGGTAATACACCTACTATAACAAGTTTCACTCCAAATTCTGGTAGACCTGAGGGTTTTGTTAGATTCGGAGGGAGAATGTTCACCGACAGATATGGCAGCAATATTGACCAGTCAACAAATGGGAAATATGAAAAATTGCTAAGGTATGCAAAGTAATGTTTTTTAACCCTTTACCACATACAACAAATCTGCAGCAGACGACTTTGAAAACGTACTGACAAAAACCTTAAAAATGTCCATAAAAGATAGCTTAATTGTTAAAATAAAGTTGAGAACATTGTGACCAAAGGAGAAATTGCCCATCATGAGCAATTTCACCTGTGGCCACAATGTTTTCAAAAGTCATCTGATGCTATTGCGTCAAAATGGGTCTGCATATGGGAAAGGGTTAGGTAATTGCTACACATTAGTTCCTACAACTAAGTATATATATAAATAACTTTGATGTCTGCTTTCTGGATACTCGATCAGAACTGTGACCAGGGATGTGTGAAAATTGCAAAGGTATATCCAGCCAATGGTATGATTTGAACCCAGTACATTTGGGTCACAAGACTGGCATTTTACCTGTGAACCACTATCTTCCACTGCGCGATTTGCTTACAATTGAAGTATCACAACATAAGTGCATACAAACTCTGTTTTCCAAAGTTGTGTGCTGTAGAGGTGTCAACAGTTGTCTTTATTAGGGAAGGGAAGTATTCTGTTATCTATATAGACAAGTGAAGTTACAAATAAGCCTCCAGCTTTCTTGTCAATGTATAACTATTGATCATGTAAATAAATATTATACAATTATGGACTTTTCAGCTGTTATACATGATGTGATATGCACCAAAAAAATCATTATTGACCGAGGCGATAGCCGAGGTCAATAATGATTTTTTGGTACATATCAACATCATGTATAACAGCTGAAAAGCCCATAACTGTTTTATTGTATAACCCTCAATTTATCATATCGTTTTGATATTGATCAACTTAAAAGAAAACAGAGGACCACTCAAGGAACATTTCTGTTGTATGTTGTATTTCTGTCTCATGATAACAGTACATAACAGTCTAAAACGCGCGTCTAAAATGTTGGTAATGCACGTGCATGACGTCATTTAAAAAAAATTACGTCACCGGAATGACCACTCGGAAGTTTACGTGGTCATTCGGAACGCGCCTCGGAAAATTCCGTAGCGTACAGTTAAAGGCGAAGAATATTAATAGGTGGCTCGTGGGATTCCCCGGTCTTCCCCTGTTACTATTTATAAAACTGGTCAATATCAGAAAAAAACGGTCAATATCGCTAGATATTTTTTCTAAAAAATTACTTTTCAGCCAATGCAAAGGCGTCTATTTATAGGTTATCTAATAATGTTTAACATTTTCCCACATACAGATTTTTTTTAACGCCTTTCTTTTTCCACAATGTTTTCAACTCTATATAAAATATAAACAGTTCAGACACTGATTATGGTTATATTAATTGTAAAACTAAAGGAAAGACTCTTGGTAAGTTGTTATAATCTTTACCCCCTTTTCATGTGGGAAAGAATTGAACTAAGTATACTGTTATGTATTTTTCAGAGTTTATGTTGGGCCACAGGACTGTGGATTAAAGAATGGGGATGACCTGTAAGTATAATCGAGGGCTGGCGTGAAACGGTTGTAACTAAAAACCTATTTTGAAAACCCTGGCTTATAGGCAATTTTGACCCCTTTGTAAACAATGCATATTTAGATCGAGCAATGGCACCTAAATTTCCATTGATTAACCTTGGTAAAAAAATACCAATTTTAGTTACAACCGTTTCCCGCCAAGCCCTCGATTTTGACTGCACTCAATTATGACTTGTTTTTGAACATGTTATATATTGAAATTGTTGAAACTAAGACAATACAATAAGACCTTACTTAGCTATTTAAAATAAAGACATAAGGAGTCATAACTTGGCACTTTTAGACCATTTTTAGCTGACCTGTTTTTCGAAGTCGAGCAATTGTGATACCTTTGGCGTCATAATTGTCACAAAACTTTAACCTTACCTCATAACACAAAAAAACGTTTAACATTTTCAAACTGAAACTTGGTACATTTGTTCCTAGGAACAATACGCATGTCCATACCAACTCTGGCTGTAATATTTATTCAGAAATGCCGTTTTTTCGACTTAGAAGAAAACAGACAGGCGTTGGCGTTTGCTCTACAACGCTTTTGTTCCAACTGCAATAAGTTTATTGTGTGGGTTTTTATTTGCCAGAACTTAAATGTCGCTATCAGTGTTTCATTATGAATTTCATTTCAATAGTTTCTTTCATGTGTTTTTGAAAAAAGCAATGGGTCCTCCAAAATGGATCCCACACTACATAGAGTCTTGACAAAATTTATTGAGTTTGGATTCCATATTAGTGGCTGAAAAATCTAAAAATTGTTATCGTTAACAATGGACTATAAAAAGGGGTTTGTCTAAAGAATAATGCTTTTTCGAACTGCACGTTTTTTTTTACACATCTGCAGCAGACAACTTTTGAAAACATGTCCAAAGAGAAAAGAATCTTTATTTTTACTCTATTCAATAATTGTACTTTCATTTATAGAGATTTAATGCCACATTTTCTCTAAGATGCTTTCAAAGTTGTCTCCTTCAGATTTGTTGAGTGGGGGAACAGGTTATTAACCCTTTCCCTCATACGACAATTCTGCAGCAGACGACTTTGAACATATTTTGTCAAAAATTAGAAAATCTCTATAATTGAATGGATAACCTATGACTAAAAGTTGAAAACATTGTGGCAAAAGGAGAAATTGCTTGTTTTGAGCAATTTCTCCTTTTGTCACTGTTTTCAAAAAGCTGTCTACTGCAGAGGCGTCAGAAAGCATCTTTATGAGGGAAAGGGTTAAATTTCTAAATTTTTCCCTTGATAGCCCAAGCTAAAATATTTTATTCATAATTTTAGATTTGATTTGGCAGGGTCAATATTTTAGACATATGTGACATTATTTCAGGTGGGGGCTGACTCTGGACAGTTCAAACACTGATAATGGTTATATTAATTGTAAAACTAAAGGAAAGTCTGTTGGTAAGTTGTTATAATTTTTACCCCCTTTTCTTGTATGCCACAAGGTTTTCAACTTTCAATTATAGAGGTTTTTTTAAATTTTAGCCCTGATGTTTTCAAAGTCGTCTAGTTCAGGTTTTTGTATTTATGGGAAATGGTTAAGTATTTAAATACCTTGATTAATAGTCACCTGATTCAACACCATTGGCAAGGCTTACCAAAATTATGAGAGGTGTGAAAAGTCAATAGATGATAGGAATTAGGTTAATTGACCTATTGGGTTTTATAAAAATGATCTATATTTATAATTCATTTCTGATATTTCATTTCAGGCTTTTTCAATGCAAGTTTTATTGTGGAATCTCCCTTTGGAAGGTAAGCATCAACATCTTTGCGCATATTAATTGAGTCGTTTTACTCCAGTGTATTTATGATAAGTTAAGATAATTTCTTTTTACATATCCATGCTGTATGATCTGGAAGCATACTATGTCAGAGGCTTCATGGACTCTTCTGTGACATATGACCCCACATAGTACAGAGGCAGACCACTCTTGACTGGGTTGACACGGTCGCAAACAGCTGGTTGGTTTTTCTTTAGGACCACTTACTTGCTTATTACAGATGCCTAAATAGACAGACATATTCAGAATCCTAATTAAAGTGGTGTAATTGCTCATTTATGCAGTAATGTTTTTGAAAGTTGTCTGCTGCAGATGGATAAAGATGCATCCAAAAATTGGAAAAGTTTTAAGACTGCATTATTTACAATAGAAATAAGACAAGTAGACAAGTAACTTTCGACTCCTATGTTTTCAAAAGTTTTCTGGTGCATCAATCATTTATTTTGTAAAAGATAAACTGTTGGACTTTAATGTTAAGTTGCAATGTTCTTCTTTGTTCAGATCTTTACCAGTTGCGGAAGAATATATGGTGTCCTATAAGGATGATATTTACATGTATCAGGTGTACACAGGTAAGAATCAATTTCTTTAGTTTTAGATTTTTCCAAATTGTTTAAATATTATGGCAAAAGAAGAAATTGCTGATTTTGATCAATTTCTCCTTTTGTCACATTGTTTTCAAGATGCCTTTAGAGGGCCTAATTCCTCATATACTGATACATGTATGCTAATAGAAAAGTTGCGTTATTTTATTAATGATGTTACAGAAGTTATCTGATGCAGATTTGCTGTATATTGGAAAGGGTTAATTTACCATTGTGTTGTTTGTTTCAGACATCACATCCATCTCCCCCTCCTCAGGGAGTCAGGCCGGAGGTTTGACCCTACGAGTCTATGGGGACTACTTTGACAAAAGAACCCCTTATGCTGCCCCGAAAGTTTATATTGAAGGTAAGTGGTATCTTTTTTGTTTTTACGGAACTTACAGCAATCTTTGTATCCGCTGCCTTCTAGGGTGACACCTAGGAATAATTTCTCCACTATTAACCCTTTCACTCATGTAGACGCTTTTTGAAGCCTCTGCTGCAGTCGACTTTTGAAAACACTGTGACAAAAGGTGAAATTGGTCAAAACGAGCAATTTCTCCTTTTGCCACAATTTTTTTTTTTTTTCAACTCTTTTTTAATAATAAAACCCTTAGTTACTTATATTGTTCATGTTTTTGGCAAAATATATTCAAAGTTGTCTGCTGCAGATTTTTTGTATGTCCATCACTCTTTCAATTACCGAGCTATTGGGAGGCGACACATTTGTGCACTCCTATACTTACTTCTATATACAAGTTTTGTTTAAGTTTCATGAGATTTGAGATTTTCAGCAGTTCTAACTTCGATTTCAGGTTAAACCCTTTCCCTCATACAATAAATTTGCAGCAGACGACTTAAAAAAAATTATTGGCAAAAACATGGAAAATCACTATAAATGAAGGTACAATTGCTGAAAAAAATGAAAACCTTTTGACAAAAGGAGAAGTTGCTTGTTTTGATCAATTTTTCTTTTGTCACAATGTTTTCAAAGGTTGTCTGCTGCAGAGGCATCCAAAAGCATCCATATGTGAGAAAGGGTTAAGAAAATCTCCTTTTTGTTATAAGCTCTCAATGAATCATTTTCAATTTAAAATATTTCAGACACTGTATGTGAAGTTACCCATGTAGAACTTGATGAATATCTTGAATGCACCGTGGCAGCAGACCCAAACTATTCAAAGACCTACTACAGGGGAAATAGAGGAGCTACGTACGAATCCTGGACAGGCGTCACTAAATCTGCAAGCAACATGGACGAAATTCTCTCCCTTACTAGCTCCGATTCTGGTTACAGCTCTACAATAATCGATGAAACTTACTATTTCGATAACGGGACAAATTACGTGTCGAGGATGACCATGTTTTTCGAACCCCCTCACAGTGGAGATTACATGTTTCAGCTCTACGGAGATGACGGGGCCCGACTTTTTGTGGATGGGGTAAGTCATTCATCTTTGAACACTTACAATACATTTGCAGCAGAAAGTCTATGAAAACATTCTGACAGCAAAAATCATTGAAAATTCCCTTTAAATGGAATTATAATTATTGAATAGATTAGAAAACATTGTGGCAAAAGGAGAAATTGCTCATCATGAGTAAATTTCTTTTTATGCCAGAATGTTTTCAAGAAGTTGTCAGCTGCAGATGTGTCAAAATGTGTCTACAATAGAGAAAGGGTTGAATTCAGCATTTTATTATCTCCCAAGTATTTCTGGACAATTTATTTACGTGAATTTTGTCAGAGCAGAATAAAACACAAGCTTTATTAAAAAATTGGTACATTTGGAAATTTTCTCCTTTTCCCTCAATGTGTTAAAAAGCTGTCTGATGCCAAGGTGTCAAATACATGTATAGGGGAATGGGTTGGTTAATCATTGCTACTGTTCAACTTTTCAGGTTTCAAAAGTAACTTCGTCTTCAAGATGGGAAAGCTCACCAAGAATGATCCTGCAGAACAATACAATGTAAGTGATGATTTAATATAGGACGGATCTCTTGATAAGGGCTAATTTTTATGTTTGTCAATGCCTCTTAGCTTAGCCACTTAATTCGGACATTCATCTATAACCGAAGCTCATAATGGTTTCACTACAACTTGATGCAGGAAAAGAATGCAGTTTAATGCATCTGCAGCAGACAACTTTTGATTGTATTTTGGTAAAAATACAAATGGCTCATAATGAGTCTGCAATAATCGTTTCAAATCTGTATACACAATATATCACATATATTCAATTGATATGTTTTCTTTTGTGAAGATTGTCATTTCTTTTGCTTAGATGATTTATATTTATCTGCTGCAGATTTTAATTTTTAAAAGAATAATGAATGTTTTTTTAGATACCGTTTGGAAGTTCTTCACTATCAGAATGGAGGAGATTCCAAGATCCATCTAAAAGCCAAACATTTTGACACATATTTTACTTCGTCATGGACAGGGAAAGCTGACCAAGAAAAACAAACCATTGGTATTTCATCTACAGTAGTCCATGATACACAGGTATGTCATATAGTTCAGAAAGTTAGGTTGTCAATATTGCCTTTGTCACAGCTTTTCTTCAAATTCTTCTTATTTAAAACCACTAGGCTCAGCTTAATTAATTCTTTCAAACTTACGACAAATCCGCAAATAATACTTTGAAAACATCTACACAAAAATATTGAAATTCTCTATGTTTTAAAGTATAATTATTTGAAAAAAGTTGAAAACGTTGTGGCAAAAGGAGAAATTGCATCATGAGCAATTTCTACTTATATATCGCAATGTTTTCAAAAGACATCTGCTTCAGAGGCGTCGAATGTCGTCAGTATGAGGGAAAGGAATATGGGGTCATATTATGTGTTGTTTTGCCTTATTTCAGGAATTAACCTTCAGCAATTTTGCAAATCAATCCTCAACCAGTGAGGTCCAAATGATAGTGGTTGACACACAAGGACCCTTTCGACTGGGATTGTTTGGAGTTTTCACAGGTAACTATTAATTACTGTGCTTGTTTATATTTGTCAGGTTGATTACCTTTATTGGTGTATTCACTCCTTTTGCCTTATTTTACTTTTTCAAACTCAGAATAGAAAAAATATATGAAGAAAACAAATTAAAATCTAGAGACTTTAGTGCACTTATATATTTTAGATGACAACAGGAAATATTATGCAGAAAGGAGAAGTCCCATATTATGAGATTTTATATTTTATTATGTTCCCTGAATTTCTAGAAAGCATTATAGTTTCCTGCAAGATCTGTTTGTCTGTGAGTGTGTCCGAAAGGGCATTATCATATATCTGCAACTGCTTGCTGGAATTTACTAAAACTTGATAGGAACTTTTACTGCCAGGTGAATGTTATGCACATGTTTTGTTGAGATTCAATTTTTTCTAAACAGGGTAATGGTCCTTTTGTACTTTAAAACTTTAAAAATCATTTTCTTGTTTGATGATTTGTACCTTTAACCCTTCCCCTCATATAGACACTTTCTGATGCCCTGCAGCAGACAGCTTTTTGAAAACATAGTGACAAAAGAAGAAATTGCACAGAACGTGCAATTTCTCCTTTTGCCACAATGTTTTTCACTTTTTTTCATAGGTTATCCATTCAATTCTGGAGATTTTCTATGTTTTGACAAAGTACATTCAAAGTTGTCTGCTGCATAATTGTCGTATGAGGGAAAGGGTTAACCCTTCGCTGCTAAATGCTATTAAAATCTTCTTCAAACAATGGAGGTTCAGGTGAGACAGCTCATAAAGAACTGTCTCTCCTGAAATCTGCATTGTTTGCCACTTAGACATTATTATAAATATTCTGTTTGACAAAAAATCGAGTGGTCCAGTTTTCAACACGTAAGAGTCAACTTTGTGAAATTCGGCAGTGAAAGAGTGAATATTTTCTAACATTTTGGTGTTTGTCACTCTACCAATGTTCTTCTTGTTTACTTTCCAGAGCTTCTTACTTATGAGGTGGATGATGACATAGTGTCTGCTGCCTTTAACGCTCTACCGGTGTTTGACACAGGAGAATCGGTCACTGTGATCAGAAGTCAGACGGCCATCCCAACGTTCTACATCACATTCACGTCATCTAGAGGTTTGTTTGTTGATGCAACTTGTGATTAACCCTTTCCCACTTAGAACACATCTCTAGAGGATGACTTTGAAAACATCTACACAAAAATATGGAAAATCTTCATAAATGAAAGTATATGTTATAGTTATAGAATTGACAAACATTATGGTAAAAGTCGTCTGCTGCAGATGCATTTTAAATATGTCTGTATGTCATTGTGGAAAAAGGGTAATTTTTTAACCTCAATACAAATAATTGTGTCTTTGTAGCAGAGAACTTTTAGAAACATGGTAAAAAAAAATGGTTAATTTGTTACCCCTCTTTTTCCAACAATTATTGATCTCAATTCTGTATTTAAAAAAAGTTTGAATTTTCATCTGCAAGTTTGGAAGCACTAACCCTTTCCCTCATACAACAAATCTGCTACAGATGACTTTGAAAACAATCTTACAAAAACATGGAAAATCTCTATAAATGAAAGTATAATTACTGAAAACAGTTGAGCAATTTCTCCTTTTGTCACAATGTTTACACAAGTCGTCTTCTATAGATATGTTAGAATGTGTCTACAAGTAGTAAAGGGTTAAAAAACACAGCAACAATTAGTTGTAATATAAATATTTCAGGCAGCTTTCCTGACATAGAGGTGCTGGGCCAAAGTGCAACTGGTACTGTTAACAAGACTACAAAAGGGGTACCAGACATGAACATTGTGGCACTGATGTTAGAAGGAAGAGTGTCTCAAAGTTTTGAAGTGTCAGATTTGAATGCAGGCAAAGTAAGTCTAATTCTGTTCAGCGCACATGAACAAAAATGCCAAGTTCTTAATTTCTTGGCCCTTTCTTAAAAATAGCCTTTCCGAAGACATTTCGTAAAAGTGGGTTTCCAACAATGATTTTTAACTCTGTATCAAAGTCCTTCTTGTACAGATGTTAAATTTTGTCCTCTGATTTTTTTTTCCAGGGAGACAACTCTTAAAATATCATATCAAGTAAACAGTTAATGATTTTTTTGTTTTTGATATTTCTGCCTTCAACATTATGTCAGTCATAGCACAGCGTTTCCGGGGTAAATTACCAGTACTGCTGGTAAGCAGCTTATCCTGACATCCTGGTCTTGCCTTCTCAAAGTGCAATGTGAATGATTAACCCTTTCCCACATACAACAAATCTGCATCAGTCAACTTTGAAAATATCTAGGCAAAATCATGGAAACTCTTTTTAAATGAAAGTTAAGTTACTGAAAAAAATTTAAAACATTGTGACAAATGGAGAAATTGCTTGTTTTGAGCAATTTATCTTTTTGTTACAATGTTTTCAAGAGTCGTCTGCTGCAGAGGTCGCAGAAAGAGTCTACAATTGGGAAAGGGTTAACCTAGGCTTATCTTTATAATTTACTTTTATTTCTACCAGGTCAGAACCATTGTGGAAGGCATGTTTGAGGCCAACTGTCCAACAGTCTTTGAGAGCCCGTCTTTAAAGAAACTTTACTTAAACTATGAGCACAGTTCTAGTGACTTTGGAGGCACGATGGTAAAAGACACAGAACCCTTCTGCGGACGCTACTCTCTGAAAAATCCCTGGGCCATGTATAAGACTAAAGAGGATGATGCCTCAATAGCCTTGGCAACTTATAAAATGGTAAATGTTTATCCCTTTCCCACATTTAACAAATCTGCAGCAGACAACTTTTAAAATATCTAGGCCAAAATGTAAAAAAAACTCCCCTTAAATGAATGTAGTATAAATAAAAAGAGTTGAAAACATTGTGGCAAAAGAAGAAATTGCAATTTCTCCTTTTGCCGAAATGTTTTCAAAAGTTGTCTGCTGCAGATGTGTCTTAAAGCGTCTATATTTGTGAAAGGGTTATGGTATTCAAGTCCTTTGAATTGGAAAATATGGAAATATGGAAATATGGAAAAAAGAATGAAGAACTTATGGTTCTTACAACCTTTTACCTGATATTGTTACTTTTGAAGAATCTTTAGCACAAAATGAAAATGAAATATACTACCAAGTAAAAACCTGCAGCAGACGACTTTACAACAGCTAGTCAAAAATATGGAAAATCTCTATAAATAAAAGAATACTTATTGAACAGAATTGAAAACATTGATGGAAACGGCGAAATTGCTCATAATGAGAAATGTTTTCATTTGCCACAATGTTCAAAAGTTGTCTGCTGCAGATATATATAGGAGGGTTTATGTGTGGGAAATGGTTAAATGAGTAATAAGACAGATATGACCCATTCCTCGAAAAAACCAACATTATGGACATTGCGTTATGTATTGACCCAGATAAGCCTGCGAAGGCTATTCCGGGCCGACACTTTCCAGCACTGGGGGATAGAGGTATAGAGTAATGAATCCTGAAACAGAAAGCAAAAAGTGTCTGTCCGGCTTTGTCTGCACAGCATGTTTAGGCTGATCTGGGTCAATACTTTATGTAGTGTCCACAATGTTAGTTTTCTCGTTATTAGGCCACTGAGATAAAAATGTAATTATTTCTGTTTTAGATTTGTTTTGCCTACAAAGGGGTCTTACAGAACAGGATCTACATCATATATACCTTCATGACAGATGACACCAACGAAGTAGAAACATTGACAAGATCCTATACTCATACATTTATGAAGGATTCAAGTACACAGTATGTTAGCTTTAAAATTAAACCTCTTCCTTAAAAATCAAACCTACAGCAGACGACATGTACCAGAACATTTTCGAAAGATGTCTACTATTATATACGGAGATTTTCCATATTTCAGTCTAGCTGTTTTCAAAGTTGTCTGCTGCTATACTTCTATATTTTTTGTTTTAATACAGTCAACCACATGCAGTAGATTACATGTACATCATTTTAGAAAGAAAACATGTATATTCTTGTGTATATAATACAGCAGAATGATATATTTTCAATAACATTTTATTCTGCAGCAGACCTTGTTCATTTCCCTTTCCCACCTGCAGACGCATTTTGACGCAATAGCAGATGACGTCTTTTGAAAACATTGTGGCCAAAGGTGAAATTGCTCATGATGAGCAATTTCTCCTTTGGCCACAATGCTTTCAACTTTATTTTACAAGTGAGTTACCTTATATGGAGATTTTTCAGGTTTTTGTCACTGCTGCAGATTTGTTGTATGTGGTAAAGGATTAATCCCATTTCAAATCATATAAACTGTTAAATATCATGTAATGTGGAGACATTTTTTAATTTTCCCTCAATGTTTTTACTTCAAAATTATACGAATTAAAATGTCATATATATGAGATGAACGTTAATTTCCCAGCAGCAAGTTCATTTTTAGAAAACAATTTTGTTTACGTTTTTCAAGGTCGACAAGATGGTATTACACATGTCATGACATGTTGGCGAGCGTAACCTCGACTACGACGGGTGGTTTAAACTTCCGTGTACAGAGAGTCTGGGTGGTCCGTGGTACAGGGGAAGATATATTTGTTGACGCTGTGTTTATAGGGAAAAAGGAAACAGTAACTGATGAAGGTAATATTTTAATTATAGAAGTCTGTATTTACTAAGCTTTCTAAATTTGAAGAATATTCTGGATTACAAAGTTACACAATTGCTTGCAGGCTAAACCATATGGTTTGTAAATTTAAAATTTAATTGACACTAAAATTGATTGATACATACAGGCCATAATTAATGATAACTGAAACTCAATCAATGAAATTATTATTTTCGATATTTTGTTTAACCCTTTCCCTCAATACAGACGCTTTCTTTTGCCTCTGAAACAGAAGACTTTAGAAAACATCAAGACGGGCAATTGCTCCTTTTGCCACAATGTTTTCCGCTTTTGGTCATTGGTTATCCATTCAATTATAGAGCTTTTCTATTTTTTGACAAAATATATTCAAAGTCGTCTGCTGCAGCATTGTCTAATGAGGGAAAGGGTTGTTTGACTTGTCCAGCTTCTCATTTGGAAATGCCCGCAGCCATTTTTAGGAATATCAAGATTAAAATGTTGAGTTGAGCAGCCAACTCACAGTATAAAACAAGGTCAAATGTCACGAAAGGGCCGGCTGGCCTGAATCTTATAATACTGGTGGCACAGAGGGTTCACAAAATAAATTTCATCAGTCAAAGTGTTCGTAAGTTTTAACCCAATCCCTCATATAGACGCTTTATGACGCCTCTGCAGCAGACGGCTTTTTGAAATCATAGTGACAAAAGAAATTGCACAAAACGTGCAATTTCTCCTTTTGCCACAATGTTTTCCACTTTTAGTCATAGGTTATCCATTCAATTATAGAGATTTTCTATGTTTTGACAAAATACGTTTAAAGTCATCTGCTGCAGAATTGTCGTATGAGGGAAAGGGTTAACATGGAAACCCGTTTGTATTTCAGAGATTTACCTTCGACGTCTCCCACCAGCAATGCCGAATGGTGCCATGATAGACTCTGTGTCTGTCACTGAATCGGCTAATGTCTATGCTGTAACATTAAAGCCGTATGAATGTGGAAACAGTTTTGCATTATTTGAACTGGCTAATGGAGAGGTATGACTTTTTTCATAAATTCACTTGGTTCAAAGATTATAAAATTACATGAATTTATAAATTGCCTAAGACTCCATAACTTAGATTTTAATGTAAAAATAAATTACCCCAAGGAGTATTTCAAAACTGTGAGTTTGTATGTTGTAGGTTTGAGTGTGAATTTGTAATTAAACATTCGAAATGTATATTTTGTGTTAAGAAATAGGACTCTGTATTGTCTGTATGAATATCCTTTTTACCCTTTCCCACCTGCAGACACATTTTGACGCAATAGCAGCAGACGACTTTTGAAAACATTGTGGACAAAGGAGAAATTGCTCATGATGAGCAATTTCTCCTTTGGCCACAATGTTTTCAACTTTATTTAATAATTAAGCTATCTTTTATGGAGATTTTTCATATTTTTGTCACTATGTTTTCAAAGTCGTCTGCTGCAGAATTGTTGTATGTGGGCAAGGGTTAACCATCAAATGCTGAGTACAATTATTTTCTATTTCAGATAAAAAGTGGAGATGTCACAAGCCCAAGTTCCTCGGTGTCCTATGGTTTAAGTAATGGAGGTAATGAGAGACTTTCGGTCTCTAGGACTTCATTTGCTTCTCCACCTGTAAAGGGGTTGATTGATATCACCTTTAATGGAAACTCAAAAAGCAGTAAGTCTTAATGCTTTAAAATTTAACCTGATATGATATCTTAAATTGACTGCTTTGAAAACATAAGGATATGAATATCAAAGTCACCAGTCACAATGATGAAACTACATTTTTGGTGATTTTATTTGTTTAGGAAAACTTATCACAAACTTTATCCATCAATCCTAGATTTTTGTGTCATATTTTTTTTTTAATTAATTGAAATGTTAATTGTAATTATTGATTGTGCAGTTGGGTTCTGTATTAAGCACAAGAGTTATAGCCATTGATATTAAATAGCCAAAAAAGTGGGAGCATCAATGTGACAAAACATTCATTATAATTTTTTTTTTTAGATCTGAATGTGTCGTTAAGTGGATCAAAGTTTCAAAGCGAGCTCGAATCTTTAAATGGTATTGGATCCCTAGCCGTATCTAAGGACGGCAACTGTGCCAATTTTGACATGTCAGTGACCTTCATGACCTTGCCTGGTGACCTTCCAATGATGATGGTAAGTAGGTCAAAAGTCAAAAGGTCTTATTGACTTGTAATTATAAGACAAAATAGATATCAGATGTAGAAAACAGATGAATTACATTTCTGCCAAATAAGGATGTGTTCTAGTGGGATAACACATTGACTAGTTACATTTGAAATTCAATGCCTCCAGTAAAGCAACTGCATGAAACACAATACACATCATGATTTGTATTTAATAGAATATCAGTTTTATCACAATGGCAAGTACTTTTAAGACGCTGTCTGACGCCTCTGCAGCAGACAGCTTTTTGAAAACATGTTGTCAAAAAAAGAAATTTCTCAAGACGAGTAATTTCTCCTTTTGTCACCATGTTTTCAACTCTATTCAATTATTATACTTTCATTTAAATGGAGTTTCCGTCAAAAAATTTGTTTTCAAAGTTGTCTGCAGCAGATTTTTTTGTAAGCGGGAAAGGGTTTATCATGGGTTTCATGGCCCTCTAACACAAGTACTCCACAGAAAATTCTTCTTAGGCAACATACACGTACCTACAAAGTATTTAAGCTCACATCTATGGGGAAATTTTTTATGAAATCTTTATATTCCAAGTTACATCTTCTTCTCAATAAATACACGTATGCTAAAGCTGTTCTAATTTGACAGAGTTAACTCATAGGAAACACCATGAATTAAAAAAAACATCATTCTATGGCAACATGACCACATTTCGATGAAAATGTTGTCATTAATCATAAATTTAGCAATTGTATAAAACTTGTTTATCGGGAATAATATGTTTTAGTAATACTCTTTGAAAACATCTCTCGAATAAATAATTAGTCGCCGGGCAGAAGCCCGCGACTTCTATTTTTAATAGGTTTTCTGAAATCACATGGGAGGGGGGATTATTATTAGAAAGAAACACATTTAGATGTCTTGAACATATTACAATTGTGTTTGTTTAAAAACACTAAGTAATGACACATCTAAAATGAAATAAATATTCCAATGTTTTAGGTATTTACAGTTTCTTTATTTTGACTCGCATTTGTGTTTTTTGTCTTATTTACGAAGAAACAAGAGGTCCCTACTAGACTTGCTGCAGACCGTTATGTGTCAATATCAAGATAAATATCACGTCGAATTCTCCTTTTAATAGCAATTTTAACTTACTAAATGTTGTTTTCATGTTCAAAGAGATGTCTTGATTTGTGTAGAATTCATTTAATAATGTTAATCCATGAATATCTAAAGTAGGAACTGTTTCTAAGCTAAATATAAACTCTATTCCGTTGTGTAGTTTCGTGACCTTTAACATCGATTTTCACGCATGCGCATTTCGATATGAAAAAGTGAGTGATATTATTTTATTTTAGATAAGTACAAGACGAATGTTTGACGCAAAGCGTCAAAGAGAAGCCGCAATATTTCGTTGTACATGTAGAAATAAGAAAAAAAGAACATTTTAAATCCACAAACAATAGAACAATTTAAACTGTAAACGGTAATGCTAATTAGTCGCCGGGCAGAAGCCCGCGACTTCTATTTTTAATAGCTTTTCGGAAATCACATGGGAGGGCGGCTTATTATTAGAAAGAAACAAATCTAGATGATTTGAACATATTACAATTGTGGTTGTTTACGAACACTAATAAATGACACATCTAAAATGAAATAAATATTCCGATTTTTTAATGTTTGCAGTTTTTTTTTATTTCACTCGCATTTAAGTTTTTTGTCTTATTTACGAAGACAAAAGTGGTCCCTTCAAGACGTGAACCAACACCCCCTAATGCAGACTCTTATGTGTCATCATTGAGGTCAATTTCGGATTCTCATTTTAATAGCAATTTTAACTTACTAAATGTTGTTTTCATGTTCAAAGAGATGTCTTGATTTGTGTAGAATTCATTTAATAATGTTAATCCATGAATATCTAAAGTAGGAACTGTTTCTAAGCTAAATATAGACCCTATTCTGTTGTGTAGTTTCGTGACCTTTAACATCGATTTTCGCGCATGCGCATTTCGATATGAAAAAGCGAGTGATATTATTTTATTTTAGACAAGTACAAGACGAATGTTTGACGCAAAGCGTCAAAGAGAAGCCGCAATATTTCGTTGTACATGTAGAAATAAGAAAAAAAGAACATTTTTAAATCCACAAACAATAGAACAATTTAAACTGTAGACGGTAATGCTGATATATTTCTCTTTTTGAAGACTTTTGTTTTCTTCAAATTACCTCCCTTTAAAGCAATACCAGGATATTTACCTTGCGATTCGAATAAGATTGACAAACATTGAAATTATATGAATGAATACTATTATTTAAATAAGTAACAACAGCAAAATTAAATTTAAGCCAAGATAAATGTGTACACATTTCGTTAATTTTTTATAGATACCCTAATGTATAGGTATGAATATAAACTTTATAAGCAAATGTTTGAATAGACTAAGGTAAGTCAAGAATACATAAATAAATCAATGCAGTCTTTTCCGGCGACATTGATGCCTTGCATCAACTTTCTCTTGTATATTTCTTTTGAAGACTTTTGTTCACTTCAAATTACCTCCCTTTAAGCAATACCAGGATATTTACCTTGTGATTCGAATAAGATTGACAAACATTGAAATTATATGAATGAATACTATTATTTAAATAAGTAACAACAGTAAAATTAAATTTAAGCCAAGATAAATGTGTACACATTTCGTTATTTTTTTTATAGATACCCTAATGTATAGGTATGAATATAAAATTTATAACCAAATGTTTTCATTTCAATGTTCCGAGTGTATGTATAGACTAATGAAAGTCAAGAATACATAAATAAATCAATGCAGTCTTTTCCGGCTACATTGATGCCTTGCATCAACTTTCTCTTGTGTTATACTAATGAAGAATAAGTTTGACTTGAAAATATCATGAGAAAAGGTGCCATTACTTGTTTTACAACAGAGTCTTCAAATGTTGCCTGTATAAGAGAAAGACTAAACTTCATCAAAAGGATTAAATTTCACTGGATACAATTACTAAAAATCTTGAATTGACCCTGGTTGTCTGATGTTTTCAGGTCAACTACAGTTTATTGACTGGAATTGATGCTAGAGGAAGCATCACTGGAAATGTTAATGGTGGTCTTTATTATGAACCTTTAACTGGGGATATGATTTCTACCGTACATGACCAACCTCAGGTCCGAGTGTTCATCAACGATGTTCCGACATCATGTGGAGTGGACTGTACTTTTGAGTGGAGCTCGGCAGCAACGCCTACTGTTACAGGAGTCACACCCACTTCAGGTAAATTTTGCCCTGGTTTTCTTGATCACTTTACTCATGTACTATTTTATGACCATTTTAATTTAACAATTTCTTAAGTGATGGGAATGATGCACAATTTAACCCTTTCTCTCATGCAGACGCTTCTGAAGCAGACTATATTTGAAATCATAGTGGCAAATGGAGAAATTGCTCATGATGAGCAATTTCTCCATTTGTCACAATGATTTCAACTCTATTCAATAATCATACTATCATTTATCTATTTTGGACTTGATAATTTTAAAGTTGTATGCTGCAGATTTGCTGTATGTGGGAAAGGGTTAAGGTATACCTAAACATGGAATACAGAGAAGTGTTAACCAGATGATATATTGTCTGCGTTGAAAATATCTAGAAAAATTATAGATCTAACATCTCTAAGATTGTAAAATGAAATTTTGATACCTAGTTGAAATCATTGTGGGAAAAGAGAAGGATAAATCAAGGACCATAACTTCACTGTATATTTTGCCAAATTATTATTCTTGTTTTTCTTTTAAAGTTCATCATATGAGCTTTAATTGGAACCTCCTTTTTGTGATGTTGTGTTATATAAGCTTTATCTCATCCTACAATTGATATGATTTCCACAGGAACAAGTGCGTTATCCACACGGGTAACAATCACAGGGACTGGCTTTAACTCCTTCCCCTCCAACAACACAGTGACAATAGGGGGCGTGGCCTGTACAGTGGACGCCGCCACAACCACTTCCATTACTTGTGATGTAGGAAATGGCCCGGTTGGTGACCATAAAGTGGTGGTCAATGTCAATGACATGGGAGAAGCTGATCATGGAGGAAGTGACTTGATGTTTACATACACTGCAAGTGTGTCTGCGATAAATCCATCCAGTGGCAGTCTGGGAGGTAGGACATTCGATCATTTGATCAAATTGATATGTATTATCGCTTGGTTTATTATACATGTATACATTTAAAATCACTGGTACTTTATAGCTGATGTTTTATTATATTACTATATGTATTGCTATACAATTGTTTAGTATGTATATGTTGCAATAACATGTAAAATGTTATGCAAATAAAGAACTTGAACTTGAACTTGAAATTATAACCATTCTGAAAGTTTTCCACAGTCTCTTTAATGGTTGTTATATCGTTATTGATAGATTTACAAATTTAGTGCAGATAAAAGTATAAATATTGAATAGAGTTCAAAACAATGTGGCAAAAGGAGAAATTATGGGTAAATTATAACCATGTTTTTCTTTAACCACTCGGTTTTTAAAATGTTGCTTAAATCTTTCCCTCATATAGACGCTTTCTGACGCCTCTGCAGCAGACGGCTTTTTGAAAACATAGTGACAAAAGAAGAAATTGCTCAAAATGAGCAATTTCTCCTTTTGACACAATGTTTTCCACTTTTTGTCATAGGTTATCCATTCAATTAAAGAGATTTCCTATTTTTTGACAAATAATAAGTCGTCTGCTGCAAAATTGTCATATGAGGGAAAGGGTTAAAAAAAGATACATCAAAATGGATCTATGTAGGAAAGAGTTAGATAGATTTGAATGTGATATTTCAATTAACATTATA
Source organism: Serripes groenlandicus (assembly GCA_031761405.1). NCBI lineage: Eukaryota > Metazoa > Mollusca > Bivalvia > Cardiida > Cardiidae > Serripes > Serripes groenlandicus. The sequence continues at coordinate 113,009,874 of JASEVX010000003.1, forward strand.
TTTGTTTACATAGGAGGTCTGTTGGTAACATTGACTGGCTATGGGTTCAAATCTGGAGCTACAGCAACCATCAACGCAAACCCTTGTGACGTTGTAACTGTCCAAGCTGACGAACTGACATGCACCGTGCCAGCCTCAGTAAGTTTGTTTCTGTTCATGTTCTTAAAGTATAATCCGTTTCCCACCTGCGCATGTTTTTAATTGAATCTGCAGCAGGCAATTTTAGCAAATATTGTAGCAAAAGGAGAAATTGCTCATGATAGAGAATTGATGCATTGCATCAAAAATTCTATATAGTTTAAAAAAAACAAAAAACATTACATAATAGGGTACTGTATCCTTAGTGATTCATAATATAACTATTTTCGCATCTATGTATCTATATCATATTTCATACCCCGTAATGCATAATATCTTTACGTTCCAATATATATATATATATGTCTTTATCATATTTAAATACCTCATGATCCATAATATCATAATGTTCACATAGGTATGTCTATATCATATTTTTCATACCTGATGTTATCTTCACATATATATGTCTTTAGCATATGTTCATACCGCATGATCCATAATATCATTATGTTCACATATATATGTCTTTATCATATTGTCATACCTTGTGATCCATGATATCGTTATGTTCACATATATATGTCTATTTCATTATGTTCACTTATATATGTCTCTATATCATATTTTCATACTAACTGACCTCCTACATTACAGAGTACAGCTGGATCCTTTGATGTCATTGTTGTTCAAGGCATTGTCACTCTGAATGGCCCCAGTTTTAGTTACAGTTCATCTTTGACCGCCACAGTGAACACTGTCAGTCCATCTGTCATTCCTGTCACAGGTAAATAGTATACTAACTGTACACAACCATGAAATATTTTTGTCTTGAGTTTCAAGGTGATGTTATCTGAAACAGATAAACCCTTTTCCACATACAGCCAATCTGCAGCAGACATACTGATGAACCTATTTGATAACAAATATTCAAAACACTTTAACCCTTTCCTTCATATGACAATTCTGCAGCAGACGACTTTGAACGTATTTTGTCAAAACATAGAAAATCTCCATAATTGAATGGATAACCTATGGCAAAAAGTGGAAAACATTGTGGCAAAAGGAGAAATTGCACGTTTTGTGCAATTTCTTCTTTTGTCACTATGTTTTCAAAATGCCGTCTACTGCAGAGGCGTCAGAAAGCGTCTATATGAGGGAAAGGGTTAAAGAGGTTAAACTTAAACTTGCTTTTCAGGAAGCACAGTCACCATAAGTGGGACATCATTTGGCAGTACTCAGCATACAGTGATGATAGGTTCCCAGCTGGTAACATTGACATCATGGTCAAATACACAGATTGTTATAGAAACTGGATTGCTATTTGCTGGGATCCATCAGCTAAAAATAGAAACAGGAAATGGATATGCTATGAATGGGTGAGTTTGATTGGCTGAAATGAGTGAACATATTTGAACAGCTATAGAATTTTTCTGTACCTTTATTGTGAAAATTAATTGACCGCAGACGGGTGAATGCAAAATTTGGATCACTGCAATGAAAAATACTTAATAGCTACATATCCTACGTATAACCCAGACTGGCTATGTACACCAATTAAAAACATATTCACAAAAGTACTGTATCTTCCTATTTTCAAGTGCAGTGGACCAACTGATGCCTAATGCATTTCAATGTCTGTGTGTGGTCTGCCTTAGAATTTACACTTCAGTTCACTCTGTCTATCTGTCGTCGGTTGGTAAGATGGCTACACTTTGACTGAAAAGGCCAAAAGCATGGCTCGAGACAGCCTTGAAAACACTGTGGCATTATGAGCTATCAAGCTTTAGAAAACATTTTTCAAAAGATGTCTGCTATATATTCATCAAATTGGGTTAAACATGATGATATTTTTGTGATTTTTACAGGTCTAATAGTCGTCCCGAGGTCAATGTTGACTTAACCGTGACCAATGTTTATCCACTGCAAGGGTCAATACTGGGAGGCACTGAACTGACCATCACAGGAAGTGGTTTTGGGACCAATGTCTCACTGGTCGATGTTGATGTAGGAGATATCAATTGTGTTGTCTCGGCTCTTACTGACACGAAAATCAAGTGTAAAACTGGGTATGCCGGACGAGTCCACAAAGTAACAAATGGAGGCACTGATCGAGGTATGTTTATGTTTCAGTAGAATGGATTCCTTAAACACTTTCCCATTTACAAACACATTTTGAGGTATTTGTAGCAATGAGCTTTTGAAAATATTGTGGCAAAAGGTGAAATTTTCTACTGTTTTTAATAGTTTTTTGAATATAGCGCTTCTAATTTTCTAGATGTTACAATTTTATTCTTAAGATGTTTTCAAAGCAGTCCAACATGTTATTGAAAATGACAAATCAGACAAATGGTTAATGGCAAACATGGTTATTACAAATGGCTTAAACAATTCCCACATACAGCAAGTCTGCAGCAGACAACTTTAAAAACATCTAGGCAAAAAAATGAATCTACAAATGAAATTATAGTTATTGCAACGGCATCAATTTCTAAATTAGAGACGGGTTGAAAAACGCATATCCGGTAATGGGTGTAATCAGTATTATTCATTACATTTTTCAGCATTCGGTGTGTACTATGCCTTTGATAGACCATATATTAGTATTGAAGCAGGAGATTCTGTACAGTGGACCTGGACAACCCCAGATTTTGTAAATGATGTGGTCCATGGCATAGTAGAAGTAGACACGGCCAGTTCCAAGACACCTAAAGACGGGGGATTCAACAGTGGTACCCCAGTCAAAAATGGTAAATTCAATTTATTTATCAAATGATTAAACAAGAAGGAGGGAAGTTGAAGTTTGATATAAATGTTATAAACCTATATAGTGAGTACCTGGTTTAACCATTTTCTACATACAGCAGATCGTGTTATTCAATTTATTCAATATTTATTGAAAATAAGGGTAGATACGATATGTATAGTGATTTGTGTATTCATATTTATTGAATTAACCCTTTCCCATCCATGTCCTGATGCAATTTAACCCTTTCCCTCATATAGACGCTTTCTGACGCCTCTGAAGCAGACAGCTTTTTCAAAACATAGTGACAAAAAAAGAAATTGCACAAAACGTGCAATTTCTCCTTTTGCCATAATGTTTTCCACTTTTAGTCATAGGTTATCCATTCAATTATAGAGATTTTCCATTTTTTGACAAAATACGTTCAAAGTCGTCTGCTGCAGAATTGTCGTATGAGGGAGAGGGTTAAGTAGATGCAGTTTCACATGTATGCAGCAGACGACTTTTGTCAAAAATTAATGCCATTCTTTTCAATTAAAATATCTTCATTTAAAGTATTTTTTGCTTTTCCCCCTAAATATTTTCAAATTCATCTGCTGCAGATTTGTTGTATGTGGGAAGGTGTTAACAATATTTTTAATTTCTCATTTAGGACAGTTTACGTACCAGTTTAATGAAGTGGGTGAATACTACGTGTGGAGTGGATACAATGATATCTGGAATATAAAGAATTACGCAGGAACGGTGAATGTGGTAGAGGCCGTTTCCACACTAGCTGAGGTGAAAGTTGACGTTTCTGGGAAAGAAGCTATTTACAATGTTGGAGGTGGGTGATATTGAAATGTACCTTTGTTTGTCAAATAGAATTAAACGATTCATCTTTTCCCATATACAGATACATTCATTTTGAAGCATCTGCAGCAGAAGACTTTGGATGCTATTGTTGCGAAAGAAGATTTCTGATCCTGATGCACAATTACTTTTTGTTTAGCTACAATGTTTAAACTCTGCATTCTATTTGCATTTATGAAATATTCTTACAAAACATAACGGACCATGTCAAAAAAAACAGAACATGAGACATTTAAGATCCAAATCAACCGGAACATCTAAACAATCTGACCTTGATCTTTTCCATTGGCCGTTAAGTGGTACAAGCATCATGCAAGCTTCTGTAGAGCAATAATGACCAAAATTAAACTATTCAAGTATGCAAGCTAATTACATTTTAATCGTCATTATTTTCACGTCATACAATGACTTTAAAAATGGTAGTAATTGCTTTCCTTTCATGGAGCTGAGGATTGTTGGGTTAGCATCATGACTGACTTGCTGGTAACAGGATAAATGAACAAGTAGTACTGGTAACTTACCCAAGAAATGCTTTGATATAACTGAAAGAATATTGAAGGCAGCATAAAACACCACTATTTTCAAAACCTCTGAAAATTCATTTTCGTGTGAATTAACTGAAATATTTTCAATGCTTGTAGGTTCCTCAGATCCCTCCGATAGTTCATCATGTCAATCTATCATCTCCTCTAGAGATGGATGCTCCGACAGTCTACCAACAGGGGGTGACTCAAGCAAATTTAACTTTGCTTTCTGGATCTGCAGTACTCCAAACATTACATCAATAGATCAACGTAATGGTACAACAAAAACCATCATCACTATCAGTGGTGAGGGATTCTCTACGTCTGATTGTCAAAATGAAGTCACCATTGGCGGTGCCCTGTGTACAACAAAATCATCTACTCCAACTTCCATCACATGCCAGATGGCAAAGACAGGGGAGCCAGAAATCGGTCTTTTACAGGAAGTATCGGTCCGTGTTGGGAACCGTGGAACAGCTCTTCTCAGCATAATGCCCCTACAGGAAAGAAGTTTTGCATTGATTCCTAATATCGATTCAATAACTCCAGAATCAGGATCCTTGGTTGGTGGGGCTCTTTTGACCATGTCCGGGTTTGGACTTAATAACTCTCCCTTTGTTGAAGTGAATGGCTTTCAATGTCCTATTGTATCCAGCTCCTACACACAAATAGTATGTGAGACTCCCAGCTCGGCATCACAACAGACTGTAGATGTTAGTGCCAGAGTCAATATTGGTGGAAGTCCGTATCCTGTCAGCTGTGAGACTGATACAGAAGCTTGTAGATATGCTTACCTGACAATTCAAACGTCTACTGTTGATTCCATCACTCCAAATACAATGAGTAGTTCCCTGTCTTTCACCGTCACAGGCACAGATTTAGGTACTAATACAACAGAGATTGAAGTTACAATAGGTGGAGAGCTGGGAACAATCACATCTGTGACAAACACTGAATTGAATGGTACTATCTCAAATTTGCCAGTCGGAACAAATGATGTTTTTGTTAAAGTGAAATATTATGGGAAAGCTTCTGGAGATTTGACGATGACAAGCAATGCTGCGATAACTAGTGTGACTCCATCCTCAGGTAGTGTCCACGGAGAAACAACAGTTACCATTGTTGGTAACGGATTTGTGACAGGCAAAACCACTGTATCTGTAGGTGGAAGTACATGTAATGTACAGTCTGTCAGTCTATCCCAGGTCGTATGTGTCACATCTGCTCATGCTGCTGGCGCTGTTAATGTGGCAGTTACCTCAAACAGTGTCAGTTTTCCAACAGCGTCTTATTCCTATGCAACAGGTTCAACTCCAACAGTAACATCGATTAACCCAGCTAGTGCTGTTTCAGGCACATCAGTTACAATTACAGGTGAAAATCTTAATGGGGCTACAGTCACAGTAACTCTTGATGATGCTCCGTGTACAGTGTCATCAAATACTGGTATCCAGATTGTTTGTACGCTAGGAGATCATGCGACAGGTACCGCGCCAGTGTCAGTGCATGTGTCAGATTCCGGAGCTTCAAACACAGATGTCGAGTTTGAGTATGAGCTGGCCTTAACTAGCATCAGTCCAACTACAGGTAATTCATTCAAAGTCTATTTCTGCTTGTTATATTATATCTTAGACCTTTTTCCATTAACAGACACATCTGCAGCGGACAACCTTTGAAAACATTGTGGCAAAAGGAGAAATGGCTAAGTATGAGAACTTTTTCCATTTGCCACAGTGTTTTCAACTCTATTCAATCATTACAATTTCATTTAAAGAGATTTTCCATATTTTTACATGGATGCTTTCAATGTCGTCTGCTGCAGATTTGTTGGATATGGGAAAGGGTTCACCTTACTCCATCCATTTCTCCAGATCTCTTTTAACTTAGATGAGTAGAAAAATAGAACATCTTAATAATGATGACCGAAAAATGTTTGATATTTGTAATAAAAGCTTTTTATTTACCCTCCCCACCCTCACCCCCTTGTTTTTCCAAAAAGGATATTAAATGTAACAAATGTTCTGTTTCAAGAAAAGAGTAAACTGGATTTCTGTTCTATTTAACAGGCTTTTTGACCTATTAATAAGGATATCTGTTATTTTAATCTACAGGTGGAGTCGGAGGGGGTCAAACAGTGACCTTGGCAGGAACTGGATTTGACAATTCCGTAACAGTAACAATTTGTTCTACGCAATGTGTAAGAGTTACCTATACAACAACCCAGTTTATATGTAAAACACCTGCAAAAACAGGTTAGTAGTTAAATTAATTATATTTTATCAACTTTTGTTAATCAACATATGGGCTTATTTGCTTTTTTTTATGAAAAATAAACAGTATTTAGTATGATTGTATTTGTGCTGCCTGCCATGGCATTAAGGGATCACTTTTTAGCCTGTCTGTTTTTCAAAGAAAAAAGATCGGGCTATTGTGATACCATCATTGGTGTTGGCATTGTCACAAATCATTAACCTCACCTCACAAAACCGTTCAACATTTTCAAATGAGACTTGGTAAACATGTTCCTAACGAGCGGTCATGTTTGCTGTCTGTATTTCTGTTTCATGCCTTTACTTGACCCTTTCTTTCATACAAGGAATCATCAGGCAAAAATATGAAAATCTCTATAAATGAAAGTATGATCATTGAATATAGTTAAATACATTTTTGCTTTTAAAAGGGAACATTTCTAATCAAGAGCAATTTCGCGTTTTCGAAGAATGTCGTCTGCAGCAGATGTATCAAAACGAGTATGCAAGTGGGAAAAGGTTAATTGGTCGTAGGCAACACAGTCATGACATTGTGTCTTGTCCTTATTGGTTATTTAACCCTTTCCCACATACAGATGCTTTCCGACGCCTCTGCAGCAGACGACTTTTGAAAACAGTGTGGCAAAAGGACAAATTGCTCATAAAGAGCAATTTCTACTTTTGCCACACTGTTTTCAACATATTCAAGAATTATACTTTCATTTTTCAAAGTTGTCTGCTGTTGATTTGTTGTATGTAGGAAAGGGGGGTTAAACAAAATGAGTCAAAGTAAGCTAATTTTTGTTGATTTAATGTGATCAATTTTCTTTACACATTTAATTACATTTATATTTATTTCATCTGCATCATGTCTTATTTATTTATGTCTATTCAGCCCAAACCTGTGATGTTACCTTAACTGTTAATGGACTGACAAAAAGTTTGTCCGGTGTTTATACGTATGACGCATCAATGACTCCAACAGTATCGAGTGTGACCCCTAGACGGGGCGGTACAGGAGGTGGGACCACCATCACCGTTACTGGTACTGGGTTTGGGTAGGAACCTTAGATTAGACTTATTTATTATATGTTGATTGTTAACCCTTTACCGAATTTAGATGCTTTCTGAAGCCTCTGCAGCAGACTACTTTTGAAAACATTGTGGCAAAATGAGATATTGCTCATGTTGAGCAATTTCCCTATTTGGCACAGTGTTATTTGATAATTGTTTTGTCATTTATAGAAGGCGTCAATACTTTTCCCAATATGTTTTCAAAGTCGTTTACTACAGAATAATTGTATGTAGGAATAGCGTTAAACAACTTTTAACCTCTCCAATTAATCACCCTTGATGTTTGCATTCTTGTTACTCAACAAATTCTCGTATGGCAAGACAATCACTCAGCCAGTTTTCCTGTTTAATTACTCATGCTCGTGTTAGAAAATCTCAATGGTTGATCAGCTCTTCTGGGATTCATGTATAGAATCACAAGGTTTTTCTCTACTTCTGAGTCAATGTCTCCGTTAACCCTTTCCCTCATATAGACGCTTTTCGACACCTCTGCAGCAGAAGACTTTTTGAAAACATAGTGACAAAAGAAGAAATTGCTCAAAACAAGTAATTTCTCCTTTTGACACAATATTTTCCACTTTTCGTCATAGGTTATCCATTCAATTATAGAGATTTTCTATATTTTGACAAAATATGTTCGAAGTCGTCTGCTGCAGAATTGTCGTATGAGGGAAATGGTTAACCTTTTCCCACACACAGACGCTGTCTGAAACCTCTGCATTAGGCAAGTTTTGAAAACATTGTGGCAAAAGGAGTTGTTCATTATCAAAATTTCCTCTGTCACATTGTTTTCTACTTTATTCAATAATTATTCTTTGATTCATAGAGAGAATCCATTTGTTTGTCAAAAAGGTTTCAAACTTTGTTGGAAAACCCCCAGAAATACTTCAAAATGACCCTTACATCAGGTCCGTTCTCTGAAATGGGTGTTACAGAAGGGTAGGTCATCAGTGATCCTTTTTATACCCTTTTCGAAGAAGAGGGGGTATATAGGAGTCACTGTGTCGGGCAGTCTGTCGGTCGGTCGGTCGGTCGGAAGCCATATTTTGTCCGGCCTATTTCTTACAAACCACTTGGTGGAATTCAATTAAATTTTACATGAAGTTTCTATACCAAGAGGAGATGTGCATATCATAAAGGGGTTACAATTGCATGATATTTTACAGAGTTATGGCCCTTTTACTAATTAAGTTTTGGTGTAGGTCAAGGTGCTGTTTAGGGGGTATTTATCATCTTCAGTGATAGTTCTAGTTTGTGTAGTTTATTAACCCTTTCCTACATACAACAAATCTCCATCAGACAATTTTGAAAATATCTGTGCAAAAATATGGAAACCTTCCAAAAATAAATGTATAATTATTGAATAGAGTTGGAAATCATTGTGGCAAAGGGAGGAATTGCTCATTATAAAAAAGGCATCTCTATGTGGGAAAAGTTTAATAAAGCGGTAATCATTATTTCAGAACAACCCTGGGAGATGTGAGTGTCAGCATAGATGGCGCTGCATGCGTTGCATCAACCGTTATCTCCACCCAGATCGAGTGTGTGACCGGTGAACATGCGGGATCTGGTGATACTAAAGTTGACGTTGAAATAGGTGGCAATGGGATTGCTCAAGAGGTAAAAGTGTTCTTCTTTTCATAATTACATTATGTAAATATTTGAGCCACACTTTCGAAAAATATTATGGGTAAAGGAGCAATTGCTCTATGAAAGCATTTTCTCATTATGTATTTTCCGTTTTGTCAAGAAATCATACTTTCATTTCTCTTGATTTTCTACTTTTATGTCATGAAAGATTTTATAAAAATTATGTATAGCATCAGATGAAGCATCAATATTTACAAATAAACACAAATGGATTTAAGTTTTAAGCTTTTACCCTATCCCTAATGGAACAATTCAGAAGCAGATGACTTTAAAAACATCCAGGCAAAAAAAAATGGAAAATATCTATAAATGAAAGAAAACATATGGAATAGAGTTAAAAATATTGTGTCAAAAGGAGAAACTACAAATGATGAAAGTTGTCTGCTGAAGATACATTGAAATGCTGCAAAAAGGTGAAACAGGGATATCAAACATGTAGTTACAAATCAAATATGTTAAAAAATCTTGTAGAAAGAAGTTGTTGTCATGATTTATGACACTTATAACAGTCTGAATGATTCCATTACAGGGTACAAGTGGAGATGCAGATTTCCAGTATATAGACGTTTGGTCCTCTACATTTACCTGGGGAGGTGGTCCTTTACCCGAGGCGGGAGATTTTGTTGTTGTTCCAACTGGACAAACTCTTATACTGGACACAGATACACCAGTTCTGAAATTCCTTCTTATTCAAGGTTTGTTGTAATTGAGACATAAATAACCCTAACAACTCTAAAATCATCTACACAAAAATATGAAAACTCACTATTAACCCTTTCCCTCATATAGACGCTTTCTGACGCCTCTGCAGCGGACGGCTTTTTAAAAACATAACGACAAAAGAAAAAATTACACAAAACGTGCAATATCTCCTTTTGCCACAATGTTTTCCACTTTTTGTCATAGGTTATCCATTCAATTATGGAGATTTCCTATGTTTTGACTAAATATGTTCAAAGTCGTCTGCTGCAGAATTATCGTATGAGGGAAAGGGTTGATGCAAGTACAATTTTTGAAAAGAGTTTAAAACATTGTGTGGTAAAAGGAGAAATTGCTCATTATGAATAATTTCTCCGGTTTCCTACAATGTTTTCAAAAGTTGTCTGCTGTTGTCTATATTGGTTCCTTGCTTTTCAACTTCAACTCCTGCACTTGTTTGTTATACATGTATAAATATTCCCTCAAAATAGAATTCCCTTTCAAAAGTTCAATTTTTATTCAACTATATAAAGCAAATAAATAAATAATTTTTTCCACACAAACTGGTCAAAGGAAGCAGACATCGAGCGTGATTAATATAAGCTGAAATCTTGCTTCACAATCGATGTAAAATGAATAAGTTTTTAATTAAATAAATGTAGAAGTATAAACAAAGGGCTTTTATAACTTTCAGGTGGCAAACTGATATTTGATGCAAAGAATATTGAATTGAAAGCCGAAATTATCATGATCACTGATGGAGGTCTGTTACAGGTAAGATTTACTTCACTGCAGAAGACTTATGAAATTACGAAATGGTAACTGGAGAAATGAATTTATATAATAAGCTTGTGATGAGCATTTTTTTCTGTCGCCACAATGTTTTCAACTCTATTAAAACATTATATTGTAATTATACCCCCTTCTTTAAGAAGAGGTATATAGTAGTCACTGTGTTGTGCTGTCGGTCAGTCGGTCGGTCGGAAGCCATACTTTGTCTGGCCTATTTCTTACAAACCACTGGATGGAATTCAATAACATTTTACATGAAGCTTCTATACCAAGAGGAGATGTGCATATCCTAAAGGTCTTACAATTGCATGTTATTTTACAGAGTAATGGCCCTTTTACTTATTAAGTTATGGTGTAGGTCAAGGTGCTATTTAGCGCGTATTTATCATCTTCAGTGATAGTTCTAGTTTGAATAGATGTTCTGCTGCTGGTTTTTTGTATGTGGGAAAGAGTTAGTTTTCCACGTGTTACTGTTTATTTCTCAGATATTTCAAAGTTGGCAACTCTAAAAATACAATATCGGATAAAATGGTTTACCTTTTCCTACATACAACGAATCCGAAGCAAATGACTTTCGAAAATATCTTGACGAAACTATGGAAAATATCTACAATTGAAAGAATAATTAATGAATAGAGTTCAAACATTAAAGCAATATGAGAAATTGTTCATCATCAGCAATTTTTCTTTTTTTCTACAATATTTTCACAAAAAGTCCGCTGTAGATGTATGAAAGGCTTAACCTGATTCTTTATTACTTTGCAGCAGACTGCATTTGAAAACATTCTTTATGAAGCTGTTTTTTAACTTATAACAAAGCAATGTCTCCTTTTGTTTTAATATTTTCCACTCTATCTCAAAAAAAATATTCAGCATGTTATTAGATTTTATATCAGATTCTTTCAATTTATTTGCAATTTTGAAGAGAAACTTTTAAACTTTTTTATGTTAGAAACAGTGAAAAAAGAGAAAGTAGGAATTGCTCTATCAATTTCATGATGTACCATTAATAGAAATGTTTTTTAAAAACTGCTGAGTAAATAATGTAACTTCTCGAAATTTGGAGTCGAGAGTATTGTGGGAAAAGTAGAATATGATAATTACAAAAAAAATCTTTTAGGGGTTTTAGAAACCTTGTTTGGACATGTGACATGAGTAGTCTTTATCAGCAAACAAGTACTAAACCTAGTACCTAATCCTTTATCCCTTTCCTACATAAGACAAATCTGCAGCGGACAACTTTGAAAACCTAATCCAAGCAAACGCCACTGAAAATCTCTGTTAATGAAGGTATAATTACTAAAAAAGTTGACAACATTGTGACAAAAGGGGAAATTGCTTTTTTTTAGCAATTTATCCTTTTGCCTCAATGTTTTCAAAAGTCGTCTGCTGCGGAGGCGTCCGAAAGCGGCTATAAGTGGGAAGTCATGTTATTGAAGCCTTTTCTAGTCGATTCAGATGAAAGACCAATAACAATCATAACGAAATTCCTTTCCTTACAGGTAGGAACAGAGGACCAGCCCTTCCAGCACAAAGCCATTATCACCTTATATGGGCATCATAGAAGTAAAGAATTGCCCATCTATGGTACTAAAGTCCTTGCTGTTCGAAACGGTACTCTCGATTTACATGGTAAGTTTTCTATGATACTAATGTCCACACTATTAGAAAAGGAACTGTAAATTGTCTTTTATAATATTTATTTTATACCAAAAACCATGGCTATATAAAATTGTATTTGCAATTTACATGGTAAAGTTCTATATCGGTAACATTTTAACCCTTTCCCACCTATAGACACATCTACAGCTGATGACTTTTGAAAACATCGTGAAAAAAGGAGAAATTGCTCAAAACAAGCAATTTCTCCTTTTGCCACAATGTTTTTCATGTTTTTGCCTAGATATTTTCAAAGTCGTCTGCTGCAGATTTATTGTATGTGGGAAAGGATTAAAAAAAATGAAGACCAAGATGAGTCCAACTCTGAGCTGTCAGAAAGCTGTAAAATTGATATGACCACACTTATAAAGTTTAAGAGTGTATTTTAATGTTTTAACTTAGGTATTGAAATACTTCAAACATGGACCAGACTGGCAACAACAGCAGCTCTGGGTTCCAGCACCCTTCAACTTCAGGCCCCTGTGGAATGGAATTTAGGCGATGAAATTGTGGTAGCTTCCACTGGGCACCGCCATACACAGACTGAGAATGAGAAAAAGACGATAAGTGCAATCTCAGCTGACAAAATGACCTTGACCTTAAATACGCCCCTTGAAGCAAAACATTTTGGTACGGAAGAAACATTTGATGGAACCCTTGTAGAATTCCGGGCAGAGGTTGGGTTGTTGACCCATAATGTGGTCGTGAGGGGTAATACAGACCCACAGTGGGCGGATGAGATTAAGGCGTGTCCAGCAGGATTTGATACAGGTACAGTATTAACATTATTAGCATAGTTTTGATGGAATATTAATTTTTAAGCTCACCTGAGCACAATGAGATAACAGGATGTGAAATGAAATTTTATGATAGATGTTCTTTCGCTCACATATTTGAACAGTAACTGGTTAACCTACTCCCTGGCTTTCTAGGACAGTATTTTATATAATGTTTTTTTAGCTTGGATGAATTTTTAATCCTCTAGATAGAAAAACCAATGAAGCTGGGTTGCATTGACTTTTGTCAATTGTCGAAAATAAACTGAATTAGCTCTTTTCAGTGTCTGGAAAAATGAGAAAAATTCAGTGATACAAGCAGCTACTTATTTTTCATAATGTTTCTTAAATGTTACCTACTTACCAGGTTTCAAATGTCATCTGCAGAAGGTAAACACTTATCATCAAGAATTTTGAGGCATCTACAGCATACAATTTTTGAAAACATTGTGGCAAAAGTAGAAATTGCTCATCATGAGCAATTTCTCAATTTGCCACAATGTTTGGAACACTAATTAATAATTCTACTTTCCTTAATGGTGATTTTCCTTATTTTTGTATAGATTTTTTGAAAGTCGTCTCCTGCCAATTTGCTGTATGTGGAAAAGTGTTCAGCTAGACCTAATTTTATATATTCTTCTCAATACAGGAGAGTTTGCTACACAAACCTGTTTCCTTGGACGTTTTGGCGATGAAATTGGTAGCAGCCAGTTTGGAGGTATGATTCTCATACATTCACCAGTGGAGGATACACAAGAAGCTTTAGCAAGACTTTCATACATTGAGGTTACATTTGCTGGTCAAGCTTTTCGACTGGGCAGATACCCCATCCATTTCCACTTAAATGGAGATATGTCCAGCAGCTATGTACGAGGTGTCGGTATTCATCATACATTTAACAGGGCTGTCAACATTCATGGATCTCATAATACAATTGTTGAGAACACCGTCATTTATAATATAATGGGCGGAGCTTTCTTCTTGGAGGATGGCATTGAGACAAATAACACCTTCCAATATAATCTTGCTGTTTTTGTCAGGGAATCCTCCAGTTTACTCAATGATGACATCACACCAGCCTCTTTCTGGGTGACCAATCCAAACAACATTATCAGACACAATGCCGCTGCAGGAGGAACACATTTTGGATACTGGTATCGTATGCATAACAATCCAGAAGGGCCATCTTTTACCACTACTGTATGTCCAAAACAAATCCCATTGGGTGAATTCTACAATAATACCGCCCATTCCTTTGGATGGTTTGGTTTATGGCTTTTCCCAGATTATTTCCCAAAGGTTGGAGGTTGTGGAAGTGGAGCAAACCAGCCTGCAGTTTTCCGAAAACTTTACGCATGGAACAACGAAAAAGGTGCAGAGTGTGTCAACTGTGGAGCTACCCAATTTGAAGATTTTGTTTTAGTACAAAATCAGAAGGCGGGATATGAAGGCAAGCAGATTATTGGTGTCTCAAAGTTTACCGATGACAGCCCTATGGTAAAAGATAGTTTGATTGTAGCTCGGACAACAGTTATAGCCGATGGCACACAGGGCTCTACCATAAGTGGTATTGTGTTCGGATATGGCTTTGGGTTCCAGGTTAAAAATACAAGATTTGTAAATTTTGATGGATCGAGTGCGACAATGACTTGGGCAGACATCGATGGGACTTGTCGCTTTTGGTGTGGTGGATTCACGTATCACACAAGTGCCCTATCATTTATTAATTCACCAAATCGTGTAAAATACCGTTGGGACTGGGAAGGTGTTATTGTAGACAGAGATGGTTCTCTAACAGACAAGTCGGAGAACGACTGGAAAGTAGTGCCAGAAACTGGGACTCTCCCTTCGGACTGTGAGGCAGCATCATTCACCAGTATCGGTCAGGCAGTCATGTTCTGTCCACCAGAGCACGTTTTTCATCGATACTCTTTCAACAACCCATCACCATCTTCACTCGAAGGAAAGGATTTTCGATATATAAACAACTTTGGTAACAGCACAACTCCATTTAGAAAGAAGGCCATAACTCATAAATTGGGATGGATGCTTTGTCTGCTCAGTGGTGAGACTTACAAGTTTGAGTTTGTAAACGCTGAACAGATGACCAACATGAGCTGGACTGGCGACTTCTATGAATTTGAGGTATAAAAAGGTCTTTATGAATGTTGCTTTTCGAGAACTGTTTTCATACATGTAGTAAAAAAATTGTCCTCGCATCCATGCTAAGGATCCAAATGGGTACTGCTTTACCAAAAAGACTTAAACTTCTATGACTAATTGGTATACAGTGCAGAGGCAGATCAGACTGTACTGCTGTGGTTGCTGATCTGATTCTACATTGGTGGCAAAGCCTTACATTAGGTTTGAACAGTGTGCCCCTCATAATAGTCGGTACAATATAGTTGATGCGATACTACTAGACTTTCGAAAATAGTTAAAACATTTGTAAAAGATAATGTTATAGTGATTTAAAATCTTTCCCAAGTACGAGTAATCTGCAGCACATGACTTTGAAAACTATAAATAAATGAAAGAATTATTGTTTAACCCTTTCCCACCTGCATTTTGACGCAAAAGCAGCAGAAGACTTTTGAAAACATTGTGGCCAAAGGTGAAATTGCTCATGATGAGCAATTTCTCCTTTGGCCACAATGTTTTCAACTTTATTTAACAATTGTCAAAGTCGTCTGCTGCAGATTTGTTGTATGTGGGAAAGGGTTAAAAGAGATGAAAACTTTGTTGAAATTGGTAATAATGCTCCAATTGCCACATTGTTTTCAAAACTAGTCTGCTGCAGGTGCTTCAAAATACATGCATGAGGGAAAGGGTTAAGACTAGGTAGAAAACATCCTGAGAAAGGAAAAGATGAACGTAACCCTTTCCCTCATACAACAATTCTGCAGCAGACGACTTTAAACATATTTTGTCAAAAAATAGAAAATCTTTATAATTTAATGGATAACCTATGACTTATTGTTTCAGTCTGATGATTACATGGTGGTACGATTGAAGGCTAAAGAATTCCCTGACAGAGTCTCTATTAATGGCGGAGCCACCTACATTAATGCCACTGTTGGGGAAATGAATTCATCAGTAGCTAGATACGGGGATTGGACTTGGAACAATATGGAAAAGGAAATAAAATTCATGAGTAAGAGGAAAAATTATTCGATGGAAAATTAAGAATTCAAGTACAGATCAGGGACATCTCGTGCATTACTATTCCTGCATCCTTAACCCTTTCCCACAGCAGACGGCTTTTTGAAAACATAGTGACAAAAGAATAAATTGCACAAAACGTGCAATTTCTCCTTTTGCCACAATGTTTTCCACTTTTTGTCATAGGTTATCCATTCAATTATGGAGATTTTCTATGTTTTGACAAAATACGTTCAAAGTCGTCTGCTGCAGAATCGTCGTATGTGGGAAAGGGTTAAACATATTTTGTCAAAAAATATAAAATCTCTATAATTGAATGGATAACCTATGACTAAAAGTGGAAAACATTCTGGCAAAAGGAGAATTGCTCGTTTTGAGCAATTTCTTCTTTTGTCACTATGTTTTCGAAAAGCTGTCTGCTGACGAAGCGTCAGATGAGAGAAAGGGTTACCCTTAAGAATCACTGGCATAATTCTTTTCTGTACACAAGTTTAACCCTTTTCCACCTACAGTCGCATTTCGATGCATCTTCTGCAGGTGTCCTTTGAAAATCATTGTGGCAAAAGGAGAAATTGCTCTTCATGAGCAATTTCTCCTTTTATCACAATCTTATCAACTCGATTCAATAATTACAATTTCATTTATAGAGATTTTTTTATTTTTTTTGTCTATTTGTTTTGAAGGTCGTCTGCTCCAAATTTGTTGTATGTGGGAAATGTATAATTGAGTAATAAGAAGGACATTGTAGAAATAAGACCCTTTTACTCCTGTTCATCTTGGCCTCTCAGGCTCTGTAAATCGAAAGAAACTAATGCTTACACTTTCTCATGTAGACCAACTCTGCATGTTGACATGGAATATAAACTTTGGTGAGCAAATATCTCCTTTTATCATAAAATGTTCTGCTCATTTTCATGGTAACTATGTCTGTTAACTTTTCCCGATTTATTATTTTTCTTTACTCAGTACATGGAACAGCAAGATCAAAGAGGGATGTCTCAGTAAATGGGAAAAATCCAAATTTCCAGTTAAAAACTTTTAAATGCTTGTACACGGACTGCATATCTCCACCTGATCCGGACACAGTACCACCTCAAGACAGACCACTTGATTTTGATTACTGGCATGGATCTGGAGTTTGGAATGATACGGCTGACGGCTATATCACAAATGATCTGGTCATGGAAAGTTCATATGGCCTACCTGAACCAATGGATAATGTGCGGGTTGTTCAAGGTAAGTAGTGATTATTCCCCAAACTGATCGAGAAGAGGGACAGGAAATTTGGATCTGTCTCTCTGTTAGCCTGTAAATATGTTACAGAGACCTATATAACCCTTTCCCACATATAGACACTTTTTGACGCCTCTGCAGCAGACGGCTTTTTGAAAACAGTGACAAAAGAAGAAATTGCTCATGATGAGCAATTTCTCCTTTTGCCACAATGTTTTCCACTATTAGTCATAGGTTATCCATTCAATTATAGAGATTTATCATTTTATGACAAAATATGTTCAAAGTCGTCTGCTGCAAAATTGTTGTATGAGGGAAAGGGTTAACTGTGGAGCAAATTTTTCCTTTCCCCTCAATATTTATCTTATTACCAAACAAAACCCTATATTATTGGTGCTCAAACAAATGTTCCCAATGACTAAACTTGGTAGGAATGATCATGGGGTTGTCCGCTTTAAAAGTTGTTTAAATAATTTGTTTCCATTAGAACTTTGGTTGCCGCGGATTCAAAAAGAGGGAAAAATGTCAACATTTTAAAAATAGGCTTGTCAAGAAGTAGAGCCTGCATGTGGGAAAGGTTGATTAAAGTTGAGCACATTTCCAACTTAAGATTTTGTTACAATTCAAATTTCAGACAGCTGGATTGTTTTCAACACAACAGACATTAATGTAATGGGAACACTTTTACTAGAGGGCGTGTTAGAACTGATGGATACAACGGGAGCTAATTACGCACTAAGTGTCGATTTCATCATTATTCGAGGAGGTAGACTTGTCATCGGTACACCAGATAACCCCTTCCAGGCCTCAGCTTCAATTACTGTAAGAGGAAATCATTCTTCAACCGTATGGAATGACGGCGAAGATGGTCCAACAATTGGAGTCAAAGCTATTGGTTTGTAAATTCTCTGTATAATACCCACTATCTAGTGCCTTTCTTTTCAACCAATTGAATATAAATGAGCCGTCCTGCGACAAAACCAACATAACACTCCTGCATAATGTATCAATCCAGATCAGCCTGCACAGTCTGCGCAGACTGATCCGGGCCGACACATTCCGTCTCAGGTTTCATAGTATAGAGTAATGATTCATGAAACAGACAATCCACAGGAGGTGTAAAGTGTTTGACCTTGATAGCCTGTCCGGCTTGCTTAGACTGATCCGGATCGATATTTTACGCAAAGTTCACACTGTTCGTTTTCTCGTGGAACGGCTCAAATGTTTGTCTTATGAATCATCATCAACCTTTAATTTTATTAATTAATATAGACAAAGAATTCCCTTTGACACAAAGTCTAATTTTCTTAAAGACAAATCTAAATTGATGCCTTTTCAACTACCGGTAGGAAAAAAATGCAGTATAAAATGTTATTATTTTTTATTTGTAGCTGTGTTTGGTGGCCTTGACCTCCATGGTAAGGACAAGGGTTTGACCTGGACCAAATTGAACTCTACTGTCGAAGCTGGAGCCAATCAGATTGTACTTAGTGATGCTGTGGGCTGGGAAGCTGGAGATGACATTGTCCTGGGTCCAACAAGTTACAACGCGTGGGAGACAGAATCTTTCAGGATAACTGCCATAGGATCCGATAATAAAACCTTGACCTTGAATGATACTCTAAGATATAAACATATTAGTAAGTACTTCATGAGTACAATATTGGCTTGCCGTAACAGATTCCTAGAAGGGCTTATGTTCTCTTCTTGTTGTAAGAGGCTGCGCTAGCAAATTTTTCAACACTTTCAAACATACAGCAAATCTGCAGCAGACACTCTGGGAAAGGGTTAAGTTTTGACATCAATATAAAATTAACACATTATGATTTTTTCATGTATTGTAACATATTATTTTTCAGATGATACTTTTTCTCACTTGTTTTCAAAGCAGACGACATTTAAAATATTGTATTGGATAAACTGTTAATTTTCAAATTTCAACTCGAAGACTCGGAAATACAACTTTTAAGTCTCATTCTTGTTAAACTTTATTGCAGGTAACTTTTAGATTCTCATAAATATCACTTTTTAATTATATTTTATGTCACTCTGAGATTCTCAGAAGTACCACCATAAAGCGTCATCCTTAATTAACTTTATTTCAGGTCACACAGAGACTATTGGTGGACGTGACATTCATCTTGGAGCTGCTGTTGGTCTGTTAACACACAATATCAAGATCATTGGTGAAGATTATAGCACAATGTACAAGGAATCTTGTGGTGCCCGAGTTCTTGTTGGTCTTGCGATTCATAAAGGACAAATATACACAGGTAACAAATGGAGTTCATGCTAGTTAAACAAGCAACATCTTTTTTACAAGACATGCATGTAGTTATAATCATATTAATGTCTCCTTTTCAACAATAGTTTCAATTATATGTACATGAATGTATCAAAATTACACTCAATTTCTGAATTTACTTTTTTATCCTCAGAAGATTTCAAAGCTGATAATCCTACAAATATCAAGTATATATGTAAATGGTTTAGTTAATCCTTTCCCTCATACCACAATTCTGCAGCAGACGACTTAGAACATATTTTGTCAAAAAATAGAAAATCTCTATAATTGAATGGATAACTTATGACTAAAAGTGGAAAACATTGTGACAAATTGGGAAATTGCTCGTTTTGAGCAATTTCTCCTTTTGTCACTATGTTTTAAAAAAGGCATCTGCTGCAGAGGCTTCAGAAACCGTCTAGATGAGGGAAAGGGTTAAAGGTTGCAATAAAGCTGAAGTTGTTAAATTCATTTTAGTTTAACCTGGTTTTAAATATATTCAATTATGTCACAGCGACAAGTTCACTTACTGTATTTTTTTTTATTTAGGAATATCAAGATATATTTTTTGAGTTAACCCTTTTCCTCTTACAACAAATCCGCAGCAGACGACTTTGAAAACATTTAAGCAAAATCATGGGAAATCTGAATAAATGAAAGCTTAAATAATGAATAAAGTTAAAAACATTGGGGCAAAATGAGAAATTGCTTGTTTTGAGCAATTTCTTCTTTTGTCACAATGTTTTCAAAAGTCATCTGCTGCAAAGGTGTCAGAATGCACCCATATGTGGGCGAGGGTAAAGCAGCTAACAGTTAAGATCCTGTTCAAATGATTCCGTTGCCCAGGTCATGGATTTCATTTACTTTCTTCCAGGTTATGCTCGCATCTCTAACGTAGAATTCTATCACACGGGACAAGAAGGCTACACTGAGGAATATGATCCTCGATTCTCAGTCGCTTATGTCGCGACTGGAACCGTCAGTGATGTTAAACCATCCAGTGTTTCCAAGTGTTCGTTTCACAATGGTTTTAATACGGCTATTGGAGCGTTTGGTATTGGAAGTCTGAATATCACAGACAATGTTGCATTTGGAACTGTGGGTCATGGTAAGTGTGCAATGATGAAATATAAAGGTCCAAAAGGATAAAAGCATGTAGATGAAGTAAAATATGATTTCTCACATACAGATGCTTTCTGACCCCTCTCTACTGCAGATGACTTTTTGAAAACATTGTGGCAAAAGGTGAAATTGCTCATAATAAGCAATATCTCCTTTTGCCTTTTTAACAATTGAACTTACCCTTATAGAGATTTTCCTTGAGTGTTCCTATATTCTTTTAAAGTCGTCTGAATGCATATGTGTTGTATGTGGGGAAGGGTTTACCAATTTCCCTTATATCTGTCATTGACATTAGCAAATGCCTAACGACCCATGCTTCGGGCATGTGATTTTTTATTTGTTAGCCAGTGGGATTTAATATGTAGGTAAAATTTGCTATTCCAAGGGTAAGAGCAGGTGAGATCTGCATTTAATGTAATATATCAACAGCAGCAGAAATTCGTTTAACCCTTTATCTCATACGACAATTCTTCAGCAGACGACTTTGAACATATTTTGTCAAAAAATAGAAAATCTCTACAATTTAATGGATAACCTATGACTTAAAGTGGTAAACACTGTGGCAAAAGGAGAAATTGCTTGTTTTGAGCAATTTCTTCTTTTGTCACTATGTTTTCAAAAAGCTGTCTGCTGCAGAGGTGTCAGAAAGCGTCTATATGAGGGAAAGGGTTAAAAACATTTTGGTGACTTCTGAATGAAAAAAAAACAGCCATGTATCTCAACTTGTTTCACATGCATATCACTGTATATTATTCAAAGATGAAATATAGTTACACCCGTTTTTCACCTTACAAATAGCCTTTGAACTACCGTTAATGAATCTGTCCTCTCTTGAGTGGAAGACAGTGGTAGAGCATTAGTCTCTCATACCAAAGATCCCATGAGTCCTGCATTTTTGATTTTTTTCACACAAACTGTTTAACTACGGGATTTGTCTCCAGAGAGCAGACATTGAGCATGATTTATATAAGCTTAAAGCTTGTTTTGCAATCGATGTGAAATAATTAAGTTTAAACTAAACTAATATGTGCTCTCTTTCTTTACAGCTTTCAGAACAAGTTCTGATGGTACAAGATTGATTCACAATATGGCGGCTTTGATGCAATGGACCGGCTCTTATCAAGACCGCTCTGAAATGTTTAATTTCTTCAATGAAGCAGGCTTCGAAGCAATCGATGCAAAGGGACTGATACTTCAAGATAACCTTGCAACAGGAGGAGAGAGATATGGGTTCCATGTACCGCCGCATGCTTGTGACGACACTTCGGATGACTACAGAAACAACGTGGCCCAGTCTTGTGTAATTGGAGTTGGTATCTTGCCAACTGATTCATTACCAGAAAGGGATTGTCATAAGTTCCAGAACTTTATAACGTGGAAAAATCTTGATTATGGTTTTTACTATCAAAACTCAGCTAGCTTTGTTGGAGAGAACAATGTTGCAATAGAAGATGGAAATGGGTACCATGTACATGTCATTGGGCCTGGTTCCCTATCCCATATTGCTAGTGGCAAAACAGTTGAAATCAGAGATGGTATGGTTGTGGGTGCCACATCTTCATTTGACTGTGTGGCTGACACAGTCACATCAACAGACAATCTAGCTCTGCGACTTTCCGCTTCTGGTCGAGCATCAAATGGAGGCAGAATTGGTATCACATATACAAACTTCATGGGAGCAGGCAACGCAGCCCCAACGAAGCCTTGGGCTAACATCATGGCATACAATACAATTGCTGGACTAACAAAAATTAAAAGTAAGAAGGTTTTTTATTTCTTTGAAGTAACATTACAGTTAGTGATGGATATTGATCTTCAAATTTAAAGAAGTAAAATACTGAAAAGATAAAAAATTGATAATATTTTATGCCCTTCCTGAATCTGCAAATATACAAAATTCAGTACATATGGTCACTTGTAGCTTAGTTACAAGGTAACCTTGAAAATTAAGTGTGATAAAGAGGGGTGCATTGTGATACTTAGATCCTGACAAACAATATAGCCTGCTTCAAAAATTGCTTGAAACATAAACAATTGACTATTGTTAAGTTATTATTATTTATTTGTTTTACCTCGAGGTGGGCTACAACCTTCTCCAGGATCTTAAATTCAATTTACTGTTCTAATATATATCTTTCTGATCAATACTTAAAGTATAACTCTGTACTTGTATATTGTAAAGATGTTTATGGAACAAGGTCCAACTAAATTGTTACAAAATTCAGTATATATGGTCCTGTGTGGCCGAGTGCTATTTTAGTTTAGGTCACCTTGTAGTGTGCTAAGGTCTTTCTTTTGTTTTTTCCTTTCAGATATGACATTCGCTCATTTCAATCCCTCATCTTGTGGTGCAGCTTATGCGATTGCAACGTCACCAAATAACGATGACGGCCAACATCCATTGCATACAGAGGACATCACTTTTGTAAATGTGGATGAAAATCAAAAGGTCTCCTTCCATAGACCTCGTGTTGGGTAAATATACATATTACATTATATGAAGATTTATAGAATTACATAGGGAATCAGAAAAATCATAATTCGTGGTTGGACATTTTTCCCAGATCTTTTTCCATAGACCTAATGTTGGTTAAATATATATATTAAATATTATGAAGATTTATAGAATAACATCGGAAATGAGAAACATATTAACAAACATATAATTACATAGTGAATCAGAAAAATCATAATTCCTGGTTGGACATTTTCTCCAGATCTTTTTCCATTTCATAGACCTAATGTTGGATAAATATACATTTTACTTGTCACTGGCTTCATGCATTACAGTTGTAAATTCTTATTATAATAAGATATATTGCCATTTCGTGTGAAGCCATCAATATATTAAGAAAGTTTATTGAAATATGATGAGATGAGAAAAACTATATTTTTGAATAGGAAATATTTCCCATGGGAGAACATGGGTTGTTCTGATTATAGGATATGAGTCGTGTATGGTGGCATCTCTTAACCCATTCCTACATACAATAGATTTCTAACAGAGGACTTTGATAACATCTCAGCAAAACTATTGAAATTCTCTATAAACTTATGTATAAGTAATTGATAGGGTTGAAAATCATTGTTAACAATATTATATTTTTTGCCACAATGATTTTAAAAGCAGTCTACTACAGATGCATAAAAAAAAGTCTTCAAATGGTAAAAGGTTAAAGTGCAATGCTTATTTGTGTCATTAACCAAAGGTTTTGACCTGATTTGAAAATAATTTGGCACAAATGTTCCTTGGGTGTCCCTTTACCAAAATTGTTCCTTTAAAAAACATGGCTGCTTATATGAAAATAGTATAAACTTTAAAAATCGTCCAGTTAAAGGCCTTATTTGGTCAAAACTCCTTTGGTGATCCTCTACCAGTATTGTTCAAATTATTCCTATCTGACGATAAAGATTACCAGCAGGGGGGCGGGGCTCGATTTTCTTATATGCATGAAAACTATTGAAGTTTTACTAAATTAGATGAGCGCAATAGGACCATCATGGTCCTCTTGTTAATGATAGATTGACTCTATATGAACTAGTTCTGACAAAAGGTTCCTTCTAGCATTTAAAAACAGACAAAGCTAAAGCAATGCTTTGTATAATATGCTCTGTTTCGCCAGCAATTCTGTTTTTAGCAATTTCTCCTTTTGTCACATTGTTTTCAATAGTCGTCTGCTGCAGAGGCATCAGAAAGTGTCTATATGGGGTGAAGGGTTAATCTACTACCTTTTCATTTTTGACTTCTTTTAAGATAATTTTAATGCTTGATTTTTACAGATTTGTTTAAAGACTTCAATCAACATGTGCAACAATGCAACCTGCACATTTATGCTGTCTAATCTTGATCAACATTGTTCTCTACACATTCATAAATTTTGAGCCTTTACTTTTCCTTCAATTCTGAAAGACTTTGTTAAAAAATTGAGTGCATTGAAGCCATTCTCAAGTAAATTAGCAGGGTTTATTCTTTCATATATTGAGATTTTCGACATTTTTGCTGTAATATTTTCAAAGTCAGCCTCTTCAAATTTGTTGTATGTAGGAAGGGGTTAAGTTGCTTTCAGTTTTTGTAAAAGTGTTAAATTTGCTGATGAGTTATTTTGTCCATCTTACAGTAAAATCAACAGTGCAGACTGCGTAGACATGGACTGTGATGGATTTAAGAAATGCCTATTGAAGGACCTCGACGGGACCTTTCTCGGATCTCCTGGTGACATTATACCCCAGTCTGAATGGGAATGGGATGGGGACTCCAGGCGTGGACTCGGTGACTACAGGATACCTAAAGAGATGGTCACACAGATGGATGGAACTAGAATTCCATATGATACTATTGCTCCAAATAAAGGTAGGTGTCAAAACCATTCCCACCTGTAGAAGCATTTTGACGCATCTGCAGCAGAGGACTTTTGAAAACGTTGTGACCAAAGGAAAAATTGCCCAAAACAACCATTTTCACCTTTTGCTACAAAGTGTTCAACTTTTTTCAGTAATTATACCTACAATGATAGAGATTTTCCATATCTTTAGGTGGACTTTATTAAAGTCGACTGCTGAAGATTTGTTTTATGTGGTAAAGGATTAAAAGTGGTTATTATTGTTCATGTTTTGTAATTTTTGCATGGGGGGAGGTATAAACTAATTACTGTAACTGTTCGCCTGATATTATATTTTCATATTTGTCTGCTTTGAAAGCTTCTGTTGTGAAAAATGTCTGTCCAATTAAAAATATTTATTAAGTATGTGGAAAAATTTGACATTAAACTTTGATAGTGAGGTAAATATCATGTAAGTGGAAAGTGTATTAAGTCATTTCTTATTTTCTCAGTGTTTCAAAAGTTGTTTGCCTTACATGCTGTTAACATTTGCAAAATATAAAAGGTTCACAGTCATATTGAGCAAGAGCAGCATCCACAAACTGTTACTCTCGTCCTGTCACATTTGTAATCATAAATTGATAGCACAGGGCATTAAGTTTCTATGATATGTAAAGTATTTTAATTAACCCTTTCCCACATACGACAATTCTGTATCAGACGCCTTTGGGACTCTATAACTAGCAGCAATCATGACTGGTCCAAACCTCATGCTTGTTATTTACCTTATAACCATGTAAAGATGTGTTTTGACACAACGGTAGCAGTCTTGTTATTTACCCGTTTTAAAGATGACCTTTGAAAATATTGTGGCAAAAGGAGAAATTGCTATAAATGAGCTTATTCAACTGCTATGCTTTGTAGAGATTTTCCAGATTACTGCCTAGATATTTTTCCAAATTTGTCTGCTGCAGACTTGTTGTATGTGGAAAAGGTGTTATTAAAGCATACAACTTTAAAAATGTCATATCATGCTAATTTATGACTGAAAGTTGTAAAGAGATTGAATGCTTTTCATCTGGGTGTACAAATTGCCTGAGAAAATAGCTATATTTCTATTATCTTTACAGGAATAATCCGTAGTCCTAACTGTACTTGGGTAGATGCCTGGACAGCATACAAATGTTATGAGTACAACTACGAGATGCTTATCATTGAGAGTATGGATTCAGACACGGAAACTCGCCGTCTGTCTCCGGTGGCCATTTTGGGTGAAGGGTACCTTGACTTAATCAACGGGCCCCAGGACCACGGTTGGTGCAGTGGATACACCTGCAGAAAGAGGGTTTCTACATTCATGGCCCTTGTAGCAACAGGTAATAGGCAAAGTTTGGTTCTATCCTAACCTGGTAAATCAATAGCTTTGATTATACATATTATACTTATATAATCCTCTCCTACATACAGAGACATTCTGATGCCTCTGAAGCAGAAGACGTTTGAAAACTTTGTGGCAAAAGGAGAAATTTCGATAATGTTTTCAACTCGTTTCAATAATTATACTTATAGAATTTTTTCATATTTTTGCCTAGAGATTATCCTACATTTATACTTACCTTGGTAAATCAACAGCTTTGGTAATACATATTATACTAAATATAACCCTTTCCAAGAGACTTTCAGATGCCTCTGAAGCAGAGGACATTTGAACACTTTGTGGTAAAGTAGCATTATTTCTTTTTGACTCAATGTTTTCAATTCTTTTCAATGATTATACTAACCTTTTCCCTTTGACAAACACATTCTGCTGCATTGTTTTTGTGTGTCACATTACTTGGCCGACAAAGTTAGATACAAGGGTGCGTTACCCTAGCTCTTTCCGAAAAGACCCCTTGGTTCTTTTACATGCCGATGTATATCACCGATACACACAAGGTTATTTTTCCTGGTTTGGACCAGTACTTGACCTCTAGTTGAGTGGGAGATGCTTAAAAGCACCCCTTAAATTTCTAGAACCCGGTCTTGGATTTGAACCCCAGACCTCTGGATTGACAGTCCAGTGTTTAAATCACTGGACTTCCCCTCCACTCTTGAGTGACATGTCATGACCATCTCCCTTATCTAGGTCTATGAAATCTTTATTTTTGATTAATTTTGACAGATAAGAACTATTTGATGCACTTCACGAGTACCACGCCTGAAAGTATGCGCTATCGTTTTTTGAACATGGCTTCGAATGAAGGTATAAAATTGACAGTATGGTACTCAAGACCTAGCAGGCTGGATGTTTTTGCTGATGGGGTTTTCATGCTGGCAACCAACGCCAGGATTGAGAATGGGTACTATATACTCAGCATGCCTGAAGGTAATCACATGTAACTTGGCTAGCCAAGGTTTTATTTTCTGTACATTACATTCTCATATATAAGAGCCGTTCCACAAGAAAACCAACATTATGGTCTTCGCGTAATGTATCAACCCAGATCAGCCATCTCAGAGATATAGAAAAATTATACCTGAAACAGAAAATCCACAGGAGGCGAAAAGTGTCTGTCCGGACTAGCCTGTGTGGCATGCTTAGGCTGATCCAGGTCGATACTTTACGCAGAGTCCACATTGTTGGTTTTCTCGTGGGACGGTTCATATATATATTTAGAATTTGTTCACATACAGACCCTTCTACAATGGTCAACTTTTGAAAAGATTGTGCCAAAAGGAGAAAATGCTCATAATGAGCTATATCTCCTTTTGCCACAATTTTTTCAACTCTTTCAATAATTCCATTTTCATTCATAAAGATTTTCTAATTCTTTTCTAAGATTGTTTAAAAGTATTAATGAAAATGAAAAATTTGTGTAAAAAATGATAAATCGCTTATATTATCATAGCAAGGTTGTTTGCTGTGGATACATCAAACTGCGTCTGCAAGTGAGAAAGGGTAATTAACCCTTTCCCTCATATAGACGCTTTCTGACGCCTCTGCAGTGGACAGCTTTTTGAAAACATAGTGACAAAAGAAGAAATTGCTCACAACGAGCAATTTCTCCTTTTGCCACAATGTTTTCCACTTTTAGTCATAGGTTAACCATTCAATTATAGAGATTTTCTATTTTTTTACAAAATATGTTCAAAGTCGTCTGCTGCAGAATCGTCATACGAGGGAAAGGGTTAACCCCTTCCCACCTACAGACACATTCTGAATCATCTTCAGTAGACAGCTTTTGAACACTTTATGGAAAAAGAAAAAATGCAGCTTGCTCATGATCAGCAATTTCTCATTTTGCCACAGTGTTTTCAACTCTATTAAATGATTATACATTGATTTGAAGAGATTGAGCATAGTTTTGCCAAGATGTTTTTAAAGTCGTCTGCTTCAGATTTGTTGTTTGATGGAAATGTTCCTTGAGAAGCAGGCTCTAAAATGATATTTTAGGTAAAAAGCAATAAATGGTAGTGAGATGATTTGTATTGTATTTTAACTCTGACATTTTAATTTAAATAGGTGATAAATACACGCCAGTGATTGCAAATAACTCGGGAACCAATTATTTTGACCGTGACCGAGGGGAATTGTCCATCATCATCAAAGGATCAAGCGTAATCAACGTCGTGACCAGACAGACGCTAATTGTTTCCTTCTCCATGCCTGCTCTTACTGTAGAACAGTTCTATGGTCCAAATCTGATTGAGAATATTGCCGCATTTTTCAACATCCCACCTGCCAAAGTGAGGGTGGTAAACATTGTCAGCGCTCAATCTGGTGGGAGACGGCGTAGATCAGCGACGGGAGTCAATGTGACGGTTGAAATTGCCGATGAACCAACTACTAGTAAGTCTTGTGTGACTTTTTTAAGTTTGGTAACCCTTTCTCACTTTAAGTCGCTTTCTTACACCTCTGCAGCAGACAACTTTCAAAAAGCTTGTAACGAGAGGAGAAATTGCTCATAATCATAAGTTTTCATTTATTTGCCTAGATATTAACAGTGTTCTGCCGTTGATTTGCTGTAGGTGGGAAAGGGCTTAGTTCAAAAACTTCTAATTTTGACAATTGTCTTAACCCACTTCCTAATATAGACGCTTTTTGACGCCTCTGCAGCAGACGGCTTTTTGAAAACATAGTGACAAAAGAAGAAATTGCTCAAAACGAGCAATTTCTCCTTTTGCCACAATGTTGTCCACTTTAAGTCATAGGTTATCCATTCAATTATAGAGATTTTTCTATTTTTTGACAAAATATGTTGATCCATTCAATTATAGAGATTTTTCTATTTTTTGACAAAATATGTTTAAAGTCATCTGCTGCAGAATTGTTGTATGAGGGAAAGGGTTAATGGATTTCTCTGATACAGACAGCATTTGATGCGTTTGTAGCAGGCGAGGTACGAAATTATTGAGGAAACGGGAGAAAATGCTTAGTCAGCACATTTTTATTTTTCCATAAAGTTTTCAAAGCTATTCAATGCCCATACTTTTAGCTATAAATATTTTCCATAGTTTGGCATAGATTGTTCCATAGTTGTCTCCTGCAGATTTATTAAATTTAAGATAGGTTTTAAAAAAAAATCAGATTCTAGATCAAACATGTAATGATGGATTTACTTTGTGGTGCTTCCATGAGTTTCACCGTCATTTCTTTGAATACATTTCAGATTTGAATGACACAGCCTCCAATTCTCTTACTCACGAAACTATTATTGTCCTGGCTTCAAGTATCGTAAATGAGTGTCAAGGCAGTAACATGTCAGAATCACTGAATATATCTGGATCATGCAACAATGTAATCGTTCCACCAGAGAATGCTGCAGATTCTAGCGTGACATACACAACAGAGACGCCCTATCAACTGGTATTCCATACCGAACCCACAGCTGATTACGAGGGTAAACCATTGAAAATACAACCCTTTGTGCAGGCAGTTGACATCGATGTAAGTTCCCTATTGCAGTAAATTTGGCAAAAAAAATCACTGGCATCTTAGCTTTTTTGACGCAATGTTTTCAACTCTATTCAATAAACATACTCTTATTTATAGACTTTTTTTTTACATTTTTAGCTCATCTGTTTTTTGAAACAAAATTGTCACAATTTTTTTGATACCGTTGGAGTCATCTCCATAGTCACAAGTCTTTATTACTTCATTACTCAAAGACTATTTAACATTTTCAAATGAAACTTGGTACACATGTTCTTAGAAACAATAGGCATGTCTATACAAAGTCACATAACTCTGGCTTTAATAATTATTCAATAATGCTCCCTTTTTTAACAGGCTAACGTTAGGTTCCACTCCATGGCGATCTTGTAGCTTAGATATTTTCAAAGTCGTCTGCTGCAGATTTGTAATATCTGTCCTCCTGATATGATATTTTAAGAGTGATCTGCATTAAAAAAAATTGAGGTCAAAAGTGTATGTATACATAAACAATTGGTAGGATTTTTTTGTTGATTGCTTTACAAGTTCAAAACATTGTTGGAATAGGAGAATTGCTCAATTTAAGAATTTTCGCAAAATAACATTATAGGAAAAGGAGAATTGCGTAGTCTGTGCCATTTCTTCATATCTTACCAAATGATTTTTAAAAGTCATTTGCTGCAAATGTTTTCTGTATGAGGAATATGGTTAATTGTAGAAATATGCCAGCTATTCTTGTAAAAGAAAATGGCTTTTCAGAGGCATCGAATGCAGGAGGGAAAATGTTAAGGGGTAGTTAATGGTATCAAATTGAAACATCATGTAGTAACCTATTACCACATACAACAAATCTGCAGCAGACGACCTTGAAAGCATTCATAAGATTTTTTTTTTCCTTTTACAGAATGTTGTTATATCACAATTGGGAACTACAGAATATCCATGGCAACTCTCCGTTGCAATCAGGTCAACTACTGGACATCCAAATGCTATTCTTAGCGGAACAAAGACCGTCAATGCCAGCAATGGTTGGTTCAATTTCACAGACCTTTCCATATCTCACATGGGCAGTGGATACGTTTTAGACTTCAGTGTAATCTATCCAGCCAGTGCTAGTAACTTCACACTAGCATCAAGCACATTTGATGTTGCCGTTAAATTGTTAAAGATGAACGTGAAGTCGGTATCGGCAGGGGACAAAGCTCAGGATGTTGCATTTACGACTACCTTAAATTTACAAGACAATGTCACTAGTGAGGTGATATCAGACATCAACTGGAGGGTGTGTACTTCATCTGTTTTTTAATCCTTTCTCTCATACAACAAATCTGAAGCAAACTTTGAAAGCTTCTGGGCAAAAATATGGAAAATCTCTATAAATGAAAGTATAATTATGGAATAAATATGAATTAAAAATAAAAGAGAAATTTTGAATCTTTGGCGGTATAATTATGACTTGTTAAAACATTGTTGGAAAGTCGAAAATTGCATTAAAAAAACCTAATTGCTCTTTTTCAAACAATGTTTTAAACTTTGTATCATAACATGCTTAAAAAAAATTATAATTCATTGTTTACAACAACAAAAATATAATAAACCATTAATTAGTTTTTGAAAACTTTTAGGAATGAAAAGGGGAAAGGGTTTAGTGATCCTTGAGTATCAAAGATGGTAATGTTATGTTATATTTAAATTTGATTTGATCTTTCAGAGTCATACTTGGGTAGTAACAGCCAAGTTAATGGGTTCACCAAGATATGCAAATTTAACGGGTATTTCTACAACCTTTGACATCCTAACTGGAGAAGCCCGATTTACCAACCTGATGTTAACGGGTGCTGGGGTATACTACATCCAGTTCAACGTCGTGTCTACTCCACCCGACTACAACCTGACAGTTAACCAGAAAATTGTCACTAGGAAGGCCAGTCAAGTAGGAATGAACATCGAACAGAGGAAAGAAATTAAGGTGAAGCAACTTTTGTTTTGAATGGTGTTTGGTAAAAAACATTCTCATCTTCTTTGAAAACATCTCACAGAATTAAACATAACATTGGGAAATTTTGATATATAAATTTGATACAAATTCTGATTAATGGCCCTTCAGACACAATAATAACAATATTGTGCAATCTGTCACATTTATAATTACTGTGTCACATACAAGAATTACGCCATTGAACCCTTGCCCTTTGACCTCACTTGTAGAAAAGTATCTTGTGGGGAGAAGGGGCTATATTGTAGAAAGTTACAAAATAGTCTGAAAATATTATAATCGGTATAACAAACTTAATTTTCCAGATAAAGTTTGATATTGACTACCAGACTGTTTTAGGGGACACGGACAAGGAGAATGAATTTGAACAATTGATGATGGAAGAATATTCTAACCAATGGCCCAATGTATTGATAGAATCAAGCTCCTTATCCCAAGGTAACGTGTTTTAGCCTTGATTCATTTCATTCTTTCCCAAATATAACAAATTTGCAGCCAACGAATTTGAAAACACTTCAAACACTTTAAATAATAGTGAAATAATTGAATTGTGTCTACAGAGAAATTGCTTAATATGGTTTCAGTTATAGCTATAGTGCAGATTAGTTTCATGTGGGAAAGGACTAAATTTCATTGAACAGAATAACAAAATATCCTGTAGTGGATCATATTTAGTGGATCATATTTAGTTGATCAATACTAGGCCTCATGGCCAAGTTGTAGAGAAGTATATTAACCCTTTCCCACATAAAACAAATCGGCAGCAGACTTCTTTGAAAACTTCTAGACAAAAATATGTAAAAATCTCTATCAATGAAGGTATAATTACTGAAAAAAGTTGAAAACAATGTGGCAAAAGGAGAAATGGCTCGTTTTGAGCAATTTCTCCTTCTGTAATAATGTTTTCATAAGTCATCTGCTGCAGAGGGGTCAGAAAGTATATTTATATGGGAAAGGGTTAATTTCAAAGCAAAATGATAAGAAAATTCTATTGAATTAATTATATAGGTAAAGGCTCTGTAATTGAATTTTTAAGATTTAAACCTTTCCCACATGCAGACACTTTCTTATGTCTGCAGCAGAAAACATGGCAAAAGTAGAAATTGCTCATAATGAGCAAATGTTTCCTTTTGCCGCAATGTTTGCAACTGTTTAAAAGTTAAAACTTCATTTATAGATACTTTTCTTATTTATGCATTGATGTTTTAAACATGATCTGCTGCAAATATCTTGTATGTGGAAAATGGTTGAGAACAAATGGATAAAAAGGTATCAGAAAGCATCTTTATGTGTAAAAGGGTTAAAAGCACACTTGATTAAAGATATAATACATGCATTAGTTGAAAGGTTAAAATAAACACCAATTTGTTTCTTCAATTTTCTAGGCAGTATTGTAGTTACCTTCGTGATTGCTGGAAATACATCAGACATCAATGCTACAGCATACAGTTTGTGTGATAGCGTTCTAAATGGAACAAGCTATGGTTACAATGGATACACACTTACACTCTCCCCATACATGACTGTGGACAACCAATCTTACTATGGAGTAACTTGTGGAGCAACTGTAAGTAGAAGAATTATTTTGATAACAATGTTGGAAATGGAAAAATTGCTAATTTTCCCACTATTTTTTTTTACCAGAATTGTATGCTCGGACGGCATAAATATGACTGAGTGCTTTTAAATACCCTATGTATACACAGCAAATAATACCTTATTTCAAAGTCAAACAAGGTTTTTGAAATAATGCAGACACACCAATTAAACATGTCTTACATTCGGTTTTATTTTAATGAATGTGCAGCAGACGGACTTTGAAAACATTGTGGCAAAAGGGACAATTATTCCTGCATTTTTTGTTTTAACCATATTAGCAAATAAAGACCCTTTATTTAATGACCTACCTTGACTGGTTTCGAGATTGTATGTTTGCTTGCTTGAGTTCAATGCACCAGTCTCTCCACCCACTTTAGCTTTCTGGCCAATAACTTTGTTACAGATGATAACATTTCAAAGATTTTTAGCAGCGATGATCATTTTACAAGGAAATTGCATGTCTCTCGCCATGACCATATGGGCCCACTTTGCTATGAGCAATTTCTTCTTTTGTCACTATGTTTTCAAAAGGCTGTCTGCTGCAGAGGCGTCAGAAAGCGTCTATATGAGGGAAAGGGTTAACCTACACTAAACAGCAATGTCAACTTGTACCTTTTTGCAAGTCATAGTACATGTATTTTCTTGAGTTTTGATCTTTATAATATATAATGCACATCTCTTGTCAACTCAGTAACTTTGATTGAGGACCATCATGTTGGTGTAGTGGTAGAGCGGTAGAGCGTCAGAATTGGGAGGTCTGGTTTTGATCCCTGGCTGGGTCATACCAACACTTTAAAAACAGTAGTAGTGGCCGTCCTTCTTTGAAGTCAGGAAAGCATGGTTAGTGTTACGACTGACTGACTGGTGTCAGGATAAATGGACCAGAAGTACTGATAAACTATACATGAAATGACGTGATATAAGTGAAATATTGTTAAAAGTGGCGAAAGGGTTCTGCTCATTGATTTTCATGTGAATTCTTTAGGGTTTTTAGCAGTGTTTGAGATATATCATGGTGACATTTCACTTACTCTTGATTACATGCCATTTCAACCCTTTTCCTCATATGACAATTCCGCAGCAGACGACATTGTACATAGTTTGTCAAAAAATAGAAAATCTCTATAATTGAATGGATAGCGTATGACTAAAAGTGGAAAACATTGTGGCAAAAGGAGAAATTGCTTGTTTTGAGCAATTTCTACTTTTGTCACTATGTTTTCAAAAAGCCGTCTGTAGAGGCATCAGAAAGCGTCTTATATGTGGAAAAGGCTTAACAGTATTTATAAAAAATTAATTATTATTTCTTTCAGCCGGAAGAAAATAAGGATTCACTTAGTACAGGGGAAATCATTGGCATTTCAATGGGTATTACTATCCTTATACTGTTGATTATCGTTATTGGAATCCTGTTATGGAAAAACAAGGTCAAACCCAACACTATGACACATGGTAAGTTGAATTTCTCTTTTATAGATTATATCAACTAATTCATGAAAACAGTATATATAACTTCTTACCCGATATACTTTGAGTAAAATATTTCAACATCTTCTTACATTAAAATATAATATATAATAGTTTCAGGGCATGAGCTTTATTATTTGTTTTTGTTATTTTACCTGATTTTATTTTTTTATTGATAAATGGCAATTTGTTTTAGAAAAGCAATTTAAAAAAAATAGTGAATAACTGACAATGTTTTACAGTTAAGTTTTTATTTAACCCTTACCTACATACAAACAAAATCTACATTAGACAACTATAATAATAAAATTGAGCAATTTCTGCTTTTGTAACAATGTTTTCAAGAGTCCTCTTGTGCAGGTGCGTCTGCAAGTGGGTAAGGGTTAAGTGTACAATCATGGCCCCAGCTGGCGACATACACTGCCGTTGGACTCATTTCATCTTCATTGTTTTATTTACAGATACAAATGGTCTTTACGGCCCTAACAGCCCAACAAGCGACGCTTTCTTCAGAGAAGATACTTTCATCCCAGTGAAGGGCTCCAAGGGTTTGCCTCCAACAAGTACCAACTTGATGCCAAGTATGGCATCCAGAAAATCAACATCTAACATGTCGGAATTCTCTCTCCGCTTCAATAGCCCTACACCACAAAAACTAGACTCACAGAGTGACTCCTCCAATGGATACATGTTCAACCGACCAGAGAGTTCGGCTCGTCCTCCATCCTATCTTGAGTTCGCAGCAAACTACATTGAGCCCAACAAAAAGACTGACAGCAAGCATTTTTTGAGAAGCCGTAGCCCGGCTATTTCAAGTGTCCCTGATCGATTAAGTGGCCGTGTGATCCCCTTTGATGATGGCGGCAGTCCAGTACCTCCTTTAGCTGGTGCCCTGTACAACTCCGATTACGTAATGAGCCCCATTCCGAATTTCACTACGTCACATGTGCCTGCCCTGACCCGCTCTCCTAACCCAGATCCTGTTTCCGGTTACCTTTAGGCAAGATACTGCTTCTTTGTTTCAATTAACGTCTCCAACTCCTTCTATGACTAGATCGTCTATTCCAAACTCTCCTTCTCCCACTAAATCTACTACATCAACTCGCTCAACAACACCAAATCTGCCTGCACAAACCCCATCACCCAAAGCAAAGGCTCTTAACATGATTTACCATGAGTGATACAAATTTCCTTAACCCATTTTTCACATGCAAAAAAATATTTAGCAGTAAACTTTAAGGCATAAATATATAATTTCTGTAAAAATGCAAGTTTAATTATTGGATAAACATGGAAACAGTGTGGCAAAATGAGAAATTTTTAGCTTTTGCTTCTTTTGCCAAAATGTTTTCAAAAGTTGTCTTCTGCAAATATATCAAAATGCATATGCAGGTGGGAAAGAGTAATTTACTACTGAGGGATAATCCCTATGGTACCTTTTCAAATTCTGATAATTTATTGTATTTACTTCATCATTGATTGATATTATAGTTTCACCAAAACTGTCACTAATTTCTTGATACAGACAATTATTTGTCACCTCTGAGACAGAAATCTTTAACAAAAGTGTGAGAAAATGTTTTAAGGAAAATATTGTACTTTCTCCACAATATTTTCAAATCTGCATCTAAATTATACCCATGCTTTTTAAGATGTCATAGATCTAGTGTCCTTCAAATATGTTCAAACCAAATCCTCTCGAAAAATCAAATATGGTAAATGAATAGATCTTTTTTTTTCACTGAAAAAGTCTCTGGAGAAGATCATTTTAATGAAAATATTGTGGAAATGAAGCAATTGCTTATGATTATAAATATCTATTTTTTTTCAACAAAGTTTTCATTTCTGACTCAAAAATCGTGTTTTCATATCTGTCTCAAAAATTATGTTTTCTTATCCGTCTCAAAAATCATGATGAGCTGTTTTTCCTCTTGCCGTAATTTTTTTCCAAATCTATTCAATATTTATACTTCCATTCATAGAAGCTTTTTCAGATGTTTACCACTTGTATAGTATAAGATCAGTCCACACACTCATACATTATGGCTTTCAGTTGTTTACATGATTTTTTTCTATAATGGTCAAATCACTTGATGGCAAATTTTGCAGACTCTGCATATGCACTGGTCGCAAATGCCTGAAAGGCTTATTTTCCCACGTAGCAACTCTTATCATATAATATCAGTAATAAATTACTCTTTCCCACCTGCATATGCAGCAGAAAATATGGAAAATCTTGTTAATTGTAGGTATAATTACTGAAAAAGGTTGAAAACATTGCGGCAAAAGGAGAAATTGCTTGTTTTGAGCAATTTATCCTTTTGTCACAACGTTTTCAAAAGTCATCTGATGCAGATGTGTCAAACTGTGTCTATATGTGGGAAAGGGTTATATTAATCATGTTCGATGCCTGGGGAAGGGTTTAATAGAAATAGTGAAAAATTCACTCGTTGATTCAATATTTCGGTGCTAAACTCAGGATTTACCAATCATCTCTACAGACTATGCTGTGTCCATCACTGTTAATAAAAGCTCCTCAATTAACCCTTTCCCTCATACGACAATTCTGCAGCAGACGACTTTGAACATATTTTCACAAAACATAGAAAATCTCTATAATTGAATGGATAACCTATGACTAAAAGTGGAAAACATTGTGGCAAAAGGAGAAATTGCTCGTTTTGAGCGATTTCTTCTTTTGTCACTATGTTTTCAAAAAGCCGTCTCCTGCAGAGTCGTCAGAAAGCGTCTATATGAGGGAAAGGGTTAAAGAATATGCCTTAGTTAAATCAAACTTTTTGTTATGAGCCATGGTTAGATATTTTAAATGTTAATCTTCAAGTTAATATGACGTGACTAAGACTCTGCACATAATCTCAAGAGTCGTAACCAGCAGATACTCGAAATCGCAGGTGCCCTACCATGAAAGTTACTGTCAATGTTGCAACACAAACGATATTGAAGATGTTTACCATCTCCTTTTGTCATGTCCTGCATATATTGACGCCAAATTGCCTTAGAAAGTTTACAAATACTAAACTTTTTTCAAGTTGGCCTCTTTATCGGAAAATATCTTCCGATACACATTTTCATTAATATGATAATTTGTTATTATTTTTTAACCTTTTTCTCTTTTCTATCCCCCATTTCAAACCCATATGTATTTTGTATACCTATTTATGTTTGTCAATGACTATGTACTTTGTATACTCAAAATAAACGTTCTGTTCTATTCCATCTCCAACAAGGAACATGGAGTCTCCTCAGGGGCGTAGCTTTGCAATAATTAATGTGTAGGCCGTCTCAAGAGAAAATCAACATTGTGGACTCTGCGTAAAGTATCGACCCGTATCGACCCGTATCAGCCTAAGCATTACACACAGGCCTACCCGTATAGACACTTTTCGCCTCTTGTGGAATTTCTGTTTCAGGAATAACTAGATTCATCTATCCCCCTAAGACGGAATATGTCGGCCTGATCAGTCTGCGTGGACAGCGCAGGCTGATCTGGTCAACACGTTACGTAGATGTCTATCGCCGCAGCAGCATTTTAGGGCATTTTGAGAAAAAATGTGTAGGCACATGCCTACAGTGCCTAAAGGAAGCTATGCCCCTGCTCCTGAACAATGCCTAGAGCCTACATTTTTAGTCAAAGAGCAAATTGATTGTTATATAAAATAAAGTACAAAACTGTTTGATAAAGTATGTTTTCCTTATATTATATTTGAATTAAAACTGATAAAATTGTTTTCTCTAATTTTGTATTTTATGTAATAGGAGGGCTTTCCATGGCTGTGATAGATTTAGATATGTGTTTTTTTCATGACTGTGATAGATTTTAAACTTATGTTTGTTTTATATATATATGTATTTCTTTTAGATATGTTTTTCTTTAAATACTGTGATTAACAAAATAAAAATATTATTTGGTATTAAATAGTATTGAATAAATTATATTAAAAGTAAGTTTCTTGTCATCTGTTGAGAGTTTCCAGTTATATAAATAGCATAGATTTCAGTTGTGTTCGGGATAACCTGTTTACTCTATACCTACAACCAGAGACATACAATGGGGCAAAGGGAGAAAATCCTCATAATGAGCAACTTCTCCTTCAACCACAATGTTTTCAACTCTGTTTGATAATTAAATTCTTATTTACAAAGATATCCTATTTTTTTAACGCACGTTTTCAAAGTCGTCTGTTATATGGTGGAAAATGTTGAAGTTGCGTATAGCAAGATAAAGCTAAAAAGCGTTTGAGGTTATTGATGTAACATCTGGATAATTGTTAGTACTGATTTGATACAGAGTTGAAAACGTAACGGAGAAAGGAGAAAAAGCATGTTTTGGCTGTTTATTGCATTGAAAATGTTAGTGATGTATCTTTGACTCTCATGATTGTGGATTAAGGCTAAATAGACCAGTAGTAGTGGTGGTAACATACCAGGGAAATGCCGTGATATAACTAAAGAATTGTTGAAAGCAGCATAAAACACCACACAAACAAACAAACTGTTTAATGAAGAGGTTAATAAGGTCAAATGTCTATCAGGGAGCAGGTTAAATTACAATTTCCCTTATATGTAACTCGGCACCTGAGAATCTGTGAAAACATGTAGAAAATGCCAACAAAAAATCTCCTTCCTATAAACTGTTCATTAGATATTCATTGTCACATAATTATTCTTTTATAACCCCCGCCCCGCCAATATTCATCTCCATCAAATATCAGTCAAATTTGAAACCGCCACAAATGGTCAAAAACTAGGTCAAATTAAGAAAACCTTGTGAATCATTTAAAGGTCACATTTTCTGTAAAATCACCAGAACCTTCATCACCTGATTCAAACCAGACTAACATGTAAATATATCAAATTAACCCTTCCCCTCATATAAAAGCTTTCTGATGCCTCTGCAGCAGACTGCTTTTTGAAAACACGGCAACAAAAGAAGAAATTGCTCAAAACGAGCCAATTTCTCCTTTTGTCACCATGTTTTCAACTCTATTCAATTATTGTACTTTCATTTAAAGGCAGTTTCCAAATTTGTTGGGGTATGTTTTCACAGTCGTCTGTTGCAGAGTTGTTGCATGTGGGAAAGGGTTAAGGTTGCAATATATGGATATTTCATCAAATCATCTGTCAATTAGTCCACCCTCTAGTCAGCAAGTCGGAAACTCCATTCATCTGCTAGTCAATCACTATGCTTGTCAATCAATCCCCTTGCTGTTCATCCATTTATTCCTCTGCCCGTTAGTCACAGTTTATCAAGACTATCCTTGATAGGAAGGTTTATCCCCTACAGAAGATTTGATGTTTATTCCGCTATCTATCCGTCACACCGTCAGCCTATTAGACTATCAGTCAGTATGCCTGTCTGTCTGTGGTCCATCCTTTATTCAGTCATTAAGATCATTTTCTGTCATTCTTCAATCATTCAGTTATCCAGTTACTCTGCTTATGCCTCAGTCACATTTGCCGTGGTGGCTGTGGGGTCTAAAATATCTACGGTCAATAGCAATTATAGTGTCGCTGCAGCATTTTCACAGTCACATATGTAAGGGTTACCACATGGCGTATTTTAAATTTGTGGAGACAGAAAACCTGTGGCTGCCTTACGGCCTTTGAAGTGATCACACAACACCTGCGGCGGCCATAGGTTTATGATAAATACCTAGGGCAGCTGCAAGGCAAACGCAATGCCACCATATAACTCTGCACTATTATCCCATGACGACCCCTATGGCTTGTAAAAGATAGGGATACGCCCTAGGGTGACCCAGAGGCCTACCAGATCCTCAGCCGCCGCATGTATCTCTTGATTTCCGGGGCCTACGGTCCCCGTATCCTAGCCATATAGCAAATGTGAATCAGGCAGTAGACTAACATGTCGATATGTCCGATAGCAATGTAGATGCATCCGATATTATGTAGACTAAGCATTATCTTTATAAACCATGTGTTTCCCAAGTGTTTAATACCAGCTGGGTACAATGATACAGCACGTCTTTTACGTACATATATCAATAGTATACCTATGATACATCTTGTTAACATTTGGACAAAAAATCTCACCACAGTCGCTATAAAGTTCTTTTTAATAACATATCAAAAGTGTTGTTAGAAATGTAGATCTAAAATAAGATTTTAAAAATCCTCGACAAAAACTATCCAACCATATTTGTTAACTCTTGAGACCTTCAGACTTGGAGCTAGACACATTTATTTTGGCGACAACTTGGTGATTCGATTGTATTTAAAGTTATTAATTGTTTTTTCATCGTTAACATTTTCACACGATCAATGGTACTAGACATTATATCTGTAACATTGTATCATGTTTTTTTCACACTCGGGGAGGTTGCACTCACAGTAATTTTCTAAGACAGTTTTCTTTTTATCTCGACATCTACAGCCGATTATTTTAGATGGTAATGGGGCAACATTATATACTAAAGGATCACTGCGCCTCTGTTGTTTGTCTAACTCTTTGTACATCATGGTATTATTTTGGTTATACGAGAAAAGCACCAAGCTT
Source organism: Serripes groenlandicus (assembly GCA_031761405.1). NCBI lineage: Eukaryota > Metazoa > Mollusca > Bivalvia > Cardiida > Cardiidae > Serripes > Serripes groenlandicus. The sequence goes on from JASEVX010000003.1 coordinate 113,051,605, forward strand.
AGATAAATAGGGATTTTTCATTGGCAACTTGTGTTGCATCAAACACTATTCCATATCGTATCGCCTTACAGATACCCTTATACCCGTAGTGCTTTCGCCGCTTTGATTTAGCTTTTATGATATATTTATTTCTTTTAATGGATGCATCATTACTTGTATATTTTTGCCACAAAAATAAGTCCTCAAATGCAAAAGAAAAAACCAAAAACTAGAAATTTGCAAGAATTGCTTTTTTATTGTCTACGTTTTCCAAACAGAACAGAAAAAAAGTTAAAGAATTAAAACTTCACCAAACTTAACAAATATGCGTATTCCACAAACCAAAACGTAGTTCTTCTTTGAACTTAGGAAGATTTACATTCTTAAGGAAAATCATTTCCTTTAACATCTCCTATACAATGTACAGTATTGTACTTGGCATTTAAGCAGATTTATTTGTAAAGTTGGCAGCTACCTTCTCAGCTTGCCTATAGAACATAATTATATCTTGCTTTGACTCATCTGCAGCAAAGTACATTTGAAAACATTGTGACAAAGATAGAAATTGCTAATAATTATCACATTTTTTCAGTTTGCCACATTGTTTTCAACTCTCTCAATAATTTTACTTTCAATATTCTTTCCAACATGTTTTTTGAAGTCCCCTACTGCAGCTTTTTTGTATGTGGAAAAGATTTAAGACCCCTTTTCAAATAGAAAAACACAAATGTGAATAACAATTTAAAAGTAAATCAGTATTAAAAGTTAGTGATAAATATTGTTTTGTCTTCACTATACAAACTATTTTATGTTTTCAATTTAACCCTCCCTTTCTCAATTTCAGATGCGTTCTGGCCATGAAAAAAGTTGAAAACAATGTGGCAAAGGAGAAATTTTGAGCAATTTCTCCTTTTGTCACAATGTTTTCATAAGTCATCTGCTACAGAGGTTTCAGAAAGTATATTTACATAGGAAAGGGTTAATTTAAAAGCAAAAAGATATGAAAATTCTATTGAGTGAATGCTCTGTAATAGAGATCAATAGATTTTTTAAGATTTAACCCTTTACCACATACAGACACTTTCTTATGTCTCTGCAGCAGACAACTTTTGAAACATTATTGCAAAAGAAGAATTTGATCATCATGAGAAATGTCTCCTTTTGTCTCAATGTTTTCAACTCAATTCAATAATAATTGTATAATTGTTTGAAAATTTCTATATTTTGGCCTAGATGTTTTCCAAGTATTCTGCTGCAGATTTGTTGCATGTTGGAAAGGATTACGGATTTTAAATTTTCAATATTTAATGTCGATAATAAAATGCAGATATTGTTTTAATCCTTTTCCAATTGCAGACGCATTTTGACACATCTGCGGCAGAAGCCTTCTAAAAACAATGTAGCTAAAGGAGAAATTGCTCATAATGAACAATATCACCTTTTGCCACACTGTTTTCAACTCTTTTTAATGACAAAACGAACATTTATTGAGATTTTTCACATTTTTGCCAATATGTTTTCAAAGTCATCTGCTGCAGATTTGTTGTTTGTGGGAAAGGGTTAACATTCCCATTTAAGGATCCTGTCTAACAATTTGTTGATCACAACAAAGTGTATAAGGTGTACACATTTTGCCTGTTGGTTTCAAAACACATTCATGCTTTATATTTTCTATATAATAAAAACAAACATTTAGCTATTACAAACACAATAAAAAAAGAGAATACACAGTAAAAATAAGTAACACATTTGTATCACAGTCCAATTAGTAGAAAAACAATCACAGTCAAAAGTGGAGAATGGTACCCTGGTTTATGTTTCTATTGCTAAGAAACATCACGGCAAAGAAAGCAGGCTATTCTACTAAACACAGTCTTGATACTCCACCTTTCTCCGTGTACATTTGGATGTTTATGCACACTTAAAAAACACAGCTAAGACATTCTAATTGATTGATTGATTGGGGTTTAACGCCGTTTTTAACAATTTCTCAGTTATATCACGGCGGCCAGTTCACCTACTCATGCATTTCCTGGTTTTCTCACACCAATACTCCACACAACAATCTTCCCAAGCAACTGGCTGCTTTTGCACATAGACTTAGCCCATTGGTGGAAGACGAATAACGCAAGTCGCATTGACTTTTGTCAATCGTCGGAAAGAAAGTTGGCCGAGATTTGCAGATTTTTTGTTTGTTGGAAAGGGTAACCCTTTCCCCCATTTACAGCTATTCTGAAGCAGATAACCTTGAAAATATTGAGGTTAAAAAATATGTAAAATCTCTATAAATGCTATAAATGAAAGTTTAAAAATTTACCATAATTGAAAACATTCTTGCAAAAAGGATGAATTTCTCATAATGAGCAATTTCTTCTTTTTCCACATTGTTTTCAAATGCAAATGGGAAATGGCTAATGCCTTAAAGCAGTCTGATTTTGATTAAGCCTTTTCCATATTATTATTGACGCTTATAAAGCATAATGAGTTATTTTTCCATTTGTCACAATATTTTCATCTCTTTTTAAATGATACATTCATTTGTAGGAATATTTCATATTTTCATCTAGATATTTTTAACTGTCTGCTATGTGAGAAAGGGCAAAAAATAATATTGGTCTTAGATGTTTTGCAACGATAATTTATACACAATTTTTTCCAGATTTTCTTGTTTTATTTCTTCAGGTGTTTTAACCCATTACTTCACATGATATTTCAAATGTTGTGTACTTTACAATTCAACAGATGAACAAGTTCAAAAATCTGAAAAACTTGTAGTTACTTTTTGACAAAGAGTTGAAAATATTGCAATAAAAGGTGAAATTGCTTATTTTGAGCAATTTCACCCCTGTTATAGTAATGTTTTCAAAAGTTGTCTGCAACAGCAGGCATCAAATAATGATGTCATCGTGAAGTTATGGCTTAATATGTTTGAGTGACTAAGTTGAATACAAAAATGTAAGGGTATTCCCAGGGTACCTTTTCTTTTATCACAGTTCAAACACAAATGCATGTTTAAATCTATCACAGTTATGCTATACAAAAGTATATAAGTGCAACCAATGAATCCCTTTAGTATTGGAAAAAAAGAAAGGGCCAATACTCTGTCAAAATTAACGAAAAGCTTATAAACAAGCATCTTCTCATGGTACTGAAGCTTCATGCCAGCAATTGCTGATTGATTTAGAGTTTAAATTGGATTAGAAGCTGATTTTTAAAAAAATAAATCACCATGTGTTTCCTAGCTTCTAACACCAGTACTCCACACAAAAGTCTTTCCAAGCAGTTGTCTGGTTTTTTTTTTTTTCAACATAGACTGTTGATTTTATTAAAAGCTGTTTCTAAAACAAAAAAAAATCACCCATGTGTTTCCTAGCTTCTAACAAGTTATGTTATGTAATAAAGCAATAATCGACAATGTTTTTGTTTTTTTCACTTTCCTTTTTATCATTTTTATTAATCTTAAATTATCTTTATTCAGAAATGATGTTTGCTTCATTACCAAAATATTTCATGAAACCATTTATCGTCATTAAAGTTAAATCTTTATTTCATTCGCAAGTCCAAATTATATCCACTCATGTTCACGGAGGGGGGTTCAGTTCAGTGTATCAATCCATTTATCCACGCCATGGTTTCAATTTCTCAGACGGAGCAGGCAGATGTGGCGTAGTCGATCTGGGTATTGGGCTTATGACATAGTCTGTGTTGTAGAGGTCATGACCTACAGGTGGCAATGGGCTGTCCCTGTCATCAACAGGGGTCACACGGCCGTTCATCTTGCTGAATGAGGTTGAGGGAGCTGGGCTTGGACTTCTCAAATACTGCTTCATGCCAGCCTTGTCATTGGGTTCGATGTACATGGCCTCTGATTCATGATATGATGGGGGCATCGTCACACTTTCTGGTCGATTAAACCTGTGTCCATTCCATGACTCACTCTGTGTGGGTACTGGGCCACTAACATGGACAGAGATGCTGGACATACCTGAGGCAGGACGGCGATCAGGCCCAAGTGACAAGTTGGTGCTTGATGGAGGCATTATTTTGGCACCCTTCATTGGGACAAACGAATCTTCTTTGTAGAAAGGCCGACTTCCCATGCTGTTTGAGATGTAGTGGCCGTCTGTATCTGAAAACAGAAAAGCAAATTAAGTGATTAAACAATTTTCAATATGCAGTAGACACATTTTGAAGCATTTGCAGCAGAAGAGTTTTAAAAACATTGTCGCGCAAGAGTCATGTCTCCTTTTGTCACAATGTTTTCAACTCTATTAACCCTTTCCCTCATACGACAATTCTGCAGCAGACGACTTTGAACATATTTTGTCAAAAAGTAGAAAATCTCTATAATTGGATGGCTAACCTATGACTAAAGTTGAAATGATTGTGGCAAAAGGAGAAATTGCTCGTTTTGAGCAATTTCTTCTTTTGTCACTATGTTTTCACAAAGCCGTCTGCTGCAGAGGCGTCAGAAAGCATCTATATGAAGGAAAGGGTTAAACTTTCTCCTCAGATGTAGATTTGTTGTATATGGCAGAAGGTTAAGTTAACCCTTTCCGACATACATCAAATCTACAGCAGACAACATCGACAATATTTAATTACAAGTATTGAAACTCAGTTGAAAACACAATGCTTTTAAAGATCATCTGTTGGGGAGGCTTTAAAAAGTGTCTGTATTTGGGAAATAATCTTGTCACAAGATTCCAATTACTCGTTGGTGGTTAGCTTCCATTAACCCTTTCCCTCATATAGGCGCTTTCTGACGCCTCTGCAGCAGACGGCTTTTTAAAAACATAGAGACAAAAGAAGAAATTGCTCAAAACCAGCAGTTTCTCCTTTTGCCACAATGTTTTCCACTTTTCGTCGTAGGTTATCCATTCAATTATAGAGATATTTCTATTTTTTAACAAAATATGTTCAAAGTTGTCTGCTGCAGAATTGTTGTATGAGGAAAGGGGGTTAATAGATTGTTGCAAGCTTGCCGAATGCTTGCAACTTCAGCTGGCAATTTTGGTTTCAAAGCAGACAATTCAGAGGTCCAGATAAGGAGGGGGGGGGTATTCAGCTCTTTTTCCCACAATTTCTCTGTTATCATTAAAAGCAAACCCTATGTTGTGGGTGCTCACTGAGACGATTCTTTTTCTCTTTTATCATTAAAAGCAAACCCTATGTTGTGGGTGCTCACTGAGACGATTCTTTTTCTCTGTTATCATTAAAGCAAACCCTATGTTGTGGGTGCTCACTGAGACGATTCTTTTTCTCTTTTATCATTAAAAGCAAACCCTATGTTGTGGGTGCTCACTGAGACGATTCTTTTTCTCTGTTATCATTAAAGCAAACCCTATGTTGTGGGTGCTCACTGAGACGATTCTTTTTCTCTGTTATCATTAAAGCAAACCCTATGTTGTGGGTGCTCACTGAGACGATTCTTTTTCTCTGTTATCATTAAAGCAAACCCTATGTTGTGGGTGCTCACTGAGACGATTCTTTTTCTCTGTTATCATTAAAGCAAACCCTATGTTGTGGGTGCTCACTGAGACGATTCTTTTTCTCTGTTATCATTAAAGCAAACCCTATGTTGTGGGTGCTCACTGAGACGATTCTTTTTCTCTGTTATCATTAAAGCAAACCCTATGTTGTGGGTGCTCACTGAGACGATTCTTTTTCTCTGTTATCATTAAAGCAAACCCTATGTTGTGGGTGCTCACTGAGACGATTCTTTTTCTCTTTTATCATTAAAGCAAACCCTATGTTGTGGGTGCTCACTGAGACGATTCTTTTTCTCTGTTATCATTAAAGCAAACCCTATGTTGTGGGTGCTCACTGAGACGATTCTTTTTCTCTGTTATCATTAAAGCAAACCCTATGTTGTGGGTGCTCACTGAGACGATTCTTTTTCTCTGTTATCATTAAAGCAAACCCTATGTTGTGGGTGCTCACTGAGACGATTCTTTTTCTCTGTTATCATTAAAGCAAACCCTATGTTGTGGGTGCTCACTGAGACGATTCTTTTTCTCTGTTATCATTAAAGCAAACCCTATGTTGTGGGTGCTCACTGAGACGATTCTTTTGAGTTCCAACAACATGGGGTTAGAGGGTCAAATAAGGAACATGCAAGACGCCCCGCCCCTTATCTAGAGCTCTGAGATATATTAGGTAAATCATTATACTGTTTCCATGAAGAATTGGATATAAGCCCTAACGTGTTTTGTCAGATGGATAACCTATGACTAAAAGTGGAAAACATTGTGGCTAAAGGAGAAATTGCACGTTTTGTGCAATTTCTTCTTTTATCACTATGTTTTCAAAACGCCGTCTGCTTTAACCCTTTCCCTCATACGACAATTCTGCAGCAGACGACTTTGAACATATTTTGTCAACAAATGGAAAATCTCTATAATTGAATGGATAACCTATAACTAAAAGTGGAAAACATTGTGTCAAAAGGAGAAATTGCACGTTTTGTGCAATTTCTTCTTTTGTCACTATGTTTTCAAAAAGCTGTCTGCTGCAGAGGCGTCAGAAAGCGTCTATATGAGGGAAAGGGTTAATTCAACTTACCATGTGTCTTTGTGTTGGGTTTGACCTTGTTTTTCCATAACAGGATTCCAATAATGACAACCAACAGTAAAAGGATAGCGCCCCCGATTGCAATACCAACGATTGCCCCTGTACTCAGTGCGTCGTCACTGTCTTCATCAGTCTGTAAGGTAAACAATTAAGAACTCATAGCCCCTTCTCCACATACATTCACCATTTTGGCTCATCTGCAGCAAGCAACTTTTACAAACATGATGACAAAAGGAGAAAATTCTTAAAATGATTTATTTTCTGTTTCACGTTCTCACTTTTATTTATTTCTAATGTTCTTAAATTTTCATCAAACACATCCAATCCATATCAGACAATAGATAAAAAAAAAGGCTAATATAACCCTTTCCCACAGACCAACACTATTTCATGCTTCTGAATTCTGAAGCAGACGACTTTTATAACATTTTGTGGCAAAAGGAGAATTTTCTTATTGTGACCAATTTATCCTTTGGTCACAATGATTTCAATTTTATTCATAGTTCTTCTATTATAAAGAGAAATTCCTAATTTTTGACAAAATAAAGTAACGGTTTTATGGAAGGTCTCACAATGTTTTGAAAAGCTGTTTGCTAAAGAGACATTGACCTTTTTCCCAAATATACATTTTCACATCCTGACGCATCTTTAGCAGGGGTCTTTTGAAAACATTGTGGCAATGCTTTCATTTATAGATATTTTTTCATATTTTTGTTTACATGTTTTCAAAGTCTGATTCTGATTTGTTTTATGTTGGCAAGGATTAAAAATTCATCTGTATCAAGTATTGGGTTTTTCCACAGCATATATGACCTTTTTCATGTGTGCGCAGCAGATGACTTTTGAAAAGAATTGTGGGAAAACAAACAATTACTCCATTTCCAACAATGTTATCAAAATAATTCTTATACTTACAGTTGCTCCACATGTGACACCATAGTAAGCTTCATTGTCCACAGTCATGTAAGGGGAGAGTGTAAGCGTGTATCCATTGTAACTATAACTTGTTCCATTAAGGACGCTATCACACAAACTGTATGCTGTAGCATTGATGTCTGATGTATTTCCAGCAATCACGAAGGTAACTACAATACTGCCTAGAAAATTCAAGAAACAAATTTGTGTTTATTTTAACCTTTCAACTTATGTGTGTATTATAACTTTAACCCTTTACCTCATATAGACGCTTTCTGACTCTTCTGCAGCAGACAGCTTTTTGAAAACATGGCGACAAAAGAAAAAATTGCTCAAAATGAGCAATTTCTCCTATTGTCACCATGTTTTCAACTCTATTACATTGTCGTACTTTCATTTAAAGGGAGTTTCCAATTTTGTTAGGGTATGTTTTCAAAGTCATCTTCAGCAGATTTGTTGTATGTGTGAAAGGGTTAATCAAATGTGCTTTTATGCCCATTCAACATAAAGATGCTTTGTGATGCCTCTTTATCCATGAGCTATTAATAAATCTAGAGAATAATCCTACAATTTAAATTACTTACACAAAGAACTATTTCTTGTATCTAGATCCAGAAAAATGTAGTTCTCTGATCAAAATTGTAACCATTTCCCACATACAAGATATTTGCAGCAGATGACTTTTAAAACATAAATGCATAGATAAGAAAAGTATCTATAAATGAAGTTTTAATTTTAAACAGTTGCAAACATTGCGGCAAAAGGAAACATAAATGCATAAATAAGAAAAGTATCTATATATGAAGTTTTAATTTTAAACAGTTGCAAACATTGCGGCAAAAGGAAACATAAATGCATAAATAAGAAAAGTATCTATAAATAAAGGTTTAATTTTTAAACAGTTGTAATCATTGCGGCAAAAGGAAATTTGCTCATTATGATTAATTTCTACTTTTGCCAAGCTGCTGCAGAGATTTAAGAAAGTGTCTGTATGTGGGATAGGGTCAAATCTTAAAAATTCAATTACAAAGTCTTTACCTTTATAACTCAATTAATAGAATTTACATATCTTTTTGCTTTCAAATTAACCCTTTCCCATGTAAATATACTTTCTGACCCCTCTGCAGCAGACGACTTATGAAAACATTGTCACCGTCAATTTTTGACAAAAGGAGAAATCAATTTCTCATTTTGTCACATTGTTTTCAACTTTTTTCAGTAATGATACCCTCATTGATAGAGATTTTTACATGTTTTTGTCTAAAAGTTTTCAATGTTGTAGGCTGCTGATTTGTTTTATGTGGGAAAGGGTTTAAAAAGACTTCTTTACAACTTGGCCATGTGTCCTAGGATTGATCAGCTAAATATGAGCCCCTACAGGATTTTTTGTTATTCTGCTCAATGAAATTTAATCCTTTCCCATATGAAACTAAATTGCAGTATAGCTATAACTGAAACCATATTGACCAATTTTCCTTAGACACAATTTTGTTTAACTCAATTCAATGATTTTAATAAAATATTTACAGAGGTTTTCAATAGTTTAGCCAAAGTGTTTTCAAAGTCATTGGCTGCAAATTTGTTGTACGTGGGAAAGAATGAAATGACTCAAGGCTAAAACGTGTTACCTCGGGATAAGGAGCCTGATTCTAACAATACATTGGGCCATTGATTAGCATGTTCTTCCATCATCATTTGTTCAAATCCAGCCTCCATGTCCGGGTCCTCTAAAACAGTGTCGTAGTCATAATTGAGGGATAGCTGGAAAATAAATTTTGTTTATCTGATTATAATATTTTCAGTCTCTTTAATAATTTTCAACAATTTTGTCACCAAGAAAAAACAAAAACAAATTGTAGACTTGTAGACAATCCATAACCTCCCCTCCCCCTTTTTAGTCTCACAGGCCATTAATCAGATTTGTATCAAATTTATACTTCAAAATGTCCCGATGTAATGTTTTATTCCAAGTGTGTTGTCAAAGAATACGAGAAATTTCATATAAAAAAAGAAGTGTTTTAAATTGTTCAATAACAAGCCGTATTCTTACCGCAACCGTATTTCTTTAAACCCAATCAATACACATTTGACTTTCGATTTTAAAAATCATATCATGGGCATGAATAGGGCTTGTTATTGTTTTACCGCCTTTTTTATAAGAAATTGCTGAAAAATGAACAAATTAGCCTTGATGGGTTAATAGAATGCAACTTCTCATCTTTAAAAAGGAGGGTTTCGGTTCATAACATTTGCGAAATCCAACAGTCTGTAGGTGTTTTTCAACAAATATGAGGACATCTAGACATTTGTACAGTTCAAAAAAATTGAAATTTACAGGGCCTATGTGGTAGGTAAATGAATCAATTTTTATATTTAAAATTTCACAGTGTAATGTTTAATTTCATGAGATATTGTCGAAGAATATGAGAAAAATTTGAACCGAACAACATACAAAACAAAACAAAAGTTGCTTCACCTTAATTGTTATCCTCTTTTCGATGTTCATTCCTACTTGACTGGGCTTCCTAGTGACAATTTTCTGGTTTAATGTCAGGTTGTAGTCGGCTGGGGTAGACACGACGTTGAACTGGATGTAGTATACTCCAGCACCCGTTAACACCAGGTCCGTAAATTGGGCTTCTCCAGTTAGAATGTCAAAGGTCGAAGAAAGGGTCCCCGTTAAATTTGCATATTTTGGTGAACCAATTATCTTGGCTGTTACTGCCCAACTATGGCTCTGAAAGATCAAATATTTAAGAAAGTGTTTTAATCATGCGTTCTGCTGGTTTATTGGGAATAAAAGATTATTTCCTCATAAATTCATTGTTTATTAATATAGAGGAATAATGTAACTCATAAGTCAGATTTTAACCCATTTCAAAGTATTCAATATTTGGTAGGAGTGCTAATATTGCTGGCCATTAACCCTTTCCCTCAAACAACGAAAGTACAGCAATCACTTTTAAAACATCTACACAAAATTATGGTAAATCTCTACAAATCCAAGAAAACTAGACTTGAAACTTTATGGCAAAAGGAGAAATTGCTTGTTATCTTTTTTGTCAAATATCTGCAGCAGACATGTCTGCATGTTTGATAAGGTTTATACATAGATATGCCTTCTGACCCCTCTTCATCAGAAAACATTTGAAAACATTGTAGCCAAAGGAGAAATTGCTCATGATGAACATATTCAACTTTTTTTACAATTTTTCATCTTTTTTTAAAAATTTTACACTTAAAACATTTACAGAAATTTTCCATTTTATTGTCTGGATGTTTTCGAAATTGTTGGCTGCAGATGACTTTGAAACTACACTGGCACTCCTCTATAAAACTCTCCGTTCAACTTGGCAGCCATGTTTGTTTCACGACTCTAACTAATTGGAACAGTCTTGGTAAATGGTCATCCAAAGAAAATTTATGCCAAATTATTTTCAAATCAGGCCAGTAGATTTTTGATTATTTTCTAATCTGTTGCAAAGGCAATTAGAGTTTTGTATGGAATTCAATTCTTTGACGATCATTGAAAGATGACCACCTAAGAAACATTCTTATTAAATTACTTTGAAATTGGTTAATTGGTTTAAGATTTGGAGGAGAAGTTGTTTGTAGAAAAAAGGTAAATTGACAGATGATGACAATGACCACAGACAGTCAAAGTTCACAATAGCTCATTGTCGCACTTCATGCTCAGTGCTTAACCCTTTCCCTCATTTAGATGCTTTCTGACGCCTCTGCAGCAGAAGGCTTTTTGAAAACATAGTGACAAAAGAAGAAATCGATCAAAGAAAAGGGAAGTGTGTCAGACATATCTAGTTTGTCTGAGTTTATCAGATCAACAAAAGTTATTATTACAACCAACTTTCAAGAATACCACTTGGGTTACTGCAGTGAGAACCCTTTACAAAACACAAAAATTTGGCAGCAGAAGACTTTGAAAACATTAGGTGAAAACAATGGAAAATCTCTGAAAATTAAGGTTGAAAACATTATGGCAAAGGGAGAAATGTCCAGGTTTGAGCAATTTCCAGATCTTTTTTTGTCACAATGTTTTCAAAATTCTTCTGCTGTACAGGCATAAGATAGTGTCTGTATAAATATTGGAAAGGTTAATCTACACTGTAATATAAGTGAAACACTGTTCAAAACATCCCATTCAATCAGACCAACTAAATTACAAATGTAGGGCGCTTTGGTCAACAGATTATTTTGTCAGGACATTTGAGCCTTGAACGTTTTTGCCAGAAAGCAAGTTGTATTAACCCTTTCCCACCTGAAAAAGACGCATTTTGACACAATAGCAGCAGACGACTTTTGAAAACATTGCAGCCAAAGGTGAAACTGCTCATCATGAGCAATTCTCAACTTTATTTAACAATTAAGCTATCTTTTATGGAGATTTTTCAGGTTTTTGTCACTATGTTTTCAAAGTCGTCTGCTGCAGATTTGTTGTATGTGGGAAAGGGCTAAGATTTTTTTTTATATTATATCATTTTAATTCAAACTTATTTATTTTACATCGATTGAGAAACAAGCTTTAAGCTCGATGTCTGCTTCCTGGAGACTTAATCAGTACTCATGCCAAAGTCAGAACCCACTCATCACGGGATTCGGACCCGGGATCTTTGATACTAGAGGCCGTAAATATCATATTACATACCCTCCAGGTGACATCTGATATCACTTCACCCGTTTCCTCATCTTGAAGGTTCAAGATTGTTGAAAAAGCAGCATCTTTGACCTTGTCCCCGGACGATACCGTCTTCATGTTCGTTTTGATTGGTCTTCCAGCCACTTCAAAAGCGCTCGATTCGAGAGTGAAGTTGATAGCTACCTCTGGGTAGATCATGCTAAAATCTAAAATGTATCCGCTGCCCATGTGAGATATGGCAAGGTCTGTGAAATTAAACCAACCATTGGTTGCATTGACGGTCTTGATACCACCGAGAACAGCATTTTGATGTCCAGTGCTTGACCTGATTGCAACGGAGAGTTTCCACGGATACTCTGTAGTTCCCAATTGTGTTATAACAACATTCTGAAAATAGAAACTTGTAAGGATAAATCTGTTTAACTGTTACCATACAAACAACAAATTGCAGATGACCGAGAAAATATCGGGAAACCCCCACCCACCCCCCCCCCCCCGCCCAATTTTTTTTTAATATATTGGTTGATTGATTGAGTGTGGGGGGGGGGGTTTAACACCATTTTAAAGATATCATATAACATCAGTCAGTTACCTACCCATGTGTTTCCTGGCTTTCTGACACCAGCACTCCACACAACAGTCTTTCCAACATAGGCTGTTATTCCATTTAACCCTTTCCCTCATACGACAATTCTGCAGCAGACGACTTTGAACGTATTTTGTCAAAACATAGAAAATCTCCATAATTGAATGGATAACCTATGACAAAAAGTGGAAAACATTGCGGCAAAAGGAGAAATTGCACGTTTTGTGCAATTTCTTCTTTTGTCACTATGTTTTCAAAAAGCTGTCTGCTGCAGAGGCGTCAGAAAGCGTCTATATGAGGGAAAGGGTTAAGGAAGAGGCATGAAGATTGTGGTCTTGAATTCACAACCCCTTGATTGACAGCCCTAGGTGCTACTGGGATTTTGGCCAAGTGGTAAAGGTAAAAGTTGGCTTTTGTAAACAGTGTAGAACCAGATCAGACTGTACATCAAGATCTACGCAAGATGTTCACATATTGTTTACACAAGCTTGTAAGCAGCTTCAGTCAACTTGTGTAAATTATGATATGACCGAGCATGTAACAGCATATTTAAGGGTTACTTTTCCTGGAGCATTGCTAATCTTTTTAGATATATTTTGTCCTTGAAAAATCTTTTTACTTTCAAAATTTAACCCTTTCTCATATAAATCAAATCTGTAGCAGACCACTGAAAATATTTCAATAAAAAGTATCGAAACTCTATATAAATCAAAGAAAAATTGCTCAATAAAGTTGAAACATTTCCCCTTTTTTCACAATGTTTTCAAACATCATCTGCTGCAGATATCTCTGTATGCGGGAAAGGGATAACCCTTTCCCTCATATAGACGCTTTCTGACGCCTCTGCAGCAGACCGCTTTTTGAAAACATAGTGACAAAAGAAGAAATTGCTCAAAACAAGCAATTTCTCCTTTTGCCACAATTTTTTCCACTTTTAGTCATAGGGTATCCATGCAATTGTAGAGATTTTCTATGTTTTGACAAAAGTCATCTGCTGCAGAATTGTCGTATGAGGGAAAGGGTTAAATAAATAGACTGACTTGAGTTTGCAGTAAACGTACCTGAGCATCCACGGCCTGTATTGTTGGCTGTGTTCTGAGTGTCTTACCCTCATAGTGAGCAATGGCTTCAGTATGGAATACCAGTCTAGACACTGACGGTGTTGAGTAGGTCACACCAGAATCACTCGCACTACTTCCTGGAACTGAGACAGTCTCGCATGCTCCAGAAATATTCAGGGAGGTGGACACATTTCCTGCTTGACATTCATTTACTATATTTGCTGATATGCCAACAATAGCTTCGTGGGATAGGTCATCAGCGGCCGTCTCATTCACAGCTGTAATAAAACACTTTAGTATTGTAAAATAGTTCAAAGTCCAGTAGAGTTATACCTTGTGATCAATTCGAGGTACATAACTCAATCTGGCCTTTCTTTTAAGTTATCTCCCCTTTTCACTTTTCTTTTAGTTTGGCCATTTACTTTGTTTCTGATTTGGCAGATTCACTTCAAATAACAACGCTTATACCTTTTGATCAGGAGAATGGGTCCATACAAGAAACATAAGTTGGCTTGACTCACGTTTCTTGTTCTGTTCCTTTCTCCGGATCACAAGGTATAAGTTTTGCAACTTTGAAGTGAATCAGCAACTCAGAAACTTAATTTTGACCAATTAATACATGAAGAAAAAAAGCAACACAACAAAAAAATACATCCGCAATTCTTTATAAGTATTTCATAAACTTAATAAACTTTTTGAAATGTGATCTATTGATAGAATGGAACCTCTTGTGGATCCAAAAATTGCAGTTCGCGTGACTCGAAATGAGAGCTAATTATTCATGTCTGATCAATCAGACAAGCTTTTTGTGTTCAACGTCACCGTGACCTTGACCTTTGAACTAATGACATTAAAATCAATGGTGGCCATGCGCTGGACATGCTCAACCTCCCTGCCAAGTTTGAGTACCTTAGGTTTAAGCATTATCCAGTTATAAATCTGACAAGCTGTGGTCTATCGACAGGCCAACATTAAAGACATCAAGACAAAAATATAGAAAATATCCGTAAATGTTTATAGTAGAGTTCAAAAACATTGTGACAAAAGGAGAAATTGGTCATTTTGATTGTACTTTTGCAGAAAATGTCCCTGCATTATGCATATAAGTCAGAGACATGTGAACATACTTAATATTGAAATTTCATAAAATGCAAAGGAAACCACAATAATTTCCTACGTAATTCTTAAACTCCCCTTGTTTATGTGCAACAATTCATAGTGCATAGATTTGTCATAAATGATTATGTTTGCCTATTATTATATTCACATGCATGTGTTCACATGCATGTGGCTATATCATTATTATTTCCTATCAAAGTCTCAAATTCTGTAACTTAACCCTTTCCCTCATGCAACAACTCTGCAGCAGTCGATTTTGAAAATATAACAAATTTTTTGTTGGTAACTCCCTTTAAATGAAAGAACAATAATTAAATAGAGTTGAGAACATGGTGACAATAGGAGAAATTGCTTGTTTTGAGCAATTTCTTCTTTTGCCACTATGTTTTCAAAAGTCGTCTGCTGCAGAGACTTCAGAAAGCATCTGTATGTGGGAAAGGGATAAACAACTCATGTTTGTGTGCTTATATATTTTATTTATCAAAAAATTCACAAGACTTACTTGTAGCTGGTGGATTTGCAACTTCAACAGTCACTAGGATTCCCACAGTAGATCTACGACGTCTACCAGAGGTACTGGCACTGACAACATTCACCACTCTCACCTTGCTAGCTGGGATGTCAAAAAATGCAGCAATATTGGCAACCAGGCTTGGCCCATTATAAAACTGTTCTACAGTAAGAGCGGGCATGCCGAACGACACTATAATGGCTTCTGTTGTTTTTACGTCAATCACATTCCCACCTTTTATGATAATAGATAACTTTCCACTATCACGATCGCAGTAGTTTGTTCCTGTAGCATTCGCAAGATAGGGTGTGTACTTGGTACCTGAGTAAATAAATGAAAGTGTTTGCCACATCACTCGGAAACTCGGCCCCCCATGACCTTGCTACTATTACAGAGCCACTGTCAATCCAGGGTTTGTGAGTCAGAACCCTAGCTTGATCCACATTCTTTCATACTTTTATAAAAGTCAATGCAACAAGCGTCATTTGTCTAGCACCAAAGGGCTATTAGTCTTGTGGGAAAGGAGCCAGTTGTTTTGAAAGATTGTAGTGTGAAGTATTGGTGTGAGAGAGCTAGGAAACACACAAGTAGGTGAACTGACTGCTGTGAGATGACTGTATCTTTTTTAAAATGGCTTTTAATCCTTTCCCTCATATAGACGTTTTCTGATGCCTCTGCGCATAAACATAGTGACAAAAGAAGAAATTGCTCAAAACAAGTAATTTCTCCTTTTGCCACAATGTTTTCCACTTTTAGTCATAGGTTATCCATTTAATTAAAGAGATTTTCTTTTTTTATGACAAAATATGTTCAAAGTCGTCATCTGCAGAATTGTCGTATGAGGGAAAGGGTTAAACCCAAACCAAGCATTTTGCTACTACCAGTGAAGATCAAGATAAGTTTGTGCCTCTATGCTGGTAGGTTAAGTTCCTTCCAGTTTCCCATAACACCTTTCACCACTTACAGACAATTTTTGAAAACATTGTGGCAAATGTAGCAATTACTCATAATGATCAATTGTTTCTTTGCCACCATGGTTTCAACTTTTTCAATAATAATAAATTAATTTCTAGAGATTTTCCACATTTTTACCTTAATGTATTCAGTCATTTCCTGCTAAATAGTTGTACTTAGGAAAGGTTAGAGGGTTAAAATTCTTTCCAATGTCCAAAACAAATGCAGATAAATCGTTAAAACATTATGCAGAAAGGAGAAATTGGTCATGATGAGCAAATCTCTTTTGGTCAAAACATTTTCATCTTCAACCCTTTCCCTCATATAGATGCTTTATGACACCTCTATAGCAGACGAGTTTTGAAAACTGTTTTCAACTCTTTTAAGTATTTATTAGTCGCCGGGCAGAAGCCCGCGACTTCTATTTTTAATAGCTTTTCGGAAATCACATGGGAGGGCGGCTTATTATTAGAAAGAAACAAATCTAGATGATTTGAACATATTACAATTGTGGTTGTTTACGAACACTAATAAATGACACATCTAAAATGAAATAAATATTCCGATTTTTTAATGTTTGCAGTTTTTTTTATTTCACTCGCATTTAAGTTTTTTGTCTTATTTACGAAGACAAAAGTGGTCCCTTCAAGACGTGAACCAACACCCCCTAATGCAGACTCTTATGTGTCATCATTGAGGTCAATTTCGGATTCTCCTTTTAATAGCAATTTTAACTTACTAAATTTTGTTTTCATGTTCAAAGAGATGTCTTGATTTGTGTAGAATTCATTTAATAATGTTAATCCATGAATATCTAAAGTAGGAACTGTTTCTAAGCTAAATATAGACCCTATTCTGTTGTGTAGTTTCGTGACCTTTAACATCGATTTTCGCGCATGCGCATTTCGATATGAAAAAGCGAGTGATATTATTTTATTTTAGACAAGTACAAGACGAATGTTTGACGCAAAGCGTCAAAGAGAAGCCACAATATTTCGTTGTACATGTAGAAATAAGAAAAAAAGAACATTTTTAAATCCACAAACAATAGAACAATTTAAACTGTAGACGGTAATGCTGATATATTTCTCCTTTTAAAGACTTTTGTTTTCTTCAAATTACCTCCCTTTAAAGCAATACCAGGATATTTACCTTGTGATTCGAATAAGATTGACAAACATTGAAATTATATGAATGAATACTATTATTTAAATAAGTAACAACAGCAAAATTAAATTTATGCCAGATAAATGTGTACACATTTCGTTAATTTTTTATAGATACCCTAATGTATAGGTATGTATATAAAATTTATAAGCAAATGTTTTCATTACTGCGTTCCTAATGATTGAATAGACTAAGGAAAGTCAAGAATACATAAATAAATCAATGCAGTCTTTTCCGGCGACACTGATGCCTTGCATCAACTTTCTCTTGTATCTACATATATAGAGCTTTTCTGTGTGTTTGCATAAATACTTTCAAAGTCGTCTGCTGCAGATTTGTTTTATGGGGGAAAGGGTTAATCAGTTATCCTGCTCTTCTTAATAACAACTTGCAGAATTTGTCAGATGCTGTCAAAGATGCCTGCTGCTGATTGGTTGTATGAGTCTAAGTGTTAAAACCCAACTTACTTCATGTTTTGGACAGTACAGACTGATGTTTTGAATTGGACTATTATTCACACTTATGCTTAGGCAATATGACCCATTCCCACTGGGGATCGTGGCGCATCTGCAGCAGAAGACTTTAGAAAACAAAGTGGCAAAAGGAGAAATTGTTATACTGAGCAATTTCTCCATTTGCCACAATGTTTTCAACGCTATGTAATAATAAAACTCCCATTTAAGGTAATTTTTGAAAAGAAAAGTCAGGATGTATTCAATGTCGTCCGCTGCAGGTTTGTTGTATGTGGGAAAGGGTTTAGAGGTGTCTGTTTTCCTTGTCAAGGATTGTTTCAACCCCCTTTCCCTCATCCAGATGCTTTCTGACGTCTCTGCAGCAGACCACTTTTGAAAACATTGGGACAGAAAGTGAAATCACTCAAAACGAGGAATTTCTCAAATTGCAACAAATTTTTCTCATTTTTTTTATTCCAGTTTTCTCAAAGTTTTGGCCCTTCAAAAGAGAGAGTCTCACCATCAGGTGGCGAGATAATGTAGTAACCGTTGCTGTCAATCCTTGCATTGGTTCCGATAACGTAATTCCCATCAACAAAAACATCCAATCTGTTAGGATTAGAGTACCACACGGTCAGTTTTATACCCTCATCTGTTGCCATGTTCAGTAGCCGATAGCGCAGGTGATTAGGTGTGGTACTTGTGAAATGCAGCAAGTAGTCTTTGTCTATAAAGAAAAATGTACTCTGTTACATGAAAAGCAAGCTTCGGTAGTTTGAGGTAAACCCATTCCCACTGGCAGCCATGTTTTGTTGTCTACAGCAGACTTCTTTTGAAAACATTATGACAAAATTAGAAATTGTTCATTATAAAGTATGATATTTTTACCAATATACTTTTTGAGACGCCTGATGCCTCATGTTTTTTTTGTTTGACACTTTCAGACACGTCTGCTGCTGACGACTTTTAAAGACATTGTGACAAAAGGATAAATTGCTCAAAACCAGCAATATCTCCTTTTGCAACAAATTTTTGAACTCTTTTCAGTAATTATACCTTCATTTTCAGAGATTTTCCATAATTTTTTCTAGATGTTTTCAAAGGCGTTTGCCGCAGATATGTTGTTTGTGGTAAAAGGGTTAATAGTCAATGCAATCAAAATGCATACTTGGTTGTTTAGTTGATATTTGAGAGAGTACAAGTTGGCATTTCTGAACAGTGTAGGTTCAGATGCTCTTGACAGCCACTTCAGTATTATTAGAATCTATACAAGTTTGACAGAATCTTCTAACTAGCTTATAAAGACTTCATGGCAAGGCAATTGATTTATTGATTGATTGGGGTTAAACGGCATTTTTAACAATTTCTCAGTCATATCACGGCGGCCATTTCACCTACTCATGTGTATCCTGGTTTTCTCACAACAATCTTCCCAAGCAAGTGGCTGCTTTTCCACATAGACTGAGCCCATTGATGGAAGAAGAATGACGCATGCCGCAATGACTTTTGTCAAACGTCGGAAAGAAAGTTGGCCAAGCAAGGATTCAAACTCACAACCCCTGGATTGACAAATTTTAGTTACAACCGTTTCACAACTTTGATATCATCTAGACAAACACATGGAAAGGGTAAACATGTTACACTATGGCATCCTTTGATTTTCAAATTGCAATAAAACTGGATATGTATTATGTCAACAACGACCCTTGAACCCTTTCCCACATATAACAAATCTGCAGCAGACAAAACAGTTTGGCAAAAACTCCATAAATGAGTTTCTTATTTTTTTTAATAGCATTGAAAACATTTTGGCAAAAGGAGAAAATGTTCCTGTCTGTTATCACAATGTTTTCAAAAGTCTCCTGCTGCAGAGGCATCAGAAAGCGTTTGTTTCAGGGAAAGGGTTAAACAATATATCATATATCTTTCCTGGGAAAGTTGCAAGTTATCTTGACACAAGAAAGTCAGTCATATTTCTTACCCCACAAACCTTAGTTGAAAGGAAGGAAACCCATTACTACAATCATTAAACCCTTTCCCTCATAAAGGCGCTTTCTGATGCCTCTGCAGCAGACGGCATTTTGAAAACATAGTGACAAAAGAAGAAATTGCTCAAAACGAGCAATTTCTCCTTTTGCCACAATGTTTTCCACTTTTAGTCATAGTTTATCCATTCATTTATAGAGATTTTCTATTGTTTGACACAATATGTTCAAAGTCGTCTGCTGCAGAATTGTCAAATGAGGGAAAGGGTTAAAGTCTTTCAACAAGAAGGTAGATTAACAAAATCTTATGTTTGGAAAAAAGGTCTTATTCTGAATAAAAGCATTAGGGGAAAAGAAATAACTGCCAGTGAAGAGCAATTTCTTCTTTTCCCACAATGTTCCCAAAACTCATTTGCTTCAGAGGCTTTTGCATTAAGGAAAGCAACCTCACTGGGGTTCTTTGTTATCCCTTTCCCACATATAACAATCTGCAGCAGACGATTTTGAAAAAAATATTTAGGCAAAAATATGAAAATTCTTCATATGAATGAATGATTGATTGATTGACGCCGTTTTAAACAATTCCTCAGTTATATGACGGCGGCCAGTTACCTACTCATGCATTTCCTGGTTTTCTCACACCAATACTACACACAACAATCTTCCCAAGCAACTGGCTGCTTTTCCACATAGACTTATCATATGAATGAAAGTCTGATTATTGAAAAGAGTTAAAAACATTGAGACAAAATATCTGCTTATCCTGACCAATTTCTCCTTTTGCCACAAAGTTTTCAAATGTCCTCTGCTTCAGAGACATCAGAACGTCTCTGTATGCAGGAGAGGGGTTATAATAAGTATAATAAGTTTTATCAAATCTGTTAATTTACCAGGTTAGAATAGAACCAAACTTTGTCTATTACCTGTTGCTACAAGGGCCATGAATGTAGAAACCCTCTTTCTGCAGGTGTATCCACTGCACCAACCATGGTCCTGGGGCCCGTTGATTAAGTCAAGGTACCCTTCACCCAAAATGGCCACCGGAGACAGACGGCGAGTTTCCGTGTCTGAATCCATACTCTCAATGATAAGCATCTCGTAGTTGTACTCATAACATTTGTATGCTGTCCAGGCATCTACCCAAGTACAGTTAGGACTACGGATTATTCCTGTAAAGATAATAGAAATATAGCTATTTTCTCAGGCAATTTGTACACCGAGATGAAAAGCATTCAATCTCTTTAGAACTTTCAGTCATAAATTAACATTATATGACATTTTTAATGTTGTATGCTTTAATAACACAATAACGGATAATGCCTGAAAAGACAAGGGAAATGATATTCATTTTGTCAGACAATCTGTAGACTGGTTACCTGTTTGGTTTACAACTTTGATATAAATAATAATGACCAATATTATACACAAAGATAAAAAGAAGCTTTAAAACATAAGGTTAACCCTTTCCCTCATACTATAATTCTGCAGCAGAAGACTTTGAACATATTTTCAAAAAATAGAAAATCTCTTTTATTGAATGGATAACCTATGACTAAAAGTGGAAAACAATGTGGCAAAAGGAGAAATTGCTCGTTTTGAGCTATTTCTTCTATTTTGTCACTTTGTTTTCAAAAAGCTGTCTGCTGCAGAGGCGTCAGAAAGCGTCTAAATGAGGGAAAGGGTTAAACATTAATATGATATGACCTTTGAATAGAGTTGAAAACATAGTCACAAAAGGAGATGCTGCAGATGTTTAAAAATGCATCTACATTTATATGATGGAAAGTGTAAAATCCTACATATAGTAACTTTCTGACGCTTTTACAGCAGACAACGATTGAAAACAGTGTGGCAAAAAAGGAAATTGCAATAATTTCAATTTGAATAAATAATTGAATTATTTATAGATATATCCTCTTTTTTGTCTATATGATTTCACAGTTGTCTGCTGCAGGGATGAGGTTCAATAGGATTGTAGCTGGTTACAAAGTCCTATAGGCAAGTTTCCCTGTGGTGTGGGGGGTGATCTTACCTATATACATAACACCTTCCCATGTATGGACCCTTTCACACTATCAAAGTTTAACGTCCAATTTTCCAATTTTCCAACATATTTAATAAATATTTTTTAATTTGACAGATATTTTTCACAATAGAAGCTTTCAAAGCAGACAAATATAAAAATGTAATATCAGATGAACAGTTACAGTAATAAGTTTATACTCCCCCCCCTTCCTATCCCCCACGCAAAATGCTTAATTACAAAACATGAAAAATAATAGCCTCTTTTAAAATCAATTCTACACCTACCTTTATTTGGAGCGATAGTATCATATGGAATTCTAGTTCCATCCATCTGTGTGACCATCTCTTTAGGTATCCTGTAGTCACCGAGTCCTCGTCTCGAGTCACCACCCCATTCCCATTCAGACTGGGGTAAAACGGCCCCAGGAGATCCGAGGAATGACCCGTCGAGGTCCTTCAATAGGCATTTCTTAAATCCATCACAATCCATGTCTACGCAGTCTGCACTGTTGATTTTACTGTAAGAAGGAAGAAATAACTTATAACATTTTTAACATTTACAAAACACAAAGCAACTTAGACCAAATCCTTCTCAACGCTTACATATGGTTTGGTCACCAGTGGTGGTGGGTTATTTTACAGGTTCTTCAATTTAATCAGGCCGAGCCCCAGTTGCTCAGTTGGTAGCAATACTGTCAATCCACGGGTTGCGAGTTCAAATCCCAGCTTGGCAAATATTCTTTGAGTAGTTTGACAAAAGTTACTGCATCATTTATCTTCCACCAATGGGCTGGCTAGCATTCTATGTCGAAAAGCAACTAGTTTCTTGGAAAGACTTGTGTATTAAGAGTAATGGTTTAAGAAAGCCAGGAAACACATGGGACGGTGAACTGGTTGCTGTAAAATGATTAAATAAATGTTGAAAATGTCTTTAAACCCCAATCAATCAATCAAATTAATGAAGTAGTCAATGGTAGATATTTATAAAAGTGTAGAGAACAATGTTGATCAAGATTAGACAGCATAAATGTGCAAGTTGATCTTGGTCTACATTGTTTGCAATTAATGAATCCAGTCCAAAAGCAGTATGAGGAATTGTCAACTTTTCTCACATAGAACAAATCTGCATCAGGCCAGATTAAAAACAAGATATCAATGGAACAGACGGATGCTCCCCAAAGTATAGCGAGGAATGGTGCTACAATAAACTTTATGTAGCAATTGCATGTAAATAATTAAATACTAAATTATAAGAAATGGGAGTAGAAAATTGGAAAGGATTTTTTTTCTGATTCCCTATGTAATTTAATATATCTATATAATATGTAATATGTATATTTACCAAACCATAGGTCTAAGGAAGGAGATCGGGGGGAAATGTCCTACCAGGAATTATGATTTTTCTGATTCCCTATATAATTTAATATATCTATAAAATATGTAATATGTATATTTACCAAACATTAGGTCTATGGAAGGAGATCTGGGAAAAATGTCCTACCAGGAAAAATGTTTTTTCTCATTCCCAATTTAATTCTGCAAATCTTCATATAATGTAATATGTATATTTACCCAACATTAGGTCTATGGAAGGAGACCTTTTGATTATCATCCACATTTACAAAAGTGATGTCCTCTGTATGCAATGGATGTTGGCCGTCATCGTTACTTGGTGTCGTTGCAATTGCATAAGCTGCACCACAAGATGAGGGATTGAAATTAGCAAATGTCATATCTGAAAGGAAAAACAAAACAAAATCTTCAGCACACATCACAAGGTGATCATAACCCTATGTTTTCTAGAAAACATTGTGTGTTATAATTTCTATAAACCTCTTTAAACAGCAACATTTGTTATAATTTCTATGTTCTTTTCTAAACAGCAACATGTGTTATAACTTATATGCACTTTTCGATAAAGCAACATTTGTTATAATTAATATGAACTTATCTAGAAAGCAACATTTGTTATAATTATATGAACTTATCTAGAAAGCAAAATTTGTTATAATTTATATGAACTTTTCTAGACAGCAACATTTGTTATGATTTCTATGTACTTTTCTAGACAGCAACATGTGTTATAACTTATATGAACTTTTCCATACAGCAACATTTGTTATAATTAATATGAACTTATCTAGACAGCAACATTTGTTATAATTATATGAACTTATCTAGAAAGCAAAATTTGTTATAATTTATATGAACTTTTCTAGACAGCAACATTTTCAATAATTTCTATGATTTTATCTAGACAGAAACAGTTGCTATTGTGTTATATATCACTCAGTATGCTTATGTTAGACTCTTAAAATTTAAAATGTTGATGAAGAAAACGTAAAAAGAAGAAGGGGTGATTGTGATATACATTGAAGACACATTGTGATGCATCTGCAGATGAATGGAACCATAATTAATCAACTATAATCCGGACACACAGTATCTTAATGAGAAATTTCTCCTTTTGCCACAATGTTTGCAACTCCTGTCAATTAATACTTTCATTAAAAGATATTTTCCGTAATTTTCCTTGGATGTTTTGAAAGTCGTCTGCTGCATTTGTATTGAATTGTATCTAGAAAAGTTTATGAAACCTACAACAAATGTTGAAGTCCAGTTTATGGAGGATACTTAATTGTTATTGGTTTTAACACTTTCCCACATACAACAAATATGCAACAGACAACTTTAAAAACAAAGTGACGAAAACCTTAAAAATCTCCATAAAAAAAAGCTTAATTGTTAAATAAATTGAAAACATTGTGGCCAAATGAGAAATTGCTCATCATGAGCAATTTCACCTTTGGCCACACTGTTTTCAAAATGCGTCTGCTGCTACTGCATCAAAATGCGTCTGCAGGTGGGTAAGTGTTAAAGCAATTTTCAACATCACCCAATCAGAATAACCTCTAGTGATCATTTGAAAATTTTCAGTATTTTCTTTAAATTCATGCGTACATGTTATCGGTTTTACCCAAAAGTCAATACGAAGAGATCATCTGTATCCAGTCTGTGCCATGCTGTGTCAAGTTATCAGAAGCATTATCATTTAACCGTTTCAAACAGACAATTTCTGACACCTGATGAGCAATTTCTCCTTTTGCCACAATGTTTTCCACTTTTAGTCATTGGTTATCCATTCAATTATATAGATTTTCCTTTTTTTGACAAAATATGTTCCAAGTCGTCTGCTGCAGATTTCTTCTATGTGGGAAAGGGTTAACAAATATTTTACATCTTTTAACTAAAACAGCAAGATAAATAATCTCATCTTATTATTATTTATTATGATTTAATCTCTTAGAAAAAACTAAAATCCCCTTACTCTTTATTTTTGTAAGTCCAGCAATTGCATTGTATGCCATGATGTTAGCCCAAGGCTTTGTTGGGGCTGCATTGTCCGCTCCCATGAAGTTTGTATATGTGATACCAATTCTGCCTCCATTTGATGCTCGACCAGAAGTGGTAAGTCGAATGGCTAGGTTGTCTGTTAATGTGACTGCGTCAGCCACACAGTCAAATGAAGATGTGGCGCCCACAACCATACCATCTCTGATTTCAACCGTTTTGTCACTAGCAATATGGGACAGGGGACCAGGCCCAATCACATGTACATGGTACCCATTTCCATCTTCTACTGCAACATTATTCTCTCCAACGAAGCTAGCTGAGTTTTGATAGTAAAAACCATAATCAAGATTTTTCCATGTTATAAAGTTCTGGAACTTATGACAATCCCTTTCTGGTAATGCGTCAGTTGGCAAGATACCAACTCCAATTACACAAGACTGGGCCACGTTGTTACTGTAGTCATCCGAAGTGTCGTCACAAGCATGCGGCGGGACATGGAACCCATATCTCTCTCCTCCGGTTGCAAGGTTATCTTGAAGTATCAGTCCCTTTGCATCAATTGCTTCAAACCCTGCTTCATTGAAGAAATTAAAGATTTCAAAGCGGTCTTGGTAAGTGCCTGTCCATTGAATCAAAGCCGCCATATTGTGAATCAATCTTGTATCATCAGAACTTGTTCTGTAAGCTGTTGAGGACAAAATCACAGATGGATTAGTTTTATACAATTCACATTTGTTGGAAACAGTGGATCTCAAAAAGCCCACTGACTTCTTGAAAAAGAAGAGGGCCAAATGGCCCTGGGTTGCTCACTGGAGAATACTTCAGAGCAGAAGGGTCTTTTTAAGTTTTGTCATGTTTTTAAACCAATACTTATGGCTTTGGAGATGGTCTCTTAATAAATTAACCCTTTCCCACCTGTAGACGCATTTTAACACATTTGCAGCAGACGACTTTAGAAAACATTGTGACAAAAGGAGAAATTGCTCTAAACAAGCAATTTCTCCTTTTGCCACATTATTTTCAACTCTATTCAATATCATATTTTCATTTATAGAGATTTTCCATATTCTTGCCCAGATGATTTCAAAGTCGTCTGCTGCAGATTTGTTGTATGTGGGAAAGGGTTAAACATTTACCACATACAACAGATCTTCAGCAGATCACTTTGAAAACATCTGGTCGAAAATATGAAAAATCTCTGCAAATGAAAGTATAATAATTGATTGGAGATGAAAATATTGTGGAAAAAGGACAGAGAAATTTCTCCATTTTCCTAAATGTTTTCAAAAGTTGTCTGATGGAGATGCGTGAGAGTTTCTATATGTGGTAATGGGTTAAGGAATAATCTTGCCAAATCATATTGAAATCAGACTAGCTGTTTCATTTTCCCTCCCTCTCTGATGCTGCAGCAACCTGTTCCAAATTGAACTCAACTCATTTGTTGAAAGTTATATTTAACCCTTACCCACCTGTATATGCTTTTTGACAACACTGCTCTAGGAGACTTTTGAAACTAAAGGACTAAAACGGCCAGTATCACTTCACTGCTATTAGGTAAAAATTCAACACTATAGCAATATATAGAAAAACAACCCCGCCACCTGGTGACCATGTTTTTTGACCAATCAACAGGGTTTGAAGGAATCACGCAGGAACATTAAATTTTCTACAAAATTATTTGAAAATCAGCCAGACAGTTTTGCAGAAGAAGATTTTAAAAGTTTTCACTAAAGCCATGAAGGCTAACAGCCCTGCATCCTGGCAACCATATTTTTTAGTACTGGTTAAGTCTCCAGAAAGCAGACATCTAGCATGATTATTATAAGCTGAAAGCTTGTTTCGCAAACAATGTAAAATAAATAAGCTTTAACTAAATTAACCATATTTTTAGACCAATCAACATGGCTCGAAAGATTCTAATAGATGATCACCAAAGGAACATATTTATAAAATAATTTGAAAATCAGGAAGTTGGGAAGATAAGATTTCTAAAGTTATCACTATAAACGATAAGGCAAAACAGCCAAACTCCCTAGTTGCTTTGTTTTTTGACCAATCAACATGGCTTGGAAGTTTCTGGCAATCATCAGTCACCGAAATTCTCCAAAATTATTTGAAATTTGGCCAATTAGTTTGGGAGGAGAAGATTTTTAAAGTTATCGCTTAATCTATATAAAGCAAAACAGCCCCCATCCCCAACCAACATGGCTTAAAAGAATCCGAACGTTATGATTAATTTCTCCTTGTTTTCAAGAATAGTGACATGAATCAAAATGCTTCAATATGAGGGAAAGGGTTAAACAAAGATTTTTCATACAAATATAAATATATATATATATATATATATATATACAGTAAAACTTGTGTTAGAAGTCACCTATGTTAAACAACCAACCTGTATTAAGCAGGCAGTAGAAGGTTAACCAAAAACACATTGTTATGTATTTGACTTGCAGCCACATTTAGACATATTTGACTTTATATAAATATACAGTTATGAGAAATGACATAAATGTTTATTGATCATATTTTTTATATATAATTAATTTACCATTAAATTTAAAATAAAAATTCTTCTACCTCGTGACTTTACCCGCAAATAACAAACTTGTGCAGACATACTTGTTTGTTACATGCACATAAATATTACTCGTTAGAATTCCTGTTTCAAAACTGTCTGGTATATAAACTCTATTTTTTCCCCAATATTTGACAAGACTCGTCCTTTCTCCACAATGTTTTAACCCTTTCCCTCATATAGACGCTTTCTGACGCCTCTGCAGCAGATGGCGTTTTGAAAACATAGTGACAAAAGAAGAAATTGCACAAAACGTGCAATTTCTCCTTTTGCCACAATGTTTTCCACTTTTTGTCATGGGTTATCCATTCAGTTATGGAGATTTTCCATTATTTGACAAAATACGTTCAAAGTCCCCTGCTGCAGATTTGTTGTATGAGGGAAAGGGTTAAACATTTCCTTACACTACATGAACATTCAAACATGGTTTAGCTTCTTCTTTTTTTACACATTTCATTGCACACTCACCATGACCCACAGTTCCAAACACAACATTGTCTGTGATATTTAGACTTCCGATGCCAAATGCTCCAATAGCAGTATTAAAACCGTTGTGGAACGAACACTTGGAAATGCTGGATGGTTTGATGCTACTGACGGTTCCAGTCGCGACATAGGCGACTGAGAATCGAGGATCATATTCCTCAGTATATCCTTCTTGTCCCGTGTGATAGAACTCTACGTTAGAGAAGCGAGCATAACCTGGAAACAATTAAATGAAATCCATGAATTGATACAATATGGGCATCGGAACAGGAAAACACGCCTGATCAGCCTGATCAGGTTCTTCCCTGTTCGCTATTTAGTCATACAAATATAATAATTTGTGTGTGTATGGTGTATAAAGCCGTTTCAGTTATATCAAGGGGTTTCCTGGGTAAGTTACCAGCACTACTGGGCTTAATTTTCAAACCAACGAGTCAGTCCAAATCGAGGGCTTGGCTTGAAACGGTTGTAACTAAAATTGGTATTTTTTTACCAAGGTTAATCACCTCCCCAAGTCTTTATAAGCATTAAATCATTTTCTTTGATAAACAATGTGAATTTAGGTGCCATTGCTCAAAACGAGCAATAGCACCTAAATTTTCATTGTTTACAAAGGGGTCAAAATTGCCCCTGAACCAGGGTTTTCAAAATAGCTTTTTAGTTACAACCGTTTCACACCAAGCCTTCGAAATGCTAACTCCACAATCCTGAGCACCAAAGACACTCTACCACTAAACCAGTGAGGCGGTACAAATATAATGAGTCTCTGTAGGTCGTTTGAAATCAATAAATGACTACACAAATAAGTGATTTGACATAATTTCAATTCTCCCAAGGTCACCTTTTCTGTGTGAAATTGCTCATATTTATCATTATCTGCTTTAACAATATCTGAAAAATATACTGAAACATCCAGAAAACTAGAAATATATTTGATGCACATTAACCCTTTCCCTCATATAGACGCTTTCTGACGCCTGTGCAGCAGACAGCTTTTTGAAACCATAATGACAAAAGAAGAAATTGCTCAAAACGAGCAATTTTTCCTTTTACCACAATGTTTTCCACTTTAAGTCATAGGTTATCCATTTTATTATAGAGATTTTCCATTTTTTGACAAAATATGTTCAAAGTCGTCTGCTGCAGAATTGTCGTATAAGGGAAAAGGTTAAAAACCTTGTATTGAAAAAGAAAAAAATGCTCATCAGCAAACTTTCAGAGAATCAATGTTATAAACTGCAATAATGTTTATAAGGCATTGGTAAGGTTTTTAACTGTTTAACCATTTCTCTCTTACAAAGAAATCAGCAGCAGATGACTTTGAATACAAATATTTGGGCAAATATAAGTATGATAGCTCATTATAAATAATCAATCCATGGTTAATCAATCCTTTGACTGATAGAACCAATTGTGTGAGGCCTGTGTCACCAGTATAGAGCTAGGACAGTCGGCACATCGGAATCATTTGAACAGGACCTATACTGTTAGTTGCTTCACTTAAAAATTTTTTTTTGATATTCTTAAAATTGGTTAGGGGCTACTCTAAAAGAAGAGCCTGGCAAGTGTATTTTTAAAATATTTAGTATTGAAAGGATGAAGTGCTTGATTGGCATATCATTCTTTCTGATAAGTAACAAAAGTCATCATTGACTATCTTCATTTATCTGCCAACAATAAACTTAACAAAAAGTCTATGTGATAAGAGATAAGAATGGTTTTCTGAGTACAGGTGTGACAATGTAGAAAAAAACCACATGGGTAAGTGAACTGGTCGCTGTGACATAATTGAATATATTTAAAACCAGGTTAAACTAAAATGAATTTATCAACTTCAGCTTTATTGTGACCATTGACTAAACCATTTACATATACTTGATATTTGTAGGATTATCTGCTTTGAAAACTTCTGAGGAAAAAATTAAATTAGAAAATTGAGTGTAATTTGGATACATACATGTACATTTTTTAAAAAAATTGTGCCAACAGGAGACATTTATATGATTATAACTAAAGGACTCAGAGGTCCAGATAAGGAGGGGTATTCAGCTCTTCCCCCCACAATTTCTCTCTTATTATTAAACCGAGACGATTCTTTTGAGTACCCACAACATAGGGTTAGAGGGTCAAATAAGGATTTTAGAACATGAAAAACACCCGTTATCTAGAGCTCTGCTACAGGTATGTCTTATAATAAAGATGTTGCTTGCTTAACCCTTTCCCCCATACGACAATTCTGCAGCAGACGACTTTGAACGTATTTTGTCAAAACATAGAAAATCTCCATAATTGAATGGATAACCTATGACAAAAAGTGAAAAACATTGTGGCAAAAGGAGAAATTGCACGTTCTGTGCAATTTCTTCTTTTGTCACTATGTTTTCAAAAAGCCTTCTGCTGCAGAGGCGTCAGAAAGCGTCTATATGAGGGAAAGGGTTAACTAGCATGAACCCCATTTGTTACCTGTGTATGTTTGTCCTTTATGAATCACAAGACCTACAAGAACTCGGGCACCACAAGATTCCTTGTACATGTTGCTATAATCTTCACCAATTATCTTGATATTGTGTGTTAACAGACCAACAGCAGCTCCAAGATGAATGTCACGTCCACCAATAGTCTCTGTGTGACCTGAAATAAAGTTAAAAAGATTGATGCTTTATGGTGGTAATCTCTGAGTGACCTAAAATAAAGTTAAAAAGATTGATGCTTTATGTTGGCATTTCAGAGAATCTCCGAGTGACCTGAAATAAAGTTATAAAGGATGACACTATATCATGGTATTTCTAAATCTTCAAAGATAAAATTTGAAAGTTAAGAGTTTGTCTGATGTAATATTTTAAATGTGATGAGCTTTTGCCAAAATGTTTTCAACTCTATTCAATAATAGTTCTTTCATTTATAGAGATTTTCCATATTTTTGCCTAAATTGTCAGCTGCCAATTTGTTTTATGTGGGACAGGGTTAATACATACCAATATGTTTATATCTTAGAGTATCATTCAAGGTCAAGGTTTTAGAATCTATGGCAGTTATCTTAAAAGATTCTGTCTCCCACGCGTTGTAACTTGTTGGACCCAGGACAATGTCATCTCCAGCTTCCCAGCCCACAGCATCACTAAGTACAATCTGATTGGCTCCAGCTTGGGCAGTAGATGCCAACTTGGTCCAGGTCAAACCCTTGTCCTTACCATGGAGGTCAAGGCCACCAAATACAGCTACAAATAAAAACAATTATAATTTATTATGCCTTTTCTTCTAAAGGTTGCATAATGCAGTCATCAAAATTAGATTCGCAGAATAGAAAATTAGATTTTGTCAAAGGGAATCCTTTGTATACATAAATAATGATAAAAAATGGTAATGATCTTAAAAAGAAAACATTAAGCCCTCTCTCACATTCAAAATCTGCAACAGACGACTTTGAAAATCGCTATCCAAAAATATAGATAATCTATAAAAAAAATCAAAGCAAAATCATTGAATGCATGTTGCCAAAATGTTTTCAAAAGTCATCAGCTGCGACAGAAAGTGTTTGAAGGTGGGAAAGGGTTAAAGTCAAATGGTTGAAAAAAAGTGGTTAGAAAAAAATGCACTTGCTTGTGTGTATTATACAGAGAATTTACAAACCAATAGCTTTGGATCCAATTGCTGGACCATCTTCTCCGTCACTCCATACGGGTGAAGAATGACTTCCTCTTACAGTTATTGAAGCTGAGGCCTGGAAGGGGTTATCTGGTGTACCGATGACAAGTCTACCTCCTCGAATAATGATGAAATCGACACTTAGTGCGTAATTAGCTCCCGTTGTATCCATCAATTCTAACACGCCCTCTAGTAAAAGTGTGCCAAATTGGTTTAAGTCAGTTGTATTAACGATAATCCAGCTGCCTGAAATTTAAATTGTTACAAAATCTTTATTATATAAATTCCAAGGTTTCAACAGACATCACCAAAATGGTATTCTTTGGATCCATCTTTTTGGGGAATTTCAAACTGAACAAGAAAAAGAATAGCAGACATTCAATAATCTCTAACCAGTTAAGGTTGAAATTAAGTAATTAACCCTTTCCCAATTGCAGACGCATTTTGACGCAATATCATATGAGCAATTTCTCCTTTGACCACAATGCTTTCAACATCTAAATTCAGCTATCTTTTACAGAGATTTTTCCAGCTTTTGCCAAGTAGTGCTATGTTTTCAAAATCGTCTGCTGGTTTGTCGTATGGTTAACTCTTTCACACATACAGTCTCTTTTTGATGCCTCTACAGCAGACAATGTTCACATTTTCCAATCATATAGATTTTCCCTATTTCCGTCTGTATGTTTTGAAAGTGGTCTGCAGAATAATTGCATGTAGGAGAGGGTTAAAAATAATTTCCAAAGATGTATGTTAATAACTTATTTCATGTTATGTATTGAAACATGACAATGGCAAAATCACAAACTTCTTAAACCTTTCCCACATGTAGACGCTTTCTGACGCCTCTGCAGCAGACGACTTTTGAAATCATTGTGGCAAAAGGAGAAATTGCTCATAATGAGCAATTTCTCCTTTTGCCACAATGATTTCAACTCCATTCAAAAATCATACTTTCTTTTATAGAGATTTTGTATATTTTGACCTTGATAATTCCAAAGTCATCTGCTGCAGATTTGTTGTATGTGGGAAAGGGTTAACTCTTTGACTGCTAGATCCGATTTTGTGAAGCTTGTACAAACAGTATAGAACCAGGCCAGCCAGGACAGTTGGCTGTTCAACTCAACATTTATCTCCATTTTACTAGAATTGGCTATGCAGCATTAACCGTTTCCCACATACAACAAATCTGCAGCACACGACATTGAAAGCATTTTTACCGGAAAAACAAATCCATAAATGAGAGTTATTAAGAAAAGAAGAAAATATTGTGACAAAAGGAGAAATTGCTCATTATGAGCAATTTCACCTTTGGCTACAATGTTTTCAAAAGTTGTCTGCTGCTATTGTGTCAAAATGTGTCTGCAGGTTTGAAAGGATTAACACTTTTCCACATACAATAAAGCTCAGCAGGCGATCTTGCAAAAATATAGTGAAAAAAAGAAATGCTCCATAAATGAAAGTGTAATCATTGAATAGAATTGAAAGCATTAAGAGTTTCCGTATTTACCCCAGATGCTTTTTTATTGTCATCTGCTGTAGATTTATTTTTATATGTGGGCGAGGGTTATCAGACAATTTTTCACTTACCAAAAACGACCTTCACATTGTCCATCGCTTGTGGAAGACCGTAAGAGCCTCCCCCAAGGTTATTTGTGATATAGCCATCATTTGTATTGTTCCATATTGAAGTGTCATGATAGAAGTCGAAATCTGCTGGTCTCTCTTGTGGAGGTATGGTGTTTGGATCAGGTGGTGGAATACAATCGACATAGAAGCATTTATAACTTTTGAATGCCATAGATAACTGAATGCCATTTGATGAGATAGCCCTCTTTGCCCTCGCTGTACCGCTAACTAAACAAATATATCAAAGGAACATTCTTAGGATTTTCAGTCTAAAAGCTATTTGCAAATATTGCTAACACAATTCACAATTTAATGCATTACAAGGCCATCAGTCCATTTACATACATTTGACCCTTTGAAAATATTGTACAAAAAATTGCTTAAATCTCTTTCAATGAAAGGCCAATTTTGTTTATAGAGTATTATACATTAGGGGAAATTGCTTGTTTTGAGCCATTTCCCTTTTTGTAACAATGTTTTCAAAAGTCGTCTTCTGCAAAGGCGTCTGAAAGCGTCAATATGTGTGAAAGGGAAATACTAACATCATGTTTTGTTATGGTTTGAAACTAACTTAGGGCATAACAGATAAAAATCCAAAGATTTCTAATTATTGCTATATCAGTTCTTGCTATTAGTATAATAATAACGATAATAATAATAAAGACTTTATTTATAGAAAGGCTGCACAGTTATGCATGGTATATAAAATGTATTTAAATTAAAATACATTTACAGTTTCAGAGGGATATATGTAAAGCATAACGCTTTATAAAGAGGACATATCATAACAAATTGAAATTTACATTCAACAACGTTATTACCGGTACTGAAAATGCAATTAATAACATGAACAGTGTATATTGTAAAGTGGTAGACTGTGATTAACCCTTTCCCTCATACGATAATTCTGCAGCAGACGACTTTGAACATATTTTGTCAAAAAATAGATCTCTATAATTAAATGGATAATGACTAAAAGTGAAAAACATTGTTGCAAAAGGAGAAATTGCTTGTTTTGAGCAATTTTGTCTTTTGTCACTACGGTATGTTTTCAAAAAGCCGTCTGCTGCAGAGGTGTCAGGAAGCATCTATATGAGGGAAAGGGTTAAATGCCCTGTTCCTGTGGTTTAAGGTTACATGTATGCGGTAGACTAACACAAATAATGCTTTCCATGCTGGATCTTTAAAATGGACTCGTCCAGCTTTGCATTTGGAAGAATCTACTTGCA
Organism: Serripes groenlandicus; assembly: GCA_031761405.1. Taxonomy (NCBI): domain Eukaryota; kingdom Metazoa; phylum Mollusca; class Bivalvia; order Cardiida; family Cardiidae; genus Serripes; species Serripes groenlandicus. The sequence goes on from JASEVX010000003.1 coordinate 113,086,504, forward strand.
CTGGGAATATCAAGAAAAAAGTTGAGCAGACACTACCAGTATACAGCCAGGCCAGATGACGCATTAGTGCCAGCTGGATGTTCCATCTGACATGGCTCTATACTGGTAGCACTTGCTCCACAAAAAAATGGTTTCTAGCAATCAAGGGTTAACCCTTTCCCTCATACGACAATTCTGCAGCAGATGACTTTGAACTTGTTTTTAAAAAAAATAGAAAATCTCTATAATTGAATGGATAACCTATGACTTAAAGTGGAAAACATTGTGGCAAAAGGAAAAATTGCTCGTTTTGAGCAATTTCTTCTTTTGCCACAATGTTTTCAAAAAGCCGTCTGCTGCAGAGGCGTCAGAAAGTGTCTGTATGAGGGAAAGGGTTAATTGGGGTCATATCTGATGAGTTTTGAAAACATTGTGGCAGGAGAGAACTTACATGAGCAGTTTACCCTTCTGCCATATTGTTTTCAACACCATTCAATAATTATACTTTAAATAATAGAGATATTCCATTATTATGCCTAGATGTTTTCAAAGTTGCTGAAGATTTGATGTATGTGTCATAGGATCAAGTAAAATAGCAAAGAGGAAGGTAAAAGAGTAGGGCAATGATAATGTTTAAGCACTACTAAAGGAAAGCCAACCATAGAGCAATTGCAATCATTTAGATCTACATTGTAAATCAATCTGCTCATTCATGCAGCCTGATCTGGAACTGCAATCAGAGGACTAGATAAGAGGGAGTGAACATGTCTTTTCCCCACAATTTTTCTCTTATAGTTATTACTCAACCAAATCCCATGTTGTGGGTACTCAAAAGAATCGTCTCACGACATAGGGTTTGAACGTCAAATAAGGATCTTAGGACATGAAAAATTTCCCTTATCTAGAGCTCTATGCACTGCTTGCCAGTAAGACACAGATATGTCCAAGAAGCATGTTACAGCCATTGAATCAGGCTCTAATTCCAGCAACCATACTTAGCCCTAAGTAATACTTTCAATCTATTGGTAACGTTAGAACTCATTCCAGCATTAATGTTGTACAACACAAATCAACCAAACTCAATTTTATTCAGCAAAAGTAAATGACTAAGGTGACATTATAGAAATATTGCATGGCTTCCAGTGTGACAGTACATATCGTCAACATGAGGAAAATACTGTTACCCGAGGCGAAGCCGAGGTTAACAGTATTTTACCGAATGTTGACAATATGTACTGTCACACTGGAAGCCATGCAATATTTATTTTATTATACCGAACAAAATTACACGTTTATTTAATTTATTCTGTACCTTTGTAGGGGAGGTGAACATGTGTAGATCTACAACAATGTAACACACACATATGAATATACCGGTTAACAGTATACTGTTACATGGCACGCGCATCTAAAAGGTGACGTTGTTGTTTGAAATGACGTCATGCACGTGTATAACCAACATTTTCACGCGCCTGCCATGTAACAGTACTGTTAACCGGTCAAAAACGTACTGTTAGCATGAAACAGTAAAAAATTGCCCATGATGAGTATATGAGAATTTAACATTACAAAGTCACGTGAGGTATAATAATAATAGTTACTGACCAACAATGCTTGTCAAGAAATGAAATATAATGTCATTTTATAAAGAAAACAAAAATGATTAAATACACTCTTTAGTATTGAAGTATTACTTAGCGCTAAATATCTTTGGAGGAATTGGAGCCAGATAACATTCTTACAAGAGCAAATCTTGACAAACACTTGTCACAGATGCCCTGAAGTGAGCTTTCCTAAAAATTAGATATTTTTCTCTTACAGAAGATTGTCATTTCGCTTTCTATACTGCTCCAAGTCCAATCGTAGTTTTTAGCAACAGCTGTGTTTAGTCCACCCACTGTGGCATTGACAAAGGTTGCTCCACTATCAAATGATAATCTGTCGGGAAATTCTTTAGCCCTGAGAGTCACCAGTAACTGATCGTCAGACTGAATAGAAATTTATTTTAAGAATTGATAGCACAAAAGTTAACACTGTTAACAGACACTCTCTGACACCTCTGCAGCAGGCAACTTTTAAAAACACTGTGGCAAAAGGAGAAATGGATCATAATGAACAATTTCTCCTTTTGCGACAGTATTTTCAACTTTATTTATTATATTTTCATTTACAGAGATTTTCCATATTTTTTGTCTAGTTGCAGCAGATTGATTGTATGTGGCAAAGAGTTAAACATTTCCAAAACATGAAGCATCAAACCATTTGAGTGGACATTTGAACCCTTTCCCACATACAACAAAAGGATTTATTCTCGATTGTCCCACATTTTGATTTTTGGGATAAAAATCAATGTAGGACAATCACGAAAAAATACAGGTAAGGTACCTGGGTCTCCATTGTTGTAAAATATTATTCATAGAAGAAGAAGGGGCAAGTCAAATCTTATATATGAGCCGTTCCACAAGAAAACCAACATTGTGGACTCTAGGTAAAGTATCGACCCCGATCAGCCTAGGCATGCCATGCGGGCTTACCCTGACAGACAATTTTTGCCTCCTGTGGATTTTCTGTTTCAAGAATCATTACTCTATACTTATATCCCCTTAAGAAGGAATGTGTTGGCCCGGCTTAGCCTGTGCGGACTGTGCAGGCTGATCTGGGTCGATACATTAAGCAGAGTCCATAATGTTGGTTTTCTTGTGGAACGGCTCATATATACAGTCTGTTAATTTCTCAAATATTTTCGTGCGCAACAAACGATGTAGAGTTAACCTGGAATAAACTACATATACACATTGAACCACACTCATGGCGCTAAATTTGATGTAAGCACGAACAATTAGTTTCTTTTTTGAAAAAATGAAAGAAATTACTTATGAGCAGTTTATAGTTCAACAATAGTTCTAGAATTACATTTGTTCTTTTGTGTAAACAAATGAATGAACACAGTAAAGAATTTATGTTTAATTTGACTGCAGAATGCAAGCTTGGAATAGGCAAATGAACCGGACTGTATTCTCACCTCTGCCTTACCCTCCTCCAACAAATGTGGGATCTGCAGCAGAGGATTTTGAAAACATCTAGGACCTAAAGTCGCCTGCTGCAGGTGTCAGAAAACGCTTGTATGTTGGAAAGGGTAAATGGGGTATTAACATGTTTTTCTGATGCTGTTTCTTCTTTAGATAAGTAACTTAAGTGTTTACTGTGCATCTCTTAACAGCTTAAAAGACAACTTTTGAAAATGAGCAATTTCTCATTTTGGCACAATGTTTTCAACTTTTTTCAATAATCATATTTTAATTTGTAGATATCTTCGATATTTTGATCTGGATGTTCTCAAAGTCTTCGGCGGTATGTGAGAAAGGGTTAATACCTTCGAAAGGTAACACATAGGAAAATATGAATTATATTAATATACCTCAAATTCATAAAGGTCGCCAGTCCAGCTCATGTTGGTCATGTGTTCAGCGTTTACAAACTCAAACTTGTAAGTCTCACCACTGAGCAGACAAAGCATCCATCCCATTTTATGAGAGATGGCCTTCTTTCTAAATGGAGTTGAACTGTTACCAAACTGATTTATATATCGAAAGTCCTTTCCTTCGAGTGATGATGGTGATGGGTGGTTGAAAGAGTATCGATGAAATACATGGTCTGGTGGACAGAACATGACTGCCTGACCGATACTGGTGAATGATGCTGCCTCACAGTCTGAAGGGAGAGTCCCAGTTTCTGGCACTACTTTCCAGTCGTTCTCAGACTTGTCCGTCAGAGAACCATCTCTGTCTACAATAACACCTTCAAAGTCCCAGCGGTATTTAACACGATTTGGTGAATTGACAAATGATAGGGCACTTGTGTGATATGTGTATCCACCACACCACCAGCTACAAGTCCCATCGATGCTTGCCCAAGTCATTGCAGCACTTGATCCATCAAAGTTTACAAATCTGGTATTTTTAACCTGGAACCCATAGCCATAACCGAACACAATACCACCTATGGTAGAGCCTTGAGTGCCATCGGCTATAGCTGTTGTGTGAGCCACAATCAAACTATCTTTTACCATAGGGCTGTCATCGGTAAACGTTGAGACACCAATAATCTTCTTGCCTTCATACCCTGCCTTCTGATTCTGTACTAAAACAAAATCTTCAAATTGGGTAGCCCCACAGTTGACACACTCTGCTCCTTTTTCATTGTTCCATGCGTAAAGTTTTCTGAAAACTGCAGGCTGGTTTGCTCCACTTCCACAACCTCCAACCTTTGGGAAATAATCTGGGAAAAGCCATAAACCAAACCATCCAAAGGAATGGGCGGTATTATTGTAGAATTCACCCAATGGGATTTGTTTTGGACATACAGTAGTGGTAAAAGATGGCCCATCCGGATTGTCATGCATACGATACCAGTATCCAAAATGCGTACCTCCTGCAGCGGCATTGTGTCTGATAATGTTGTTTGGATTGGTCACCCAGAAAGAGGCTGGTGTGATGTCATCATTGAGTAAACTGGAGGATTCCCTGACAAAAACAGCAAGATTATATTGGAAGGTGTTATTTGTCTCAATGCCATCCTCCAAGAAGAAAGCTCCGCCCATTATATTATAAATGACAGTGTTCTCAACAATTGTATTATGAGATCCATGAATATTGACAGCCCTGTTAAATGTATGATGAATACCGACACCTCGTACATAGCTATTGGACATATCTCCATTTAAGTGGAAATGGATTGGGTATCTGCCCAGTCGAAAAGCTTGACCAGCAAATGTAACCTCAATGTATGAAAGTCTTGCTAAAGCTTCTTGTGTATCCTCCACTGGTGAATGTATGAGAATCATACCTCCAAACTGGCTGCTACCAATTTCATCGCCAAAACGTCCAAGGAAACAGGTTTGTGTAACAAACTCTCCTGTGACAGGGAAAACAGAAAAAGATAAAAATTAGAGTTGAGTGTTATTAACCGAAACGACAATTCTGCACCAGACGACTTTGAACATATTTTGTCAATAAATATAGGATCCATCATGAGTTTTCTTTGGAGATCAAGATTTCTTAAATGAGTCTAGAAAAAGACGGTTATTAACCGAGCCTCTTGGCGAGGTTAATAACTCTCTTTTTCGAGACGAATTTAAGAAATCTTGATCTCCAAAGAAAACGAGTGATGGATTCTTTTTATCACCTAAACAGTGTGTTTTAATGAAAAATATTGACAACATCGAAACAAAGACCGAATAACATATTCTTCATAAGAACTTGTGATTCACCGCATAAAAAAGTAGTCCTCATCATTTTTGAATAAGAAGAAAAAAACAACAATGTTTTAAACAATTAGGACTCGTTATTTATTCAAAATAACGTATTATTGCATTTTTCAATGTGTTAAATTTAACAACTTAACAATAAACATAACAAGCAAATTCAGAGAATTATGGTCCCCCGCCAGGGTCAAGGTCACAAAAATTGGTATTGATGGAAAGGGGTTGTCACAAGGAATACACATGTGAAATATGAAAGCAGTACCTATTACGGTTCAGAAGTTATGACCAAGGTTAAAGTTTTTGTGACAGCGTGACTGACGGACGGACTGACGGACGGACTGACGGACTGACGAATGAGAACTAATAGTCCCCACGCTTTCGCTAAAGCGGGGGACAATAAAGATAAAGGTAAAAATGACGTCATCAGTAGTCGCGTGTATGACGTGTTTTTGATATCACACATGTTGGATATCGTTGTTCCGTGATTTGTTCTCAACTTGAAAATAAGGGTATTTATGTGATAATAGAAAATCTCTATAATTGAATGGATAACCTATGACTAAAAGTGGAAAACATTGTGGCGAAAGGAGAAATTGCACGTTTTGTGCAATTTCTTCTTTTGTCACTATGTTTTCAAATAACCGTCTGCTGCAGAGGCGTCAGAAAGCGTCTATATGAGGGAAAGGGTTAAATTGTCCAAAAAAATTGAGGCAAAAAATTGACATGGCAATCTTTAACCCATTCCCTGATAAAGACACCTTTTGAAGTCCTTGCAGAGGAATGCTTTTCAAAAGATTGTGGAAAAAGAACAAATTGCTAACAAAGACTATTTCCCTGCTTTCACATAATGATTTCAACTCTGTTTTAAAATTAAACTCCGTTTAACCCTTTCCCACATACAACAAATCTACAGCAGACGACTTTTCCATCATATAGATGCTTTCTAACAGCAGACATGTTTTTGAAACATGGCGACAAATGAAGAAATTGCTCAAAACCAGCAATTTAATCTTTTGTCACCATGTTTTCAAATCTATTCAATTTTTGTACTTTCATTAAAAGAGAGTTTCCCAAATAATTTTGGGTAGGTTTTCACAGTTGTCTGCTGCAGATTTGTTGTATGTGGTTTAGAGATATATTCACTGATATGAATTCTCAAAGCAATGCTGTGAAATTTGATTAAAAATAAGATCAGCTGTATATAAATATGGGGTCGATTACTTAACCCTTTCCCTCATACAACAATTCTGCAGCAGACGACTTTTGTCAAAACATAGAAAATCTCTATAATTGAAAAGATATCCTAGGATAAAAAGTGGAAAACATTGTGGCAAAAGGAGAATTTGCACGTTTTGTGCAATTTCTTCTTTTGTCACTATGTTTTCAAAAAGCTGTCTGCTGCAGAGGCGTCAGAAAGCGTCTATATGAGGGAAAGGGTTAAGAAGTAAATTATGATTATGGGGGGGGGGGGCACTCCGAACTTCTGCATTGAGTGTTTAGATGTCTATTTTGAGGCTCTGCCAAGAGGGGCTATTTTGTTTATGAAGATTCAAAACATTTCCGCTATAAGAATGAAGTGAAAATTAACCCTGCCCTTAATGGTAATGCGTTGTTTTTTACCAACTGACACAGCTTGAAGTTATTCCCAATATATCTCTATGTTAACAGCTGCGCACCAGGCTATGGCCAATTTTGAACCAGAGGCATAATTTGAACAATCTTTGTAAAGACCACAAGACAATGCTACTCACCAAGAATTTGAGCTCTAGGCCTTTTGGTTTGAGACAAGAAGATTTTCCCTATATATCTATATGTAAAACAGGTGACTCCCAGTGTGGAGTCGGTTTTTACCTCAGAGGCATATATTAAACAATCATGGTAGAGGACAACTAGACAATGCTACACACAAAATATCTAAGCTCTTTTTCTTTCGGTTTCAGACAAGAAGATTTTCAAAGTTTTTCCCTATATATCTCTATGTAAAACAGGCGACCACCAGGATGGGGCCAATTTTTACCCCCAAGGCATAATTCAATATAATTAATAATAACAATCTAAGTCGAGAACCACAAGAAATGCTACACACCAAATATCTAAACTCTAGGCCTAAAAAAGATTTAATCCTTTAGGTTGCTATGGCAAACAGAGTTTTGCATGGAATTTAATTCTTTGAACAATTAGTAAAGGGCACCACTCAAGGATTATTCCTGCGAAGTTTCATAAACTTTGACCAAGCGGTTTAGGAGAAGATGTTGTTTGAAGAAATGATTACTTGTCGACAGATGACAGACAATTGATTGAAAGTAATCACAATAGCTCAACTTCAGCTAAAAATTGCTGGCAATGGATGTAAAGCATACAATGGCTGACTACAGACATACTGCACTTAAATAGCTCACATTGTGCTCTGATGAGCTTAAAATATACCAGCAAAGTAAATCTGTGGTAGTAATGTTAACCCTTTCCCTCATTCAACAATTCTGCAGCAGACGACTTTGAACTTATTTTGTCAAAACATAGAAAATCTCCATAGTTGAATGGATAACCTATGACAAAAAGTGGAAAACATTGTGGCAAAAGGAGAAATTGCACGTTTTGTGCAATTTCTCCTTTTGTCACTATGTTTTCAAAAAGCTGTCAGAAAGCGTCTATATGAGGGAAAGGGTTAACAAGAACCTGCATCAAATTTTGCTTCACATAACTTTATCTCATTTTGATCAGATGGGCTTAAAATATTCAAGCAAAGAAAAACTAGAACTATCACTGAAGATGATAAATACCCCCTAAACAGCACCTTGACCTACACCATAACATAATTAGTAAAAGGGCCATAACTTTGTAAAGTATCATGCAATTGTAACCCCTTTAGGATATGCACATCTCCTCTTGGTATAGAAGCTTCATGTAATTTTTTATTGAATTCCACCAAGTGGTTTGTAAGCAATAGGCCGGACAAAATATGGCTTCCGGCCAACCGACCGACAGACAGATAGACAGACAAGACAGACTGCCCGACACAGTTACTCCTATATACCCCCTCTTCTTCGAAGGGGGTATAAAAATGCTAGTCATATAGCCTAAGGTTAGTTTAAAATATTCCAGCAAAGTAACTAATGTTAAAACTGTACCTGTATCAAATCCTGCTGGACAAGCCTCTATCTTATCTGCCCACTGTGGGTCTGTATTACCCCTCACGACCACATTATGGGTCAACAATCCAACCTCCGCCCTGAATTCTACAAGGGTTCCATCAAATGTTTCTTCCGTACCAAAATGTTGTGCTTCAAGGGGCGTAGTTAAGGTCAAGGTCATTTTGTCAGAGGAGATTGCGCTTATCGTCTTTTTCTCGTTCTCACTCTGTGTATGGCGATGCCCAGTGGAAGCTACCACAATTTCATCGCCTACATTCCATTCCACAGGGGCCTGAAGTTGAAGGGTGCTGGAACCCAGAGCTGCTGTTGATGCCAGTCTGGTCCATGTTTGAGCTACTTCAATACCTAAGATAGAACACACACTCAAGTAATTCTTAATTCTCCCCTGATACAGAAAACATTGGATAACTCTAAGGAAGACAACTTTTGGAAACAAATATACAACAGCAGATGCCAAAACACCAGAAAACTGAAAACTTTTTTTTTTTTTTACCCTTTCCCACATACAACAAATCTGCAGCAGACGACTTTGAAAACATGGTGACAAAAACCTGAAAAATCTTCATAAAAGATAGCTTAATTGTTAATTATGAGCAATTTCACCTTTGGCCACAATGTTTTCAAAAGTCGTCTGCTGCTATTGCGTCAAAATGTGTCTGTAGGTGGGAAAGGGTTAAGAATACTTATTATATGCTCATTTCTCATAAAGTCAGAAATTGACTTGTTAATCTCTCCAATTGATTCAATTTCCAATTCCCAACACCTGTCCACAAATTACCTAGACATAAGGTGTTTCAACAGACTTCCAATGATGATTGATTTTGAACCAGACACGTTGAAATGCGTTTGTTTTAACTGAATACCCAATATGAAATTTTAAGAGTCATCTGCTTTAGTACCATAAAAACTTTCCATGTTAATCAAAATTACCATTTCTAACAGCAAGGACTTCGGCCCTATAGATAACATAACCATCTACAATCAGAGTACCATTTCTAACAGAGAGGACTTTGGCACAATAGAAAACTTAACCATGTAAATCTAGTGTACCATTTCTAATAGCAAGGTCTTTGATACTATAGAAAACCTAACAGTAAATCTAGTGTACCATTTTTCATTGCAAGGTCTTTGATACTATAGAAAACCTAACAGTATAAAGCTAGTGTACCATTTCTAAACTGTAAGAACGTTGGCACTAAAGAAAACTTAACCATGTAAATATAGTGTACCATTTCTAACAGCAAAGACTTTGGCCCTATAAAAACTATAGAAAACCTAACCATGAACATCAAGAGAACCATTTCTCATACCAAGAACATTGGCCCTATAAATAACCTAACCATGCAAATTAAGATTTACCATTACATACATAAGGACTATGGCACTATAGAAAACCTAACCATGTAAATCTAGTGTACCATTTCTAATAGTGAGGACTTTGGACCTATAGAAAACCTAACCATATAAATCTAGTATACCACTTCTAATAGCAAGGTTTTTGGTCCTATAGAAAACTTTACCATGTAAATCTAGAGTACAATTTCTTATAGTGAGGACTTTCGTCCAATAGAAAACCTAATCCTTCAAATTTACAGTGCCACTTCTAATAGCAAGGACTTTGTAAACCCAACCCTGTAAATCTAGAGTAACACTTCTTTTTAGCAAGGTCTTTGGTCTTATAGAAAAACCTAAGCCTGTAAAATGTTTAGAGAACCACTTCTAATAGCAAAGTCTTTGGTCTTATAGAAAACTTACCATGTAAATCTAGAGTACCGTTTCTAACAGCAAGGACTTTAGTACCATAGATGGGCAATTCTTTACTTCTATGATGCCCATATAAGGTGATAATGGCTTTGTGCTGGAAGGGCTGGTCTTCTGTTCCCACCTGTTATCAAAAGAAAAATCTATGGTATGAATTGAATGATTCCTTATAAAAAAAATGTTTGGATGGCATTGATCCAGATCACCCTGTTTATGTGTGTCATCTAATTTTTGTATGCACAGTATGATAAAGAAACCTCTAACATTAAAGAGCAATTTATATTTTGCCACTAAGTTTCCAAATGTCTCTTCCAGACATGCATATTTATCGTTGAATTTGTGTTGAAATCGTCATAGGAAAGTCCTTTTTCCACACATAGTGTCAAAGGGGAGAAATTCTTCATCATGAGCAATTTCTCCTTTTCGTCTCAATGTTTTTAAAAGTCATCTGCTGCAAATGCGTCAAAATTGGGAAAGGGTTAAATTTATGCCTAAAGCAAAGACATCAAAAGTTGTCTGTATCAGAGGTTAGAATACTTTCCCTCATACGACAATTCTGCAGCAGACGACTTGGAACATATTTTGTCAAAAAATAGAAAATCTCTATAATTTAATGGATAACTTATGACTAAAAGAGGAAAACATTGTGGCAAAAGGAGAAATTGCTTGTATTAAACCAATTTCTTCTTTTGTCACTATTTTTTCAAAAAGCCGTCCGCTGCAGAGGCGTCAGAAAGCGTTTATATGAGGGAAAGGGTTCAATCCAATACAGAATATCTGATACAAATCTTTGATCAAACAATAAAGTTACTTTCCTCATACTAATCACAGATACAGACACCAACTAGAAATATCACTGAAGGTGATGAATACCCCCAGCTGGTGCCTGACATATACATATGTATGAGAAATTCAAGGGGCCATAACTCATTTAAAAATAATTTGAGTGCAACATTCCGACAATATGCACAACTAGGCTAGGTATCAATCATTCTTGTGAAGTTATATTGAATTCTGACCGAGGGTTGCTGAGAAATAGTGTTCACAAGAAATGTCCACAGACCAACAAACTGACTGACCGACAAGCGTGACTCCTATATAGCCCCCATATACTACGTATCTGGGGGTATAATTACTACCTTAATAGCAGAAACATTTCTCACTGTGAGTACATGAGTAAATGCTCAAAAGGAGCATATTATACATTACCCAGAATCAACAGCTACACTTCACTTTTCCATACTTGACATGTATCTCCTCAGTTATTATCAAAAGGCATTTAAAGCAGACAACTGTTATGTGTTCATTTCCAGTCAACTGTTGACACCTTATTCTTTCCCTTACCTGCAATAGACCTCCCTCTGTAATCATGATAATTTCAGCTCTCAATTCAACATCCTTCGCGTCAAATATCAGCTTCCCTCCTGTAAGAAATAACATTCTTTTTTTTTTCCCAGATTCTTTCGTACACAAAATAAGTTAACCCTTTCCCTCATACTACAATTCTGCAGCAGACGACTTTAAACATATTTTGTCAAAGCATAGAAAATCTCCTTAATTGAGTGGAGAGCATTGTGGCAAAAGGAGAAATTGCACGTATTGTGCAATTTCTTCTTTTGTCACTATGTTTTCAAAAAGCTGTCTGCTGCCGAGGCATCAGAAAGCGTCTATATCAGGGAAAGGGTTAAATTACCTATAGATAATTTGATAAGACCTCTCTATTTTGGGTTGGGAGTCTCTCTCTTCAGATCCATCACGCAATCAAGATATCAAAAACTCTAATTTGATCAAACTTTATCCACATGTGGACACTTTATTGTGGCAAAAGGAAACCAATTTCATAATGTGCAATTTTTTCATTTCCCACAATGTTTTCCACTCTATTTGATGGTTTTACTCCCATTTATAGCCATATTCCATTTATTGTGCCTGAATTTATTCAATATCGTCCCATCCAGATTCGTTGTATGTGGTAAAGGTTTAACACTTTCCTTGGAGCAGACCTTTATAATACCCTTTTTTTTTTTCTGTTAATTAACCCTTATCCACATGTAGACACGCTCAGCTGCAGACAACTTTTGGAAACACTGTGAGAAAAGAAGAAATTGCTCAAAACGAGCAATTTCTTCTTTTGCCACAATGTTTTCAACTCTTTTCAGTATGTTATAAAATTCCCACTTCTGGTAAAAGACCGCCTCACAAAAAAAAGACACATTGTATTTCATTGAGTATACCTTGAATAAGAAGGAATTTCAGAACTGGTGTATCTGTGTCCAGCATAAGAGTCTGTCCAGTTGGAACAACAATAAAATCTCCCGCCTCGGGTAAAGGACCACCTCCCCAGGTAAATGTAGAGGACCAAACGTCTATATACTGAAAATCTGCATCTCCACTTGTACCCTGTAATGGAATCATTCAGACTGTAAAATGACATAAATCGTGACAACAACTCCTTTTTACAAGATTTGTTAACAGACCTGAATGTTTGTGACTACATATATAATCAAAGCTTTGAAAGCATCTCCTCTATGTGGTCACAAGGTTTTTCTGAAATTTGCCCAAGTGACCTAGTAACATGACCCAGTTTTACACCTGACTTGGATTTGATAGTGATGAATATTGTGATGATTTTTCATGACTATTAGATAAAAATGTGACCTCTTATATTTATGTTCACAAGTTCTTTTCTCTAATCTAACTTTGTGACTCAGTTTTTGACACCACATGACCAATTTTTCAAAAAATTTACTGGACACCAATTGAAGAAAACAAGCAATTTCTCCTTTTTCCCACAATATTTCAAACTTTTTTCATCATTACAGAGATTTTCCATGTTTCTGCACTTATTTATGAAAATGTTTTTGCTAATACATTTTCAAAGTCGTCTGCTGCGAATTTGTTGTATGTTGGAAGGGGTTGAGCAGCCAACAGAATAGGGCCAGATCAGCCAACTCAGATGCACCAGCTGGCCTGGCTCATTAACCCTTTCCCTCATATAGACGCTTTCTGAAGCCTCTGCAGCAGACAGCTTTTTGAAAACATAGTGACAAAAAAAGAAATTGCTCAAAACAGACAATTTCTCCTTTTGCCACAATGTTTTCCACTTTAAGTCATAGGTTATCCATTCAATTACAGAGATTTTCTATTTTTTGACAAAATATGTTCAAAGTCGTCTGCTGTAGAATTGTCGTATGAGGGAAAGGGATAATGGTGGCACTCACTTCACAGAATGGGCTCCATTAATAACATGATTAAACTGGAAGTATCAACAATAAATGGTAGAAAATCTAGGAAAATAAAAGAAATATTTTTTGACAAAATAGAAAATATAACATATAAGAAAATGATCATATACATGTACAGCAATTTCTTATTGGACAATAATGTTTTTGAAAGTGAAGCTGAAATATTTCATTACGTGTATGAACAAATCTGAAGCACTGAAAAAAACTTTTACCTCTTGAGCAATCCCATTGCCACCTATTTCAACGTCAACTTTAGTATCACCAGATCCCGCATGTTCACCGGTCACACACTCGATCTGGGTGGAGATAACGGTTGATGCAGCGCATGCAGCGCCATCTATGCTGACACTCACATCTCCCAGGGTTGTACTGAAATAATGTGTACCGCTTTGTACATGTCAGATTAACCATTTCCCGCACACACATGCTTTCTGATGCCTCTGCAGCAGTCAACTTTTGAAAACATTGTGGCAAAAGGAAACATTGATCAAAATGAACAATGTCTCCTTATGCCACAATCTTTAAAAACTTAATTTAAATGTTATGCTTTCATTTTTTAAGATATTTTCCATATTTTGGCCTATGAGTTTCCAAAGTTGTCTGCTAGAGATTTGTTGTATGTTGTGTGTTAACCCTTTCACTCATATAGACGCTTTCTGATGCCTTCGCTGCTAAATTCCATTAGATTTTCAACTTTTTGATAAAATATGTTCAAAGTCATCTGCTGCAGAATTGTCGTGTGAGAGAAAGGGTTAACTTTTTCTCGTCTGTAGATGCATTTTGACCCAATAGCAGCAGACGAGTTTTGAAAACATTGTGGCCAAAGGTTAAAATTGGTCACGATGAGCAATTTCTCCTTTTGCCACAATTATATCCACTTTTAGTCATAGGTTATACATTCAATTATAGACGCTTTCTGATGCCTCTGCAGCAGACGGCTTTTTCAAAACATATTGACAAAAGAAGAAATTGCACAAAACGTGCAATTTCTTCTTTTGCCACAATGTTTTCCACTTTTTGTCATAGGTTATCCATTAAATTATGGAGATTTTCTATGTTTCGTCAAAATACGTTCAAAGTTGTCTGCTGCAGAATTGTCGTATGAGGGAAAGGGTTAACCCTTCGCTGCTAAATGCTATTAAAATCTTCTTCAAACAATGGAGGTTCACAAAACGTGCAATTTCTCCTTTTGCCACAATGTTTTCCACTTTTAGTCATCTTTTAGACGCTTTCTGATGCCTTCGCTGCTAAATTCCATTCAATTATAGAGATTTTCAACTTTTTGATAAAATATGTTCAAAGTCATCTGCTGCAGAATTGTCGTATGTGGGAAAGGGTTAACTTTTTCTCGTCTGCAGATGCATTTTGACCCAATAGCAGCAGACGACTTTTGAAAACATTTTGGCCAAAGGTTAAAATTGCTCATGATGAGCAATTTCTCCTTTTGCCATAATGTTTTCCACTTTTAGTCATAGGTTATCCATTCAATTATAGAGATTTTCAACTTTTTGATAAAATATGTTCAAAGTCATCTGCTGCAGAATTGTCGTATGAGGGAAAGGGTTAACTTTTTCTCGTCTGCAGAAGCATTTTGACCCAATAGCAGCAGACGACATTTGAAAACATTGTGGCCAAAGGTTAAAATTGCTCATGATGAGGAATTTTTTCTTTGGCCACAATGTTTTCAACTTTATTTAGTAATTAAGCTATCTTTTATGAAGGAGCACTCAGAAGGGAAAGTCACTACCACCTATAATGTCTTTGGTATGAACCTCCCGGAGATCAAACCCACAACGTACCACACCAAGGCAGATACTCTTACACTTCACCACCAAAGTGCTATGTGATTGATTGAATTGGTAAGAAGTTGTTTAACAATGTAAAATAATAAATAAGTATAATCTAAGGTACCTACCCAAACCCAGTACCAGTAACGGTGATGGTGGTCCCACCTCCTGTACCGCCCCGTCTAGGGGTCACACTCGATACTGTTGGAGTTATTGATGCGTCATACGTATAAACACCTGACAAGCTTTTTGTCAGTCCATTGACAGTTAAGGTAACATCACAGGTTTGGGCTGAAAAAATATACATGTAAATGAATAAAACATTATAAAGATGAATATAAATGTAATTCAATGTGTTGACAAACTGATCCCAAAATTAAATCAACTATTTATATGGTTACTTTGACATTAGACACAATTAATATGATCAGGATCACAAAATGATGGCAACAACATATCATTAAACCTCTCCAACTTACAGATTTATTTAGACACATATGCAGCAGACATCTTTTGAAAACATTGTGACAAATAGAGAAATTGCTCATCATGAGGAAGTTTTCTTTTTGCCACTGTTTTCAACTCTATTCAGTAAGTATACTTAAATTAGTATTGATTTTCCATTAGTTTGCTTAAACATTTTCAAAGTCTAAGCTGTTGCTGAAGGCAGGAGAATTGTTGTATGTGGGAAAGGGGGGTTAAATCAGACTGATTTCATGGACCTATGATCAGATATCCTGCTGATGTAGACTTTCTTACAGCGCTTTAGCGATGGATGAGGAGTATTAATGAAGTAAAGCTGGAGGCTTAGCATGTTTTCACCCTCAGATCTTTGACCATCCCTAATGGTTTATCCCACCAATGTATTGATTTGAATACAGAATACTCTGGCAAATTGTGTAGAGCCAAATTAATCACACACACATGCATGTCGATCTGGCCCGACACTGGTTGCCATTGCTGTAAGTAAGGGTTGTTTTCACAGAGTATGTCTCAAACTTACACAAACAAGTCCTGATCATGTGACCTTGTTTGTAATGTTACATTCTTTCAGTCTAAAAGTAGCATATTAGTAACTTGAATGACCAAACTGACATGTGTTGATAACATAAATTACTAACCTGTTTTTGCGGGTGTTTTACATATAAGCTGGGTTGTTGTGTAGTTAACTCTTACACATTGTGTAGAACAAATTGTTGCCACCACAGAGTTGTCAAATCCAGATCCTACTAGGGTCACTGTCTGACCTCCAGCAACACCACCTAATAATGTATAGGACAAAATAGTTGTTAATAAAAACTTCAGTGTAGTAAACCCTAGTTTGTTGTCCAACTGGAATGCCAATACTAAAAAAGTTGTTTACAAGAAATTTCCAACTGAAAAATAATACCCTGATTATCTGATAAGTGGTTAATAAAATTTACAGATCTTCCAGTCTGTTTGCCAACTGAAAAGTTGTGTCATAAAATTTGCAGTACAGTAAATGATGAACTTTGGTCTCTTCCAAATGCAAAGATGGACAAGTGTTTGAATGTTATTTAACCGTTTCCCTCATATAGACGCTTTCTGACGCCTCTGCAGCAGACAGCTTTTTGCAAACAAAGTGACAAAAGAAGAAATTGCTCAAAACGAGCAATTTCTCCTTTTGACACAATGTTTTCCACTTTTAGTTAAAAGGTTATCCATTCAATTATAGAGATTTTCTATTTTTTGACAAAGTATGTTCAAAGTCGTCTGCTGCAGAATTGTCGTATGTGGGAAGGGGTTAACTAAGGATTGATTCTAGTAGCCAATACTAGAATTCTGAAATTTTGTCTATTGCAGAGATTTCAAAAGTGGTCTGTATCAGGGAAAGGATTTTCTCTTTCCCGCATACAATAAGTCTGCAGCAGACGTCTTTGAAATTATCAAGTCCAAAATACAGAAGATCCCTACAAAAGATGGTATGATTATTGAATAGTTTTGAAATCATTGTGGCCAATAGAGAAATTGCATATTATTAGCAATTTCTCTTTTTGCCACAATGATTTCAAAAATCGTCTGCTGTAGATGCTTCAGAAAGCGTCTAAATATCTTGATAAAAATAAGAGAAATCTCGATAAATGGAAGTAAAATAATTGAAGAGTTGAAATTTCTCCATTTGCCAAAGTAGACTGCTGCAGATCCATCAAAACGTGTCTGCATAAGGAAAAGGATAAGATATGGGTTTGAATGGCTAACCTGTAACTGGACTGATACTTGTCAAATCTAGCTCATACTCAAACAAGACATCTGTATTTGAAGCTCCGGAATCTGACACATGCACCGACACTGGTGCGGTACCTGTCGCATGATCTCCTAGCGTACAAACAATCTGGATACCAGTATTTGATGACACTGTACACGGAGCATCATCAAGAGTTACTGTGACTGTAGCCCCATTAAGATTTTCACCTGTAATTGTAACTGATGTGCCTGAACTAGCACTAGCTGGGTTAATCGATGTTACTGTTGGAGTTGAACCTGTTGCATAGGAATAAGACGCTGTTGGAAAACTGACACTGTTTGAGGTAACTGCCACATTAACAACGCCAGCAGCATGAGCAGATGTGACACAAACGACCTGGGATAGACTGACAGACTGTACATTACATGTACTTCCACCTATAGATACAGTGGTTTCGCCTGTCACAAATCCATTACCAACAATGGTTACTGTAGTTTCTCCGTGGATACTACCTGAGGGAGGAGTCACACTAGTTATGGCGGCATTGCTTGTCACTGTCAAATCTCCGGAAGCTTTGCCGTAATTTTTCACTTTAACATAGACGTCATTTGTCCCGACTGGCAGATTTGCAGAAGTACCAGTCAGCTCTGTATTTGTCACTGATGCAATTGTTGCTGGTTCCCCACCAATTATAACTTCAACCTCTGCTGTGCTGGTACCTAAACCTGTCCCTATGATGCTGAAAGACAGGGAACCACTCATTGTATTTGGAGTGATGGAATCAACAGTCGACGTTTGAATCGTCAAGTAAGCATATCTACAAGATTCTGTGTCAGTTTCACATCTGACAGAATACGGACTTCCACCAATATTGACTCGGGCACTAACATCTACAGTCTGTTGTAATGCCGAGCTGGGAGTCTCACAGACTATTTGTGTGTAGGAGCTGGATACAATGGGACATTGAAAGCCATTCACTTCAACAAAAGGAGAGTTATTAAGTCCAAACCCGGACATGGTCAATAGTGCCCCACCAGCTAGGGATCCTGATTCTGGAGTTATTGAATCGATATTGGGAATCAATGCAAAGCTTCTTTCCTGTAGGGCCATTATGCTGAGAAGAGCAGTTCCACGGTTGCCAACGCGGACCGATACTTCCTGTAAAAGACCGATTTCTGGCTCCCCTGTCTTTGCCATCTGGCATGTGATGGAAGTTGGAGTAGATGATGTTGTTGTACATGGGGCACCGCCAATGGTGACTTCATTTTGACAATCAGACGTAGCGAATCCCTCACCAGTGATGGTGATGGTGGTTTTTGTTGTACCATTACGTTGATCTATTGATGTAATGTTTGGAGTACTGCAGGTCCAGAAAGCAAAGTTAAATTTGCTTGAGTCACCCCCTGTTGGTTGACTGTCGGAGCAACCATCTTTAGAGGAGATGATAGATTGACATGATGAACTATCGGAGGGATCTGAGGAACCTACAAGCAGAGAGAAAATATTATGAATTTGTAAAATTTAATGGCAAAAGTGAACAGGTTTTTTCTAAAAGTCGTAGTTATGAAACCTTCAATTCATAACTTTTCATACAGAGCTTCTGATAATGGATCTATTTTATGTTCTTAACCCTTTCTCTCATACAATAATTCTGCAGCAGACGACTTTGAACGAATTTTGTCAAAAAATAGAAAATCTCTATAATTGAATGGATAACCTATGACTAAAAGTGGAAAACATTGTGGCAATATGAGAAATTGCTTGCTTTGAGCAATTTCTTCTTTTGTTACTATGTTTTCAAAAAGCTGTCTGCTGCAGAGGCGTCAGAAAGCGTCTATATGAGGGAAAGGGTTAAATCCTTATCTTATGTTGTGGGTAATCAATATATTTCTATCAATAATCCTTTCCCACATACAACAATTCTTCATCAGACGACTTTGAAACATCTGAACAATAATTTGGAAATTCTCTAGAAACAAAAAGTGTTATCATTTAATAGAGTTGAAAACATTGTGACAAAAGGAGAAATTGCTCATTATGAGCAATTTCTTCTTTTGCCACAATGTTTTCAAAAGGTTGTCTGCTGCAGAGGCGTCAAAAAGCTTATACATGAGGGAAAAGGGTTAAGTTCCAATAACATGGGGTTTGGGAGACAGGTGGTGCAGAGGTAGAGCGTCGATCTCTTGTACCAAATGTCCCATGTTCGAATCTTGTAATGTGGGGGGGTTCTGCCTCTATAGTGCCTACAAGATTTTCTTAAATTTGGTCTATTTACCTAGTTTTTAACTGACATGATCCTTATATCAATTAAGACAAACATTTTGACAAAGTTTCATCATTATTGGGACAAAAATGCGACCTCTTTTGTGTTTTCAATACATTAATTTGCCTAGTGACCTACTTCAGTGACCTATATCTACCCATATTTAAGGTTAGCCCAGATTTCCTTAATTTAACCCTTTCCCACCAACCTACAGACGCATTTTGAAGCATCTGCAGCGGACGACTTTTGAAAACATCGTGACAAATGGAGAATTTTGCTCAAAACAAGCAATTTTTCCATTGGCCACAATGTTTTCAACTTTATTTAATGATTAAGCTATATTTTATGAAGATTTTTCACTATGTTTTTTAAGTCGTCTAATGCAGATTTGTTGTATGTGGGAAAGGATTTGGCCTAAAGACCTAGTTTTTGACCCGCAATATTCAAATGAGGCCTAGATATATCAAGACAGTTTGATAAAGAGTAGAAAAAAATGTGGCCTCTGGAGTCTCGACAAGCAAATTGTTGATGAAGGATGGACAAATGCCAAACACTGGACAAAGGACGATCAGAATAGCTTATCTTGAGCACTTCTTTCTCAGGTAAGCTAGAAAAAGTTTGCAAATCTTATCCATTTTTTTTACCCTTTATCAACGGCATTTGCATCTGCAGCAGACAAATTTTGAAAACATTGTCGCAAAAAGAGAAATTGCTCTTATTTCTCCTTTTTCCACAATATTTACAACTTGTTTCAATAATAACACTTTCATTTTCAGGGATTTCCATACATTTACACGGATGCTTTCAACGTCGTCTGCTGTAACTTTGTTATATAAGGGAAAGAAAGGGTTAACCTTCTAGACAAGTCTATTCTTTTCTTCTGATTTTTTTATATGAAAATCTGCATGGTAAACCACCCACCTCCAACACTGGAGACAGCTTCCTTCCCAGAGACTGTAACTTTGACGGCTGCAAGCCTGGAACCAGCCTCCAACACCTCCACTGTTCCTGCATAATTCTTGAGATTCCAGACATCATTATATCCACTCCATGCAAAGTGTTCACCCACCTTGTTGAACTGGTATGTAAACTGTCCTGTAAAAAAAGAAACACATCCGGCTGTAGAATTCCGGGGACTCTAACGAAAATCTCTGGTAAATCCCTGGAGTATTCGGACAACTTTCCAGGGATACTTTGGGATAATCTGACACTTTCCATTGAAACTCCAGTACATTTAAGTGGAAAACCTGGAAATTCCATGGACAACCCGGAACGGTTCTGTGAACATCCTGGAATGGTTCCGTGGACCCCAGAGTTTTCGGACCATTTCCAGCGTTTCCATATTTTAACATGAAATTCCATGTTTTTTTCCATGGTTTCCCTGTATTTTCCGTGTATTTTTGTATTTTCTGTTAAGAGTCCCCGGAAAAGCTACAGCCGGGCTCCTCTGAATCCCATTAACCATTTAACCCTTCCCCTCATATAGATGTTTTCTGACGCCTCTGCAGCAGACAGCTTTTTTGAAAACATAGTGACAAAAGAAGAAATTGCTCAAAATGAGCAATTTCTCCTTTTGCCACAATGTTTTCCACTTTTAGTCATAGGTTATCCATTCAATTATAGAGATTTTCTATTTTTTGACAAAATATGTTCAAAGTCATCTGCTGCAGAATTGTTGTATGAGGGAAAGGGTTAACACATGCATCAAATCTGCAGCAAACAGTTTTGAAATTATACCCGCCAAAATATGGAAATTCTTTTAAAAAGAAAGAAGCATTATTGAATAGATTTGCAACAATGTTTTCATCTCATTTCAATAATTTAACTTTCATTTATAGAGTTTCCGTAATTTTGCCTGGGTGATTTCGAAGTCGTCTGCTGCAGATTTGTTGTATGTGGGAAAGGGTTAAAACATGCAACAAATCTACAGCAGATGTCTTTTAACCCTTTTCCGTAACTTTTAACCTTTCCTTCATGCAATCAACTACAGCAGACAACTTTCAAAAGATCCTGGAAAATATTTTGAAATAAAGCGAAAGTATATTTATTGAATCAAGCTGAAAATATTTTTCTAATTGTTGAGAAAATTACTCAATAAGATCTCTCATTTTGCCACAATGTTTTCAAAAAAGTTGTATGCTGGAAATGTGTATGCATGTGTAAAGACTTAACTGTGTAAAAGATTTAACGATGTAAATTACTAATTTACTATATAAGAGATAGTGATAAATAATCGGAGGTGACCAATCTTGTCGCCATTGTTGGTTAATGCCAGACATACTAATTCACTACAGAATGCCAGGAACCAGACTTCATTGTTGATTCATGACAGACATACTAATTCACTACAGAATGCCAGGAACCAGACTTCATTGTTGATTCATGACAGACATACTAATTCACTACAGAATGCCAGGAACCAGACTTCATTGTTGATTCATGACAGACATACTAATTCACTATAGAATGTTGGGTACCAGACTACTTGTACATCTGTATCAATCTTTTCATTTGGATGGCAAGAATGATCCGTTACAATACAAAAAATAATTCACAAATAATTACACAGGCTGTTTTTGTGATAGGATATGTTCCACAATTAGTAAACTTCAATATACTGTATGCATATGAGCCATTCCACAAGATAATCAACATTATGGCCTCTTTGTAATGTATCGACCCAGATCAGCATGTGCAGTGCGCTCAGGCTAATCTGGGCCGACAAATTCCGTCCCTGGGAGATAGATGTATAGAGTAATGATTCCTGAAACAGAAAATCCACTGGAGGCGAAAAGTGTCTGTCCGGGTTAGCATGAGCGGCATGCCTAAGCTGATCCGAGTTCATAATGTTGGTTTTCTCGTAACTCAGCTCATATACTCAACTGGTTATGTGTTAATCCTTATACAACAAATTTACAGCAGATGTCTTTAACCCTTTCCCTGATACGGCAATTCTGCAGCAGATGACTTTGAACATGTTTTGTCAAAAGATGGAAAATCTCTATAATTGAATGAATAACCTATGACCAAAAGTGGAAAACATTGTGGCAAAAGGAGAAATTGCACGTTTTGTGCAATTTCTTCTTTTGTCACTATGTTTTCAAAAAGCCGTCTGCTGCAGAGGCGTCAGAAAGCGTCTATATGAGGGAAAGGGTTAATCCTTATACAACAAATTTACAGCAGATGTTTTTAAAAACATCTTCATAAAATATGGAAAGATCCTTTTTTGAATAGAGATGAGAGAAATGTTGCAAAAGGAGTAATTACTCATCATGAGCAATTTCTCCTTTTGCCAAATTATTTTTAAATGTCATCTGCTGCAGAGGCTCAAACATGCATCTATATGTGGGACAGGGTGATGATCATGTTTTTCAGAAATTTTATGATAACTACTTTATTAATTGTATTGCAAATTAGGTCATGCAAGATTTTAATTGCAAAATATACTACTGCTACAATTATTCAATAACTTATATAGCAATATTAGCTGCAGTCTACCTACCATTTTTAACTTGGGTACCACTGTTGAATCCTCCGTCCTTTGGTGTCTTGGAACTGGCCGTGTCTATTTCTACTAAGCCATGGACCACATCATTTACAAAACCTGGGGTTGTCCAGGTCCACTGTACAGAATCTCCTGCTTCAATACTAATATACGTTTGGTCAAAAGCATAGTACTTGCCAAATGCTGTAAAATATACAAAATCACATAAATAAGACGAGGACCATGATAGTCCTAAGCATTTTATGCCGTTTCCAACATACGTTCAGTTATATCACGGCAACAGTTATCTGAAACATGATCCCTGGGTAAACGAATCAGTACCAGGCTAGGAAATGTGCCTTGCCTAACCCAAGAGACCACAGTTGAAGTCACATACACTGCACTTCTTAGAAACCAATGAAAACATTTCTGTAACATTTTGTTGAAATGAAATCAGTGTTTATCAGGAGAAGATTTTTAATGTTTGCTCTACATGAATATAAGAGAAACTAGACACCTTGGAGATCAGATTTCTTCAATTAATCAAGAAGGCATACTCAAATTTTTGAGTGTCATCCAACTTTTATTTATTAAGTTTGTATCATAAGCATATAAAGCAATTTAGTTCTGCCCTTAGTGGCCATGAGTCTTGAAATAGGATCAGTAGTTTCAGAGTTGAATATTTAAATGGAAGGCCTTGCACAAACAATAGATTTGTAACTCTTGCAATGAATTCAAATTAGTTGTAAATCTGATTTTAATGAAATACTGTTTATTTAAAAACAATAATAATATTCTAATCATGTTTTTTTATACAAAATTTGATATGAAATTTTTCGGAGCTATTTCCTCCTTTTTCCATAATATTTTCAAAAGACCTCTGATGCAGAAAAATCATCTATAACACACAATAAAGTGAACCCTTTCCCAAATACAAAATAAATGCTTTCTGGGACCTCTGCAGCAGACTACTTTTTAAAACATTGTGAAAAAAGGAGAAATTATTCATGACGAGCAATTACTCATTTAACCAAAATATTTTCAAAGCTAATCTATAATGATACTTTCAGTAAAGTTTCCATATTTTTGCCTAGATGATTTTAAAGTTGTCTGCTGTAGATTTGTTTCATGGGGGAAAGGGTTTAACCCATTACATCACACAGACGACATTTGCTGCCTGCTGTTGCAGTCAACTTTTGAAATCGTTGCAATAAAAGGTGAAATTGCTCAAACGAGCAATTTCACCTTTTCTTGCAATATTTTTAACTCTTTATCAATATAATGCTTTCAGTTTTCTAGATTGGTGGAATTGTTTGTCTTATGATTGTAAAGCAGACGACCTTTGAAAAGTCATGTGAAGTAAAGGGTTTAAGGACTCCACCCTACAGATACATAAACATACCTCGATCAGTGCCTCCATTTGTTACTTTGTGGACTCGTCCGGCATACCCGGTTTTACACTTGATTTCCATGTCAGTAAGAGCTGTGACATCGCAATCAATATCTCCTACATCTACATCGACAAGCGAGATATTGCTTCCGAAGCCACTTCCTGTGATGGTCAGCTCAGTGCCGCCCAGTATTGACCCTTGCAGTGGATAAACATTGGTCAGGATTAAGTCTATATGGATTTCAGGACGATTGCTTGACCTGAAAAAGAAATATTGAATTCCTTACACATATACTGAAATCACACATTTATACTCTTCAAAGTTCAAAACATTTCGTAAAACAAGAGGACCATGATTGTCCTGTATTGCTCACCTGATTTAATATAACTTGTTCTTACTCTATGCATACTAGGAAAACAAGCAATGCCCCCTGGTGGCCATGTTACTCAACAGATCTGAATAGTTTCAAGTCTTGTTAAAGGGTCACCCAAGGAACATTTGTTACAAATTATTTTAAAATGAGGCCTATACTATTGACAAGAAATTCTTAAAAGTTTTCACTATACATATACATATAAGTAAAACAAGCCCAAACCCCTGGTGGCCATGTTTTACAATGGATCTCAATATTTTCCAATACTCTTGATAGAGGTTCACCCAAGGAACATTTGTGAAAAATAATTTTCAAATCAGGAAAGTGCTTATGGACAAGAAGATTGTTAAAGCTTTCACTTTATAAAATTTAAGAAAAACAAGCTCCACCCTCTGGCGGCCATGCTTTTCAATGGATCTCAATATTTTCAATAATCTTGGTAGAAGTCCCCCTAAGAAACATGTGTGCCAAATTATTATCAAATTGGGTTTAATACTTTTGGACAAGAAGATTTTTAAACATCAAAAGGAAAATAGGCTCCTCCCCATGGCGGCCATGTTTTTCAACTGATCATACTTATAATATCATACTAGGTAGAGGGTTCCCAAAGGAACATTTTTGGCAAATAATTTTCAAATCAGGCCAGTACTTTTGAACGAGAAGATTTTTAATGTTTTAGCATTTTATCCCTTTTCTGATTAACTTCTTTGAACAACTTTTATAATGGACCACCCAAGGATCATTCCTGCCAAGTTAAGTCAAAATCAAAACAGTTGTTTACGAGGAGATGTCATATAAATAAACAGTTGACAATGGATGACCGGACATCCAGACCAATGGATGATGGACATCAGGGCATCACAATACCTGACCATGAGCAATTTGTGCTCGGTTGAGCTGAAAAAGATGGCCATGGTTAACCTGCTTCATTTACAGGACTCCATGGATATGAAAGACCTATTACTTTCCAACATATAACAAATATGCAGCAAACAACTTTGAAAATATTGAAACTCTCTCAATACAGTTGAAAAATTACCAAAAAAGGATAAATTGCTCATTATATCTCCTTTTACTTGAATTTGTTCAAGTTGTCTGCTGTTGCTGCTTCAAGTCTGCAAGTCGGAAAGGATTTGCAGTTGACACATGCATTCCCTGAGATAGTCTTTTGCAATAATAGTGTTTATTATTACAGATGCTTTATTTTTTCCTCTGATGTTTCTAAAGCATTTGAATATATAAAAAATATTCATGACAAGTCAACACCTAACAACAAGTGACATCTAAAGTTGAAACCAAAGCTCCAATGAAATTGAAATATTTCAACCAATCAAACTCACCCATCTACAGCATATCCATTTCCTGTGTCTATTTTTAGCTGCTGTTCTCTACCAGCAGATAGCAATCCAGTGTCTATAACAATCTGTGTATCTGTCCATGATGTCACTGTAACAGACTGGGAACCAATCATCACAGCACGCTGAGTACTGCCAAAAGAAGACCCACTAATGGTAATAGTGCTTCCTGTGAATCAAAGATTGTACAGATTGTAAGCTGTTTTCCCGATACGGTTGACAACGACGCCTTATCAACAGGACATTTGGAAACATGGATTGAATAGGTTAAATAATGTCTTGTTTTGATGTTGGCCCAATGCTCCAGGTTTAAATTGTTTTTGTGACAGAAATAACAGATGGATAGAAAGTCTTCGTGGAAATACATTTTGTTTATTTGTCTGCATGCCACTTTCAACACTGTTACATGTATATCTCAGTGTTTCCTAGGTTAGTAACCAGTAGAACTGGTTCATTTATCCTGACACCAAAATGGTATAACCTGGCCAGGGATCAAACCCATGACCGCCCACACTGGAGGTGGACTCTTAAACAACAACACTGAGGCGGTTTGAAATTAAGACTGCTTTGCTTTTAATCTTAACATTTAGAACAAAGAGAGGTTAACCCTTTCCCTCATATAGACGCTTTTTGATGCCTCTGCAGCAGAAGGCTTTTTGAAAACATAGTGGCCAAATAAGAAATTGCTCAAAATAAGCAATTTCTCCGTTGGCCACAATGTTTTCCACTTTAAGTAATAGGTTATCCATTCAATTGTAGAGATTTTCTATTTTTTGACAAAATATGTTCAAAGTCTGCTGTAGAATTGTTGTATGAGGGAAAATCCGAAATGGTTAGCTTTTTGATTGAGCACAATGAGTATGATTTTCACCTGCGGAGTGATGGACTGACTGTTCAATCTGTTTACTTATAAGTTTGAGAAAGATATTTACATTTCCCACAAACAATAAATTTGAAGCGCAAGACTTTTGAAACATCTAGGGAACAAATAGGGAAAATTACTATTACTATAAATGGGAGAATAATTATTGAATGAAGTTGAAAACATTGTGGCAAAGGGGAGATATTTCTCATAATGAGCAATTCCTCCTTTTGTCACAATGTTTTCAAAGGTCATCTGCATCAGAAAATGTTTGTATATGATTCCGGATTAAGTATGATTTTTACCTGTAACAGGAATTGTGGATGGATTTACAGAGCTCACTGTGGCAGTCACAGCTGAACTATAAGTAAAACTTGGCCCATCTAAATTAACACTGCCTTGTACAACAACGATGTTATAAGATCCAGCTGAACTCTGTAAAGAAAGAGATCAGTAAGTACTACCAGATAGAAAATCTTTTATAATATGTTAATTAAGTAGAGTTCACCGTGGCAGTCACAGACAAACCATCAAGTAAAACTTGGCCTGTTTAAAGTAACACTGCCTTGTACAACAAAAACGTTATGAGTTCCAGCTGTACTCTGTAAAGAAAGAGATCAATAAGTGTTACCAAAATTAATGTACAGGGAAATGTTTTTCCATGTGTGTAATAATCATGCCAAGGTTGGTTCTTGCAGAGCACTGTTCTTATTATTATCCAACCTGTTAATTAACCCTTTCCTTCATACGACAATTCTGCAGCAGACGACATTGAACGTATTTTGTCAAAACATAGAAAATCTCCATAATTGAATGGATAACCTATGAGAAAAAGTGGAAAACATTGTGGCAAAAGGAGAAATTGCACGTTTTGTGCAATTTCTTCTTTTGTCACTATGTTTTCAAAAGGCCATCTGCTGCAGAGGCGTCAGAAAGCGTCTGTATGAGGGAAAAGGTTAACTATAGAGCAAGTTTTCAAAAACACAAAGACTCTTTGCCTGACCCTTTTCCTGATACAGAAGACTTTTGACTTTTGAAAACATTGAGAGAGAAGGTGACACTGAATTTTTGTTCTCAATCTAAAAAAAACACCATTATGGCTACAAACTTACTGAGGCTGGCACGGTGCATGTCAGTTCGTCAGCTTGGACAGTTACAACGTCACAAGGGTTTGAGTTGATGGTTGCTGTAGCTCCAGATTTGAACCCATAGCCAGTCAATGTTACCAACAGACCTCCTATATAAACAAATATAATTATAAATGAAATATTTATGAGGCAACAACAAATTCACAATTTTGTCCCTTATTTGCCAGCAAGCACTCAGATTGAACAATTTCTACTTTTCCCATAATGTTTTCAAATTACTTTCAAAGATATAATTCCAATATTCAAGATTTCATAATTTCATTGAAAGATTTATTCAAATTAAATTCAATTCATTTCAACACTTATCGATGTCTAAATTAAATTGTATTTCTACAAAAATAAAAGATGAATCCAAAATATCATATCAGCTAGACAGTTAACCCTGTCCCACTTGCAGAAGAAAACTGACACATCTAAAGCAGATTCCCAGAAAGAGAAATTGCTGACAATGAGTAATTTCTCCTATTGTTACCTTTTTTCTAAACTCTGTTTAATAATAAAAGTCTCATGTATGTCGATTTATTTACATATTGGCCAAGATATTTTAAAAAACTGTCAGATTCATATTTATCGTATGTGGGAAAGGGTAAATGATCAATGTCCTACCTCCCAGACTTCCACTGGATGGATTTATCGCTGAAACACTGGCAGTGTATGTAAACATCAAGTCACTTCCTCCATGATCAGCATCTCCCTTGGCATTGACATTGACCACAACTTTATGTTCACCAACCGGGCCATTTCCTACATTACATGTAATGGATGTGGATGAGGCGGTGCCAACTGTACAGGCCACACCCCCTATTGTCACCATGTTGTTTGAGGCAGAGGAGTCAAAACCAGTTCCTGTGATTGTTATGCTTGTGGATAAGGCACTTGTTCCTGTAATGGTGGAATAATACATATTCAGTGTCAATACAAACTAGTACGCATCAAACACAAACAAAATGAACAATACATTGTAATCATACCTTAATAAGAGACCACCTGCCTTAAGAGACCCCTTTGAGCATTTCCCTTAAGTGGTCTCTTAAAACAAATTATACTGTAACTATTTACTTGTAAAGCAGCTGGAAACAAGGAAATACACGGGAGCCATAATTCATGTGTTTCTAAGACAATTAAGTCTTTCCCTTTAACCCTTTCCCTCATACGGCAATTCTGCAGCAGACGTCTTTGAACGTATTTTGTCAAAAAATAGAAAATCTCCATAATTGAATGGATAACCTATGACAAAAAATGGAAAACATTGTGGCAAAAGGAGAAATTGCACGCTGTCTGCTGCAGAGGCGTCAGAAAGTGTCTATATGAGGGAAAGGGTTAACAGATGAATCTAGAGAATTTAAAAAAAATCTCTTTCTGATTGTATAGTTACTATCTTAATAGCAGAACAAGCGTTGATTGTATAGTGCAATTTCATTTGACAGTAAAACAAGCACCTGCACATGAATATTTGAATGACTAGGGTCAATTCAACAACTTTTGTGCTGTGTTGTCAGATCCAATATGTGCACAGAGCAGTATTTTGCCTGATTTCAATGAAAGTGGCTGAGTCTCAGTAACTCAATCGGTAGCGCAACAGGCTGTCAATCCAGGGGATGAAATTGTTGGATACGGCGTTAAACCACAACCAAATTCTTCTTAAGCATAACTGTCAAAATGTATTTGTACATGTATGTGGAAAGGCTTAAATGATTGAACGAACCAAGAAAAATTTACCTGAAGTGGGTGTGACTCCTGTAACAGTAGGCGTTGCTGCTGAACTCCACTCAAAAGTACAATCCCCTCCACATGATGTTGGGACATCGTTGATTAACACTCGGACCTGAGGTTGGTCATGTACGGTAGAAATCATATCCCCAGTTAATGGGTTATAATATAGACCACCATCTACGTTTCCAGTGATGCTTCCTGCAGCATTAATTCCATTCAGGTCATTGTAGGCTACCTGGTATGTAAAATAACAGTCTTAACCCTTTCCCTGATATGTCAATTCTGCAGCCTTTCCCTGATAAGTCAATTCTGCAGCAGACGACTTTGAACGTATTTTGTCAAAACATAGAAATCTCCATAATTGAATGGATAACCTATGACAAAAAGTGGATAACATTGTGGCAAAAGGAGAAATTGCACGTTTTGTGCAATTTCTTCTTTTGTCACTATGTTTTCAAAAAGCCGTCTGCTGCATAGGCGTCTATATGAGGGAAAGGGTTAACTATGAAAGACATTGAATTAAATTAATCTGAATATTTATACATTACAAAAACCTTTTGCTTCAATAATTAGGTATGTCTAAATGATTCTTAACCCTTTCCCACATACAACAAATCTGAAGCTGATCACTTTGATAACATCAAATAGAGAAATTATCTCTTAAAATAAAATTATAAGTATTGAATAGAGTTGAAAACATTGTGGTAAATGGAGAAATTGCTCATCATGAGCAATTTTTCCATTTACCACAATGTTTTCAAAAGTCATCTGCTGCAGAGGCATCAGTTAGCAGATCTATATGAGGGAAAGATCTTATCCTTGCCCAGATGCTAATCCATCTGAATCAGATGAGTTTTGAAAACATTGTAGCAAAAGAAGAGATTGCTCAGTGAGCAATTTCGCCTCTTGTAACAATGTTTTCAACTCTATATCTGCTTAAAATGCTTTCCATTGTTTTCTTTAACCCTTTCCCTCATATAGACGCTTTCTGACGCCTCTGCAGCAGACAGCTTTTTGAAAACATAGTGACAAAAGAAGAAATTGCACAAAACGTGCAATTTCTCCTTTTGCCACAATGTTTTCCACTTTTTGTCATAGGTTATCCATTCAATTATGGAGATTTTCTAATTTTTGACAAAATACATTCAAAGTCGTCTGCTGCAGAATTGGCGTATGAGGGAAAGGGTTAAACAGTATATAAACTGTGACATTTTAAAGAATAAAGTATTATATTTATGATTCTCAACCCCCAAAAATAAGGTATTCAGATAATTGTGTTCAGTCTAGACCCAGATCAGCCGATGCATGCACTGATCAGCTTCTGCATTGTTAGTCATACAACTATTATATAATGCGTCCATTTACCTTTGTCGAAGCTGCTGTACAATAGCCTCTAAAGAATTATTATGTCCTGATTTTCTATTTGACATTTTTCACAAATTACCTACTTACCGACATGAGTGGAAGGTCACCAGGCAAGGTCATGAAAGTCACCTTCATGTCAAAGTTGGCACAGTTGCCGTCCTTTTCTACTGAGAGGTATCCAATGCCATTCAATGATTGAAGCTCTGTCTGAAAGTCTGATGCATCCAGTGACACATTCAGGTCTGTATAAAAAACATCATGACATACATGTATATGGATATGAATATTTGATAGATTGATTGATAGCAGTTTTTAACCCTTTCCCACCTATAGACGCATTTTGACGCATCTGCAGCAGATGACTTTTGAAAACATCGTGCGAGCAATTTCTCCTTTTGCAACAATGATTTCAACTGTTTTTAGGTAATGATACCTACAATTATAGAGATTTTTTTGGGGTAGATGTTTTCAGAGTTGTCTGCTGCAGAGTTGTCGTTTGTGGTAAAGGGTTAACACCATTTCAATAATTGTTCATTCAATGCAGCCAGTTCACCTTTAAAGAAATCCAGGAAACACATGGTATTACCATGTGTTTCCTGGATTTCTCACATCAGTACTCCTCACAACACTCTTTCCATGCAACTGGCTGCTTTTCCACATAGACCATAAGCCCATTTATGGAAGACATATTATGAGGCTTGTTGTACCTACTTTTGTCCAAGAATGTTGGCCGAGCTTGGGTTCAAACTCGCCACCCCTAGATTGACATTGAGAGCCCGCATCGCCACTTGGGCATGGCTAATATTTGATTGAATTTACAAGGTAATATTCTAATCTAACACTTCTCCACATTCAAACATTCTGAAGCAGATGATTTTCAAAACATCTCGGCAAAGATATTGAAAACATCTAAAGATGAAAGTGTCAATATTGAATAGAGATGAAACAATTGTGACAAAATAGGAAAAAGCTTATCATGAGCACTTCTCATACTTTATTCACATTGTTTTAACCCTTTCCTTCATACAACAATTCTGCAGCAGACGACTTTGAACATATTTTGTCAGAAAACAGAAAATCTCTTTAATTGAATGGATAACCTATGATTAAAAGTGGTAAACATTGTGGCAAAAGGAGAAAATTATCGTTTTGAGCAATTTCTAGCAACTATGTTTTCAAAAAAGCCGTCTGCTGCAGAGGCGTCAGAAAGCGTCTATATGAGGTAAAGGGTTAAGAGCTCATATGATGTTGATGCATTCAAATGAGCCTGCATGTGGGAAAAGAGGTGATTTAGGTTTTTTAACCGTTTCCCACACATAACATTTCTGCAGCAGATTACATTGTAAACATTTACACAAAAATATGGGTACTACAGTTGAAAAAACATTGTATCAAAAGGAGAAACGGCTCATCATGACCAATTTCTTCTTGAGAAAGGGATAGTTGTCTACTGCAGACTGGTCAAAATGCTATCATAATAGGAGAGTACTTCAATTTAAAAGGGAATTATCTCAAAATAAAATTGATAAATGTTCAGATTTATTCCTTATTTTATTTTTATCAAATTTGGCAGGGTCCAATTAAGGCAGCGGCAGATGGCTAAGTATAATGGTATTGTATTGCCACAGTCATCTGTGGCTGTGTTTGTCAAAACACTTTGATAGTGGGTCACCTAAGGATCATTCGGATGAACATATGAGTCCAATAGTTTGACCTTTTTGGTCGTTAGCATGAAATTGAATTATTTTAGCTTTTTCAGTGGATGAGCGATCACTTAAAGAATTATTATCAATTAATTATTTCCCCTTGTTTGTAAAGTTAAATGACTTTTTGTTTGTTTACCGAATTATAGTGCTATTATCACCGCCAAAAGAAGTTCTATTGAAAATGTTTTCAATTATATTTTGTGCTTATGAAAAGATGAATTGTAACCATAGACTGGGACGATAAAATACAATATCCCCCCCCCCCCCCCCCCCCCCCCCCCCACCTCCCAAAATCAAACATGTATCCTTAAGGTTACATTATAACAAATAAATTGCAACTGGCACAAAATATACTTTTAATATTTTCCTGCCAAAAGCACTTTAGGTTACGATACACCAAATAAATTCCTTCTTTGTTTCCATGTAAATTGACCAGTTTCAGTCCTCAATTGTCACACTTTCTAAGCCTTTCTCATGCAGAACACCATATATCATTGAAAATATATACCTCTTAGCTTTAAAACAATCCAAAGCAAGAAAGAATTCACCAGGCGAAAGTGGTTACTGTCATTTTGGACCAAATCGGGCCCGGACAAAATCGGTGTTTAGCTTTCTCTACTTTCACTTTAAAACAAGGTCAAAATACTAAAAGTGATCAATTCAATCATTTCCAGTGCATCCTATACACATTTACAATGCTTTTAACTCAATGTCATTATAATTATGTTCAATGCATTCTGGTGATGGTATACACTAATTTTACGCAAATTAAGTTTCTTTAGAGACTATTTGGGTCAGCATGACCTTTATGTAGTCGAAACAGGAAAAAAGCATTAAACAAAATAGTTTGGGATCTTACTTCTTTTTGTTTTTCCAAGAAAGGTTACATCAACATAGCCAGTGACAGGGGGAGATGCCGATGCAGTTCGACTAACTGATAGCCTTTCACTTCCACCAGTACTTAAAGCATAAGAAACTCCAGAACTTGGGCTGGCCACGTTTCCGCTCTTTCTCTGAAAAGGTTAAACAGCAAATTGATGGCTCAGCATTAAACAGTCTGTAATTATGTAATCATTAGAAGCAGTTACAACAGGTTCAGGCTGAGTCAAATGAGTCTGTCCACTGGAAAACATACAAGTTGGTTTCATGAACAGTGCAGATCCCAGTCATGATGTTCACTGTTCACATATTACTAACGCAGGCTAGTTAGAAGCTTCTGTGACCTCCTTGGTGGTGTAGTGGTAGTGTGATGTGAGAGGTCGTTGGTTCAATCCCCGCCCTGGCCATACCAAAGACTTTAAAAATGGTAGTAATGGCTGCCCTCATTGGCGCTCAGGGATGCAGGGTTAGAATTACGACTGACTGGCTGGTGGCAGATTCTGCTCAGACGGAGCAGATGTACAGGGTAATGTTAACCCTTTCCCTCATATAGACGCTTTCTGACGCCTCTGCAGCAGACGGCTTTTTAAAAGCATAGTGACAAAAGAAGAAATTGCACAAAACGTGCAATTTCTCCTTTTGCCACAATGTTTTCCACTTTTTGTCATAGGTTATCCATTCAATTATAGAGATATTCCATTTTTTGACAAAATATGTTCAAAGTCGTCTGCTGCAGAATTGTCGTATGAGGGAAAGGGTTAACCTACATTATTCACAAATGCCAACTTGTAGCATGGATAGACTCAAATAGAGGTTTTCAGAACACAAAAAACAACCATGTTTTAAAGACCTGTCTATTAATAAATAAAAGCATGATTGTGAAACAGACTAGAAAAAATGGCTGAAACAAGAGAATTTTGATCACAGGAATTTATTATACCCTTTTCCACATACATCAAATCTGCAGCAGACGACTTCGAAAACATTTAGGCAAAAACGTGAAAAGTCTGCATAATTTAGAAAAAAAAATTCAAACGTTTTCTGTTGCAGAGGTGTCAGAATGCATCTGTATGTGGGAAAGGGTTAAAGCTAATCAAAGTATTGATTTTAAATTTATATAAAGCATTGATTTTAAACTTATCTAAAGCATTGAGTTTAAACTTATTTATAGTATTGAGTTTAAACCTATCTAAAGTATTGAGTCTAAACTTATTTAAAGCATTGAGTATAAACTTATTTAACTTACATTAATTGCAAAACTAAGCATTCAGCTGATATCAATCATGCTCTATGGCTGCTTCAAGGAGAACTAACAATGGAAGCTATCACAAAGTTTTTGCAATCTTCTCAGTACTATGAACTTTTTAGCATGTGGAAAAGTTTAAAAGTTAATAAAGATTCTTACCACTCCATTGGCTAGTTCAAACAAAGACAAAGAGTTTCCACATTCATAAGGTTTCATTGTTACAGAATATACGTCTGCCGATTCAGTGACTGTCACTGATTCTATGATGGCTCCGTTTGGCATGGCTGGGGCAAGCCGCCTGAGGTACATGCCTGATAAAAACAAGAATACATAGGTATTATTATGCTGCAAAGCAATACATTGCTTTCAATTTTCTCACGCTCCAACAACACAATACAAAGCCATGTATCGCTTTTGCAATATAATTATCCTTTGAATATGCGTCAACCCTTTCCCTCATACGACAATTCTGCAGCAGACAACATTGAACGTATTTTGTCTAAACAAAGAAAATCTCCATAATTGAATGGATAACCTATGACAAAAAGTGGAAAACATTGTGGCAAAAGGAGAAATTGCACGTTCTGTGCAATTTCTTCTTTTGTCACTATGTTTTCAAAATGCCGTCTGCTTTAACCCTTTCCCTCAAACGACAATTCTGCAGCAGACGACTTTGAACATATTTTGTAAAAAAATAGAAAATCTCTATAATTAAATGGATAACCTATGACTAAAAGTGGAAAACATTGTGGCAAAAGGAGAATTTGAGCAATTTCTTCTTTTGTCACTATGTTTTCGAGCAATTTCTTCTTTTGTCACTATGTTTTCAAAAAGCCGTCTGCTGCAGAGGCTTCAGAAAGCGTCTATATGAGGGAAAGGGTTAAACAGCAAAAAAGACAAATAATACAAATTCAAATGTTTTTCAATTATGAAATAACACATTTTTCTAATTAAATAAATTATAAATGGCATGTGAATGACATTACGCTACCCCATTTTGAATGATGTGATTTCTTATTTCAATGATGTTACATTACCATATTTGGTAGAGTATTTGTCATAGTCAATATTGAATTATAAAACATTGTGTTGTATTTGCACAGGAAAGTGTGCAGGAATAAAAAAAAAAATGTAATTTTTCATCATTTGCATGTGTGTTTTAATGGGAATATCACTAATTGATATCACATTGCTTCAGCTGTCTGCCTTGAAAACATGAGTAAAGATTTGCAATATTAAATTAAGTTGCAAGAATAATTTTAATACAGACTCAATATAATGTGGAACATGGAGCAATTTCATTTTTTTTCACATTGTGTTCTAAATGCCTAACCCTTAGCAGTGGTGAGAATATTTTATATTGCACTCAATAAGTTTAACCTTTCCCACTTGCAGATAATTTTTGAAATTATTGTGGCAAAAGGAGTTATTGCTCATGATGAGCAAATGCTCCATTCGCCAAAATACTTTCAACTCCTTTCAATAAATAAATCTTCTTTGATAGAGAATTTCCCTAAAATACTGTAAAAAGTTGAAATCATTGTGTCAAAAGGAGAAATTGCTTGTTTTGAGTAATTTCTGTTTTTGTCACGATGTTTTCAAAAGTTGTCTGCTGCAGAGACTTCAGAAAGCGTCTATATAAGGGAAAGGGTTAAGCTATTCAAATCTAGTCATTTTCTCTCTTACAGAAAATCTGCAGCAAACAAATTTAAAAACTTCTGGGCAAATATATTGAAAATCTTTTTAAGGAAAAGTTTGATTATTGAATCGAGTTTGATACACTCTGGCAAAGGTAGAAATAGCTTTTTTTTCAAAAGTCTTCTGCCATAAATGCACAATCATGTATGAAAGGCTTATAAAAACGTAATCATAAAAATAGGGATAGAGTTCAATTCCAAGATTTTCTCAACAAAGAATGGTATATAATACAATTTTAAAATTTCATCTTTTTACCTGCGTCAGTAACTGTTTCTTTTCTCCCAATGAACACAGAGTCAACGAATATGTCTTCCGACGTGCCTTGTGACACCCAAACCCTCTTTACCCGGATATCTGTACCGCTTGACACGGTTGATGTCGCACTGGCCAACATGTCATGACATGTGTAATACCATTTTGTTGATCTGTGAAAAATGTAAAATAGAACCTTAAAACATACAGCAAATCTGCAGCAGACAACTTTATATACATTGAGGAAAACATACAGAAAATTTCTATAAATGTAAGTTGAAATTGCACATCAAGTGAGAAAGGGAGGGGTTAAAATGGTACATCAGGGAAAAGGGTTCAAGGAAGGTTTAACCCTTTCCCTCATATAGGCCCTTTCTGATGCCTCTGCAGCAGACGGCTTTTTGAAATCATAGTGACAAAAGAAGAAATTGCACAGAACGTGCAATTTCTCCTTTTGACACAATGTTTTCCACTTTTAGTCATAGGTTATCCATTCAATTATGGAGATTTTCTATGTTTTGAGAAAAATACGTTCAAAGTCGTCTGCTGCAGAATTGTCGTATGAGGGAAAGGGTTAAGATATGACACAATGAAGATCCTAATGTTGTAGAGTGGTATGGTGGTTTGTTCCATATAGTCAATGGAGAGTTTGGTGTTTGTATAATGGGATTCTTTACATACTTCTTTGCGACTGAGCCAGTTTTTGTTTCCATGTGGTCAAGAGCAAGAGTTTGCCTCAAGGAAAAGAGGACCCATATCTGACCATTGGCTTCACTAGTGTCAAATGTTTATAACCCACTGTGTTATGAGATAGGGGAATAAAGGTACAGTGGATTCTCGAAAACTTGAGGTAGAATGTGCCAATACATGTTTATTGAAGTGTTCGAGTGATCCCTTGATTTATGCTAAAGCTAAACCGCCTCGGTGTTGTTGTGGTAGAGTGTCCGCCTCAAGTGCGGGAGGTCGCAGGTTCAATCCCTGGCTGGGTCATACCATAGACTTTAAAAATGGTAGTAATGGCTGCCCTCCTTGGCGATCAGGGATGCAGGGTTTACATTACAACTGACTGACTGGTGTCAGGATAAATGGATAAGAAGTACCAGTAACCTACACAGGAAACGCTCTCATATAACTGAAAAACTGTTGAAAGCGGCGTTGAACACCAGACAAAATGGACCAAAAGTTCTGGTATCTTACACAGGAAACGCTGTCATAAAACTGAAAAACTGTTGAAAGCAGCGTTAAACACCAGACAAAATCAATCAATTGAAATATGCTAAATTCGTATTTGTATGTCTAGCTTCATAATATATTTGTACTTATAATGTTTATTATGAAAATAATGCCACTGACAAAATAGTATGAAGAACTGTGAAGCAGCAATTCTGATGGCTCGGATGAGATATCCAAACTATTCCTATGCTGATTTCAAAAGATAGATCTGATCTGTTCAAGGAATTGGTTCAAGTTAAACAATATATTCAGATAATCAATTTTTTGAAATATAAAACTAACTAATGTAACTGCTATCTCAAGTCAACCGTATTGGATGATGAATCTTTACATAGAATGTAGTAAAAATCTAATATTTTTAACCCTTTCCCTCATATAGACGCTTTCTGACGCCTCTGCAGCAGACGGCTTATTTGAAAACATAGTGACAAAAGAAGAAATTGCTCAAAATTTCTCCTTTTGCCATAATGTTTTCCACTTTTAGTCATAGGTTATCCATTCAATTATGGAGATTTTCTATGTTTTGACAAAATACGTTCAAAGTCGTCTGCTGCAGAATTGTCGTATGAGGGAAAGGGTTAAGGTGGGTTACAGTTTACATACACTGTGTCTGATTCCTTCATGAAGGTGTGACTGTATGATCTGGACCTGGATTGTTCTTCATTTGCATCATCCTTGTAAGTGAACTGCATGCGAATGTAGTTCTGCAGGACCCCTTTGTATGCAAAGCAAATCTGTAAATGGAGACAAGAATTCAAAGGTGAACTGTCTGGAAGATATAACCTTCTTAAACACAGAGAGGGAACTGCATGTGAATATAGTTCTGCATGCAAGCAAAGCAAATCTGTAAATAGTTAAATAGATTCAAGAAGTCACCGGTAAACTCTCTGAAAGATATTCTGCTTGACTATTTAACGAATGAAAAAGATATAATTTGGTGCCTCAACAGAAGGATATTTTTGAAAAATTGTGTAACCATGGGAAATGCTTTTAATGTAATCACATGTCTTCCATTCTATACCACAATTTGAGAGTTTTACTTTCTGTTCTCTCAGATAATGGTAAAGCAGGCAACTGCCTGGTTAACCCATTTCCACATAAAACAAATCTGCACCAGACAACTTTGAAATTATTGAGTGAACAAATTTCAAAAATGTTGATTAGAGTTGAAAACATTGTAGCAAAAGGAAAATGTTCACAAGTCGTCTGCTGCAGAGGCATCAGAATATATCTGAATGAGGAAAAGGGTTTAAAGTTTATGATGAAAATTGTGTATGTCTCATGATCATAATTATACATGTTCGAGAATCACAGCTGATAATATCCTTTGTTAATAAAGTTTTGATAGATATAACAACCAATCAAATTACTAGACAGTCGTTGGTATTGAATCAACTAATTGATTTACAGCTACTAGGCAGTTGTTGATAGTAAATCAATCAAGCAAGTCACAGCTTCTAGTCAGTTGTTTATAGTAAATCAAC
Source organism: Serripes groenlandicus (assembly GCA_031761405.1). Classification (NCBI taxonomy): domain Eukaryota; kingdom Metazoa; phylum Mollusca; class Bivalvia; order Cardiida; family Cardiidae; genus Serripes; species Serripes groenlandicus. Next base: position 113,126,349 of record JASEVX010000003.1, read on the forward strand.
CAATCAAATCACAGCTACAAGTCAGTTGTTTGTAGTAAATTAACCAATCAAATAACAGCAACTAGGCAGTTGTTTATTGTAAATTAACCAAGCAAATCAAAGCTACTAGTCAGTTGTTGGTAGTAAATTAATCAAGCAAACCACAGCTACTAGTCAGTTTTTTAGAGTAAATCAACAGATCATATTACAGCTTCTTGTCATTTGTTTCTAGTACATCGAACAAGCAAATTACAGCTACTAGGCAGTTGTTTATAGTAAATCAAACAAGCAAAAAACAACTACTAGTCGGTTGATTACAGTAAATCAAACAGGCAAATCACAGCTTCTTGTCAGTTGTTCAAGCAAATCACAGCGACTAGTCAGTTGCTTATAGTAAATGAACCAATCAAATTACAGCTACTAGTCAGTTGTTGGTAGTAAATCAACCAATCAAATTACAGCTCCTTGTCAGTTGTTGGTAGTTAATCAACCAAGCAAATCACAACTACTAGTCAGTTGTTGGTAGTAAATCAACCAAGCAAATCACAACTACTAGTCAGTTGTTGGTAGTAAATCAACCAATCAAATTACAGCTCCTTATCAGTTGTTGATAGTTAATCAACCAAGTAAATCACAGCTATACTAGTCAGTGGTTGGTATTGAATAAACCAATCAAATCACATCTACCAGTCAGTTTACAGCTATTAGCAGTAATTGTAGTGAATAAACAAAGAAAAACACAGCTTCTAGTCAGTAGTTGTGAATTGATTGATTCCAGCAAAGTGAGCTAACAAAACAGTCAACTAAAGGCAATGTAATTCTGTTACCATTTTGTATGAAGCCAAAGCTATAGATGAATCATCCTCCTTCGTTTTATACATGGCCCAAGGGTTTTTCAAGGAATATCGTCCACAAAAAGGTTCTGTGTCTTTAACTCTGGTTCCACCAAAATCTCCAGTATTCGATTCGTAATCCAGGTAGACCTTGTTCAAAGATGGGCTCTCAAAAACTGTTGGACATTTGGCCTCAAACATTCCTTCTATAACAGTTTGCAGCTGTAATAATAACAAACAGGCTTAACTCTTTCCCACATACAGACGCATTCTGATGCATCTGCACAGATAATTAGCAATTTATACATTGGCAACCATGTTTTCAACTATATTCAATAAGTTTATTTCCATTCAAAGAGAGTTTTCATATTTTGTGTAGACGTTTTCAAAGTTATCTGCTAAAGCTTTGCTATGGGTTAAGTTACACAATATACAACCTTTTCTCACATGCGACAAATTTGCAGCAGAGGATTTTGAAAACATATCGGCAAATACATGGAAAATCTCTATAAATGAAATATGAGTTATTGAAGAAAGTTGAAAATATTGAGGCAAAAGTGTACCAAGGCAGAAGTGTACCAAGGTATAAGTGTACCAAGGCAGAAGTGTACCAAGTTTCATTTGAAAATATTGAAAGGCTTTGAGTTATGAGGTAAAGTTAACCCTTTCCCTCATACGACAATTCTGCAGCAGACGACTTTGAACATATTTTCTCACAAAATAGAAAATCTCTATAATTGAATGGATAACCTATGCCAAAAAGGGGAAAACTTTGTGGCAAAAGGAGAAATTGCACGTTTTGTGCAATTTCTTCTTTTGTCACTATGTTTTCAAAAAGCCGTCTGCTGCCAAGGCGTCAGAAAGCGTCTATATGAGGGAAAGGGTTAAAGTTTTGTGAGGACGCAGATGCAGATGACACAATAGCTCGACTTTTTTTCTTCGAAACACAGACGAGATAATGACGGGGAGACAACATTAGCTAACCTTAAACACAGTTAATATTATATAATGCCAACAAAAAATATTTTATTGATTGCATAAATAAAATCACTGTTCTAATTGTAAATCAAACCATGCTACTTTCCAACTTTAATAATTACGTGCACCTTTCTTGTTGACATTTGCAAAGTAACACAGTAAAAGAATTTTTTTTTTTTGCCAAAAATTACTTCTTATCACCTCCTCCACAAGTAAGCAATTTCTCCTTTTGCCACAATATTTTCAAAAGTCGTCTGCTACTGATGCATCAAAATGCATCTGCAGGGGGGAAATGGTTAACATTTAATTGAGTATACAAGTGATCAAAACCTTACTTTGCTTGCAGTTAAATCTGCCACTGTAAAGCTCGGAGACACTCTGTCCCCCAGCTTAAGGGCAACGGTGTTCTTGTCTGATTGACCTTGAGGACCCTGGGAAACGGTCGCGGACGCAGAGCCATCCCTAACCTCGATGTCAGGAAAGTCACCTGGAAATCATAATCAGGATTGTAAAATGTTATTTTTAAGACAGCTCAGCACTTGTAAACAACCTTTGAAAACATTGATGCAAAAGCAGAAATGAAATGTTTTTTAACTTCATTTACATAAATAAACTTTTAACTTGCAGAGAGTTTCTATTGCCTGGAATTCTTCAAAAATGAATGCTGTTCATTTGTTGTAAGTGTTGACAATTCTGCAGCAGACGACTTTGAACATATTTTGTCTAAAAATAGAAAATCTCTTTAATTGAACGGATAACCTATGACTTAAAGTGGTAAACATTGTGGCAAAAGGAAAAATTGCTTGTTTACCTTTTCCCACAATGAATCTGTAGCAGACTAATTTGATATCATCTAGCTAAAAACAACTCTTTTAATGATAGTAAAGTTCTTAAATATAGTTGAAAATATTGTAGCAAAAAGAGAAATTGCTCATTATGAAAATTTTCTCCCTTTGCCAAAATGTTTTCAAAAGTTGTCAACTGTAGATGTGCCAAAATGTTTCTGCAATTAACAGTTAAACAAACATTCTACATAAGATGAACAGGTAATAGCTGACATCAAAGTCCTACAGACAGACAATCATACCTCGAGATGAAGTAAAGGTGAAGGTGAAAGTTGGAGTGTCAGATTGAGCTCTAGTCACTGTGACAGATTCGCCTGTCTCAAACAAGGGTAGACTGTTGAAGGCGGTCATCACTGTTTCCCCATCCACATCTACAGGTAGCAGCTCTGAAATAAATAAAGCCAGATACAATTCATGTTTACAAACCTCATTATTACTCAGAGGCCGATAGGGAACACTGGGTTTTGATTTGTAGTATTTAGGAAAGGGTAAACACAAATCAACCCTTTACCTCATACAGATGCTCTCTGACACCTCGGCAGCAGACAACTTTTGAAAATACTGTGGCAAAAGAAGAAACTGCTCTCTGACATCTCTGCAGCAGACAACTTTTGAAAATATTGTGGCAAAAGAAGAAATTTCTCATAATAATCAATTCATTCTTTTGCCACAATGTTTTCAACTTTATTCAATAACACTCTCTCATTTATAGATTTTCCGTATCTTGTTTACTAAATGAGTTGTTGTATGTTGGAAAGGGTAACTACAAATTGACCTCCTCTTAAGCACATAAATAACTCTCTTCCTCAGCCTTGCTTTGCCCTTTAGATGTAATGCACTAGCTGTACTGCAATGTTTTATCCCAATACATAGGCAACATAATGTGTTTATATTTTAAGACAGAATAAAGAAAACAAATACAACATTCTATATATTAAATAACTAAATTTAGACATAAAATTATATTTGTGATTGCCATATGAACCACACCCAACTACTACATTTTGAATGACGTAAATTCATATTTCAATGATGTCACATCATATTTCAATGATTGACTGAGTCAAAAAATGAATTTTAATCTGTCATATTTGAACTGGGCATGACCATTTGCATTGGAAAATGAGCAGGTATATAATAAATAATAGCATCCCAATTTATTATATTATAGAGTCTTATTGTATCTTCTTAATGGCATTAAGTAAATCTTTGTAGGCCTAAGACCATATTAATGGTCCTTATAATACTGCTTTGAGTAAACAGTATACAAACAAGAAAGTTTTACTGGTAAAAAGTACATAAGAGCAAGTGCATGAGTAAAGGTACAAGTTGAATTTTGTGTAGAGTATAGATCTAGATTACACTGTACACAGAGCTACACAAATTACGTACACAAGTTTGTTGGAACATTTTATCAACATGTGTATATTTTATTGCAATTGAAAAGATCTGAATCTTCACTATTCAGAAATACCAATTTGTACCTTTTCACAGGATCATGTGTATCAAGTTTCATTTGAAAATGTTGAACATTCTTTTAGTTATGAGGTAAGGTTGAACTTTTGGGACCATGCAGACAGAGATAAAGACAACAACATCGCCAAGGGTATCACAATAGCCCGATTCTTTTTTCTTCGAAAAACAGACGAGTTAAAAAATTTACCAGTAAAGACTCCATACAACCCCAGTCTAAATGATCCTTGTGTGGTCACAGTTACCGTTTGAATCTCGTTGATGACAGTTTGTGCACTAAAGCTGCTGAAGGTCAATTCCTGTATTAAAAATATCAAAGCTGTGTCAGTTGAAATGGGGTCTTGCCGCAAATGAGAACAGTTAAGTCTCAGGGCTCCAGATTCTTCAGAGTCAATCAGAGTAATAGATGTAACGGACGACTTCGAACATATTTTCTCACAAAATAGAAAATCTCTATAATTGAATGGATAACCTATGACAAAAAGTGGAAAACTTTGTGGCAAAAGGAGAAATTGCACGTTCTGTATAACTTCTTCTTTTGTCACTATGTTTTCAAAAAGCTGTCTGCTGCAGATGCGTCAGAAAACGTCTATATGAGGGAAAGGGTTAAATTTACACCAAATCAATAACTTGATTGATTGATTTGGGTTAAACGCCGTTACACACAATGATTCAGTCATATCACAGGGGCGAGTTCGCCTATCTGTGTGTTTCTTGTTGGCTTTCTCACACCAGTACTCCACACAATACTCTTTTCAAGCAACGGGCTGCTTTTCCACATAGACAGTTAGTCCATTCATATCATGGAAGACAAATGTCGAATTAACTTCTGTAAAACAACTGAAAGAATGTCAGTTGCTGGGGGTTCGAACTTAAAACCCCTGGATTGACATGCAGCTTGCATCACTACTGAGGCTCAGCTATGACATTTAGACCTCATGATGAATTTCTGGATACATACCTGTACTTCAAAAATCACATCAGATGAAATTTGGAGGGTCTGTTGTTCTTGTTCTGCTTTTCCACCTTCGCCAGTCCAGCCGGTGGTGAAGGCTGTGTTGAAAAACTTGGCTTTTAAGTGGATTTTGGCATCTCCTTCAGTCTGGTAGTGAACTACATCCAGTCGATACCTTGAAGATAGAAATCATTCATTCTTAACATTTTTCAGCATACAAAATCTGCAGCAGATGGCTGTGAAAAATATTGAGGCAAATATATTGAACATTTCTTTTAATGAAAGTATGATAATTTAATGGAGTTGAAAAAAATGTGGCAAAAGGAGAAATTGCTTATTTTAAGCAATTAATTGCTCCTTTTGTCACAATGGTTTCAAAAGTTGTATGCTGCAGAAGCGGCAAAAAGCATCTGCAATAGGGAAAGGGCTAGAAAGGAATACTTAACACGACTAAAGATGTATTTAGTCGCAGTGGTAATGGACTTTATTGCAATGTTCAATTATGACAATAACCTTTGTACAAGGGAGATAACTACATACCAAACTGCAAAAATGTAAAAGATTTCTCTATCTTTACTTTTCGCAGTTGATATGATCTAAAAATCCTGGGTTCAAACCCAATCATGAAACATGTCAACATTATCAGAAACCCAGCATTCCAAAATATTGGCGTATCTGCAGCAAACAACTTTTGACAACATCATAATAAGCAATTTCTCCTTTTGCCACAATGTCTACAATGCTATTAAATAATTTCAAAGACGTCTGCTACAAACATTTGTATGTAGGAAATGGTAAAGTCTCTAGCAAATGATAAATGTAAGTTTTAAGAAGTTGATTCACAAATTAATCCATGTAAAATATATCAGTTAGAAGAAGAAGAGAACATATTAATTTTGTTTTCATTTTTGTTTTCATAAATCATGAAATGATGTCATAATGAGCAATGTCTCCTCATGCTTTAAAAAAATTTATGCTGCATCTGCTGGCGGGAAAGGGATAAGGATAATGACAGAATTTTCAGGAATTCTGCGGAACAAGGATTGAAAAAGAAAGCCTTTAATTTCCTCAATATGAGTAACTTCTGCTTCTGCATTAATGCTTGCATAAGTTGCCTGTTGCAGATTGGCCAAAATGCATGTGGGAAAGGGGGGTAAGCTTCAAATCTTTATGCTACTCACAGCGTATTCTCATCCAGTGCCATCCTTGATGTGCTTTCCCATGCTGAAGCTGAAGTAACTTTTTGAACCTGAAAGCAATTTCGACTGTTTACTGATACTAAAAGTTAAAAGTTATCTGGTTTGAAAATATCTGACTTTTGCCACAATATTTACAACTCTTTTAAGTAATTATGTTTTCATTTATACCGATTTTCTTTTTAAAATTGTCTACTGCAGATTTGCAGTATGTGGAAAGAGTTAAGATGTATAATTCTGATACAGAGTTAAGAAATTTCGTCTTTTTTCATGTTTTAGAAAACATCTGCTGCAATTGTAAAAAGTGGCCAGTGTTATGGTAGGAATGAATTCTTTTCCAACAAGGTACATTAGCTGTATATCATTAATGCTTGCTATACCTCGGAAAAAATTGAATGTGGCAGCATCTTAATTTATTATATCTGCCCATCCATCCGCAACTGCCCCCAAAATCCTCAGATAAGTCTTGCTACCTGAGAGTAACTTCACTAAAACAGACTGTATCATAACCATTCCTATGCATCTCGTTGGTTTGATGGAATGGTGTTTTATGTTGTTTTCAATAGTATCTCAGTACATTCCAGCATTTCTAGGGTAATTTACAAGTACTACTGACCGATCTTATTTATCCTGACACCGATTACAAAAAGCGTAATGCTATAACCTCAACCCTGACCTCCAAGGAGGTACTTCTCTCTACTTGAGAGAAACTTCCACCAATACTTACTTTAGCTTATTCCTATGTATCTGGTGGAAGGGTATACACAATATCATAACATTTTGGTCACTTCAAACCAGAGGACTAGATAAGGAGGAGTTAACTGGTCTTTTCCAATCCATATCTCTCTTATGAATCAACCAAACCCTATGTTGTGGGTGCTCAAAATAATCGTCTCACTGAGACGATTCTTTTGAATACCCACAACATAGGGTTTGAGTGTCAAATAAGGATTTTGGAATGTGCTTCAAACCTCCCTTTCACACAATAATATAGAAAATCTCCATAAATGAAAGTGTGATCTTTTAAAAGAGTTGAAACCATTGTTGAAAAAGTGCCACAATATTTTCAACTCTTTTCAATAATTATACTTTCAATTTAGAGATTTTTTTATGCTTTCTCTAAAATGTCGTCTGCTGCAGATTTGTTATATTCTGGAAAGGGTTATCAAAATGGTGGGCTGCAAGAAACCTACGAGATGCTTCACAAAAGAAAACCCAAATAGTTCAGATTTTGCTTACATCATCCACAAAAAGTCGGGCCCCATCATCACCATAGAGCTGAAACATGTAATCTCCACTGTGAGGGGGTTCAAAAAACATGGTCATCCTCGACACGTAATTTGTCCCGTTATCGAAATAGTAAGTTTCATCGATTATTGTAGAGCTGTAAGTAGAATCGGAGCTAGTAAGGGAGAGAATTTCGTCCATGTTGCTAGCAGATTTAGTGACGCCTGTCCAGGATTCAAATGTTGGCCCTCTGTTGCCCCTGTAGTAGGTCTTTGAATAGTTTGGGTCTGCTGCCACGGTGCATTCAAGGTATTCATCAACTTGCACCTTGGTAACTTCACATACAGTGTCTGAAATGATAAATATACAAATAGTTAACTCTTTCCCTGAGTTAGATGATATATGACGCCTTTGCAGCATAAAACTTTTGAAAACATTGTTTCAAAAGAAGAAAATGCTTATAAAGAAGCAATTTCTACTTTACTACAATGTTTTCCACTCTAGTAACACTAAAATGGAAATGGAATGGCACCTATATTTACATTGTTTACAAAGGGGTCAAATTTGCCCCTAAACAAGGGTTTTCAAAATAGGTTTTGAGTTACAACTGTTTCACGCCAAGCCCTCGATATATTTGTTTAGATATTGCATCCGCTACTAATAAATCTAATCCAGTTTTAAAGAAAATAGAAAATAGTGCATAAAGACTCTAGCTGGGATTTACGCCATTTTCGACATCATTTCAGAAATATCACACAACAGTACCTTTATTCATGATTTCATGGTACTAGGCTAGAAAATGTGCCTTGCCAAAGACACTCCACCATGCGCCTGGGGATAGAATACAGGACACCTTGTTTTAAATTCCCAATGCTTACCACGCGACCACAAAAAAAGTTAAGAACAGTTTAATTTCAATTATTTTAACAAAATGGTTTTGATTTATGATCAGTTAACCCAGTTAATAGAAATTGTGTTTATTTCAATTAAAAAATTAAAAACACAGTAATTATTTTAGAATGGTTGTTGGGTATTTATCAAAAAAACATTTCTTAAAACTTAATGAACTCTACTAGGAGCCTCATTTTTTAAGATCTTAAAATAACATCACAAACCTTCAATATACACTTTCGGGGCTGCATAGGGGGCGTTATCATCAAAGTAGTCCCCATTGATCCTAAGGGTTAAACCTCCAGCCTGACTTCCTGATGAGGGGGAGATGGACGTGATATCTGAAACAAACAACATGATGGTAATTTTCCAACATACAGTAAATCTGCATTTGATTACTTTTGTAACAACTACACAAAAATTTGAAAAATCTCTAGAAATTAAAGTATTATTATTGAACTAACATAAAAACATTGTGGCAAAAAGAGAAATTGCTCATTATGAGCAAAATCTGCTTTTTTCACAATGTTTTCTAAATTCCTCTGTTGAAGACAAATCATTCAAAGTCATTGTTTTCAATTTCATCTTTTTTTGGACATTGAAGGAAAAAGAGCATCATAAGGTGGTATAAGGTGAGTACTGAGTTTCATGGCTTGGTGACATGAGGAGATCAAGATCAGCCTGTGCCTTTGTATGACCCAGCCGGGGATTGAACCCATGACCTCCTGCACCCTAGGCAGACAGTCTACCACTACATCACTGAGGTGGTCAACCCGGGATTTAACCCGCGACCTCCTGCACACGCTCTACCACTACATTACTGAAGTGGTCATCCAGGGAATGAACCAGCAACCTACTTTAGGCTAGGCGCACGCTGTACCACTACACCACTGAAGTGGTCTTCCCGGGATTGAACCTGCAACCTCCCCCACCCTAGGCGGACGCTCTACCACTACAACACTGAAGGGGTCATTCTGGTAGTCTATGGAGAATGTTTATGACCAATAACATGTTACATATTAACTATGCAATTTATCATATTTGTGAGACATCACAAAACCTCACAACTTTTTGTGTGGCTTTGTTCAAAAGAGCCAACCCTTTCCCATATTCAGATGCTTTCTGACACCCCTACAGCAGAAAACATTGTAGTGATATAAGAAGTTGCCCATTATGCCTTTTAGTTGACAAAAACTCCAACATAATCCATGCGTCTCCATGCCTTTTTGGTGACAGAAAAAGATGCTTTACCTGTGTAGACACTATACATATAAATGTCATCCTTGTATGAAACCTTGTATACTGAAGGGTCAGGAGAAGATCTGAAAGAAAGTAAAAAATAAATGGGGTGATGATAGCATTGTATTGCTCACATGTATATGTGCATACCATTAAAACTTGACAACTTGACTAGTTTGAAATTAAATTAAATACCATTTATTTTGTAGTTGGATAAATTAATTAGACCACATTTTTCTTAGACATTTGCAAAGTTGTCTTCTTCAGATTTGTTGTAAGTCAGAAAGGGTACTTACAATGGTGGACACCTATTATTTTGCGAATTCAGTGGTTAAAAGTGGAAAACATTGTGACAAAAGGAGAAATTGCACGTTTTGTGCAATTTCTTCTTTTGTTACTATGTATTCAAAAAGCCGTCTGCTGTAGAGGCGTCAGAAAGCGTCTATATGAGGGAAAGGGTTAAAGAGCTGACAGTTTCTTTGGATGCCTCCCTACCAACTGACCAATGTTCAGCTTATAAAAAGCACTTATGGTAACAAAATGTACATGACATGGTATCTAATTTGTACTTTATGTTAGTTCTGCTTTGAAAACATCTGAGGATAAAAAGAAATGAGTTGTGTGAAAAAACCCAACCGTTTTTTTGACAAGTGTGGAAACAATCAATTTATTCATCCATACTAATATATGTGAACTGAATATATACTGTATATCGGAGGTATATTATATTAATTTCTTCTGCCACTTTTTAGTGAACAGTGCAGATTCAAGCTGCGGGGATGAGCAGGGTCATCTGGTTCAACACTGGTTGCATATGTCACATGTTTGGTTTTCCTACAGGGCCACTCAAATGTAACATAAGGAGTATTGGTAACACAGTTCCATACATAGCTGATGGTATTGTAGGGGCAGGAGATGTTACTTTTTCTGAGCAATTTTACCATTAGTCTTTACAAGATCTTTTGAAGTCATCTGATGCAAAAGCTTCTGACGCTTTCATTATGCGTCTGCAGCAGACGACTTTTGAAAACATTGTGGCAAAAGTTGAAATTGCTAAGGGAAGTAATTATTCTTACCTTCCATAGGGAGACTCCACTATAAAACTTGCGTTGAAGTACCCTGAAATGACATGTATTTGTGATGTATGATAACTACACCTTTTAAAAGATGTGACATTTTTAACCCCTCCCCCAACGTCTTCTGCAGACCAATTATGAAACGATTGCGGCAAAATGTTAAACAGCTCATGATGAACAATTTCCCATTTTACGTTTATGTTTTCAACTCTTTTCAACAATTTTACTTTATTTCATAGAGATTATCCCTATATTTTTCAATATCTTTTCAAAGTCATTTGCTGCAGATTTGTTGTATGTGTGAAAGTATTAACGCTTTCCATCATATAGACAATTTCTGACGCCTCTGCAGCAGTTGACTTTTTATAATATTGAGGCAAAAGGAGAAATTGCTTAAAACAAACAAGTTCTCTTTTTGCCACAATGTTTTCAACTTTTTGTAGTAATCATACCCTCATTTATAGAGATTTTCCGGGTTTTTGCCAACATGCTTTCAAAGTCATCTGCTGCAGAATTGTTGTATGTGTGAAAGTGTTAAAAGTTATCCACTTTGAAAACACCTAAAGCAAACTTTTTTTAACATATGAAGATAAATTTTGATACTGCAATAAAACCATACATGTACTTATAACAAAATTGAATCTTTACAGAACCCCATTCACCAAGTGGCTAGCATTGAGGATTTTTGGACTGGGCGTTCCAGGGTTCGTTCCCCACCCATATCATTATCAGTCATGATGAAGTTTACCCTTTGGCAAAGCACAATTCTCAGGCTTGTACTAGTTTGTATATTTAGATGTTTTCTTGGTTGTCTGCTATGTATTTGTTTGTATGTTGGAAAGGTTTAATAAAGAGATATTATTCTTTAATTTTGATCTGCACCAAGAAAGATTTCCAATTACATTCCTTCATCAATATGTTGATATGTCATTGCAACAGATGCATTTTGATATGAAAAACATTGTTGTAAAAGTAAAATTGCTCATCACCAATCAAATCCATTTCAACCTCTCCAGAACACTATCAGGTGTTGCTATACAGGTGTTTATTTGAAGAAGTTAATTATTTGGCATTAAAAGAAGCCTTATGGGTGAACTTTTATCTTAACCCTTTCCATCATACGACAATTCTGCAGCAGACAACTTTGATCATATTTTGTCAAAAAATAGAATATCTTTATAATTGAATAGATAACCTATGACTAAAAGTGGAAAACATTGTGGCAAAAGGAGAAATTGCTTGTTTTGAGCAATTTCTTCTTTTGTTACTAGGTTTTCAAAAAAAGCCGTCTGCTGCAGAGGCGTCAGAAAGCTTCTTCATGAGGGAAAGGGTTAACTGGTTTTTGTTCTTCATGCGCCATTTTATTTCCGGGATGAAAAAAACACTTACCAACAGAGGTTCCTTGAGTTTTACAAACAATGTAACCAACATCAGAGTCCTCACTTACTGCTAGTCCCCATCTGTAATGGAATGAATGAATGAATGATTGATTGATTGGGATTTAACACTTTCCTACATACATCAAATCTGCAGCAGAAGACATCGTCTTAATGAAAACATATTGGCACAGATATGGAAACTCTCAATAAATGAATTTGTAGTTATTTAATCCAGTTGAAAACATTTTGGCAAAATTTGTTTACTGCAGAGGCAAAATGAATCTTTATGAGGGGAAGGGTTAATGCCATTTTTCAACAAATTTTCAGTCACCTTCTCATGTGTTTCCTAACTTTCTCACACCAGTACTCCACAGAACAGTCTATCCAAGCAACTGGCCTCTTTTAAACAAAGACTGTTAGCCCATTCGTGGAAGATGAATGGAGCATGTTGCATTGACTATTGCAGCAGATGTCTTTTGAAAAACATTGTGGCGAAACAAATAATTTCTCCCTGTGCCACATTGTTTTTAACTTTTTTCAATGATCATATTTTCAGTTTAAGAGATTTTTGCCTAGAAGTTTTCAAAAGTGTCTATTGCAGATTTGTTATAAGTGGGAAAAGGATAAAGCTTTAAATTTCAAATTAAGGGTAGTTATAATTACGATTTATCAATTATTGCAATATGAACAAAAGAATTGGACAAGATCAAATTAGAAAATTAAAGACAACAAGCTCTTTTATTTTTAAATTTCCCTATTTTCAAATGTTAAAAATATATATACAATACATAGATGTATTGTCTCACAGTTCAGATAAAATGTGAAAATAAGATTCACAAAATTTTGTTTTCATGTACCGGTATCATGTGGGACTAGTTTAGAGCCAGGCTCATCCGTACTGTCTGATCTGGATCATTAAAATTGACTACTCAACTTATAATATGTTTAACCCTTTCCCTCATACGACAATTCTGCAGCAGATGACTTTGGACGTATTTTGTCATAATATAGAAAATCTCCATAATTGAATGGATAACCTATGACCAAAAGTGGAAAACATTGTGTCAAAAGGAGAAATTGCACGTTTTGTGCAATTTCTTCTTTTGTCACTATGTTTTCAAAAAGCTGTCTGCTGCAGAGGCGTCAGAAAGCGTCTATATGAGGGAAAGGGTTAACTGGATATTCCCAGAATTGGCTATGGACAATATGTTTCAAATGAAAAGCTCAACATGTTAACAAACTTACGGATCATCTCCGTTCTTCATACCACAGTCTTGGGGTCCAACGTAGATTCTGAAATATAAACAGAGATGTACATGTAATACCTGATGCAGACTGGTTCTGACATCACACGTTTTTTACAGTTCTTAATGGAGGCTTGTTCACCTAACTATGTGTTTCACAATTCTCAGGAAACAGTTAATTATGGCATCTAGTTCACCTAACTATGTGTTTCACATTTCTCAGGAAACAGTTCTTTATGGCATCTAGTTCACCTAACTATGTGTTTCACATTTCTCAGGAAACAGTACTTTATGGCATCTATTTACCTAACTATGTGTTTCACATTTCTCAGGAAACAGTTATTTATGGCATCCAAAAGTTGCGGAGAAATGAAGCTATTCACATTGACTTTTGTCTATCATCAGAAAGAATGATTTGCCGAAACAAGATTCAAACTCTTAATGCATGATTGATAACCCTGGCTGTTACCAACAGAGCAATTCCCAATCAAACCAACTTTTTAACATGAGCAGGCTAAGCATTATTCCCTACCAGCTTCTTCGAAGTTTGGGGCATGACACTTTAAACTTTTTCTAGAGCACTAGCTGCTGAAGCAAACTAAAATTACATTACTTCCTGAAAACTTGAACAAAAACCGTTTCCCACATTTTAACACATGTGCAGCAGACAAATTTGGAAACATTGCAGCAAATGGAGAAATTGCTCATTATGAGCAATTTCTCCATTTGCTACAATGTTGTTAACTATACTCAAAATATATACTTATATATATAGATATTTTTCTTATTTTTTCCAAGCAGTGTTCACAAAGTTGTTTGTTGCAGTTCTGCTGTATGTTGGAAAAAAGTTAAATATAAATTTAAACCTGAGCAATCTTTCGTATTTCCCATTGGTAGCAACATCAATATTGCTTCCATATCTGTCTGTTATAATTTTCCCATCCATTCTTATGAATCCTCCGGCTTGACCAGAATTCGGGCTGAATGATGTCATTGTTGGTGTGTTCCCAGATTTAGGCTACAAAAAGATAGAAGATAAAAGTTTTTGCAAGATTATCACGAAAAGCAACTTCTCGATTCTAAGAATGCCTTCTATTTTGTTCTTTGTACATACATTTTTAATCATTCATAAGTGACATATTTTGACTCATATCTTTCAATAAAGCAGACAACAATTTTGCACATGCCACACATATCCAGCAGAAAAACTTTTAAAACATTTAGAGAAAATTATGGAAAATCTCCATAATTGAAAGTTATTGAACAGAGTTGTAAAACATTGTTGCCAACGGAGAACTTGCTTTTAGTCAGCAATGTTTCCTTTAGTAACAATGTTTTCAAAGTTGTCTGCAAAAAATGCGTCAAAATGTGCCTGCAAGTTGGACAGGTTTAGCGTATCAGCTAAACATGCAATCTCTTCATAATGGTGCAAACAACCTTCTCGAGAGTAAGGAATCATGGTTCAAGACTCAGTCAAGTAGCACCAAAGCTGGCTTAACCCTTTCCCTCATACGACAATTCTGCAGCAGACGACTTTGAACGTATTTTCTCAAACCATAGAAAATCTCCATAATTGAATGGATAACCTATGACTAAAAGTGGAAAACATTGTGCCAAAAGGAGAAATTGCACGTTTTGTGCAATTTCTTCTTTTTTCACTATGTTTTCAAAAAGCCGTCTGCTGCAGAGGCGTCCGAAAGCGTTTATATGAGGGAAAGGGTTAATATGGTAGCATAAGCTTAGGTACTCAAACTGAACTCTTTCCCACAAGCATACATTTGCTGACGACTTTGGAAAACATTGTGGCAAAAGGAGAAATTGCTCATAATGCAGCTTTGTTATTTTACAGTAAAAGGTTGACCCCTTTCCCTCCTACAGCAAATCTGCATCAGACGAATTGGCAAGGTAAGAAACTGCTCATTATGAGCAATTTGTCCATTTGCCAAAACGTTTTCAAAGGTCGTCTGCTGCAGATGCTTCAGAGTGCGTCTGTATGTGGGAAAGGGTTAAAGTGATGATTGGACAATGAGGGCTTTTGTTTCACTCTGGTTAGCCTTCACTGTCCACAGTCATTCAGAAAAAAACAATGGATAAAACTTTTGATATAAGGCTAGAGTTGAAGCCCTTCTGATTTAAATTTCATACCCAGACAAGATAAGCTAAATTAGGTGCGAAAAAGAAGAAAAAATGACAGTACAGGAAACCACTGTAAATAAGGCATGTGATTTGGGGTCTTATGACTAGTACTTGTTTAAGGATTCTGTTCTTTTACATTTTTGACAGTTCGCAGTATGCAATATGTAATGTTGAAATATTTAGACTACATGTTGTATTAAGTAAGTATCACCTGTAGGAATACCATTCTTATTTTTGGACAGAAGTAACTTATCGGTCTATCAGAGCTCTGGATAAGGGGCGTTTTGCATGTTCTAAAATCCTAATTTGATCATCTAACCCTATGTTGTGGGTACCCACAATATAGAGTTTGCTTTAATAATAAGAGAGAAATTGTGGGGAAAAGAGCTGAATACCCCTCCTTATCTGGACCTCTGGTCTATACTACTGCATGCAATCGGAAAGTGAAGCCTCTACGCAGATGCAACAAAATCCAAAATCACCCAGACATAGTTCATATATTCAAAGAGCGTACCTTGTATTGACAATTACTGCTGGTAGGATTTCCTCCGCAGAGATTCGATGATGGAATCGTAACACCATCAACAACCACCTTTACATAGTAGTCCTCATCTGACATCCCACTGTGAATAAAATTAACATCTTCTCTAATATAAATTACTTTGGATGCCCCTGTAGTGGAGTTGTGAAGAATACGTGGATAAAGATGAAATTCCTTTAGATTCATGAGCAAATTAACTTTTTTCCACAATGATTTTTAATTATAAAATAATGGTTCATGTTAAAATAGAAGAAACTAAGACAAATGAAGCCATGGCACATCAGCAGCAGAAAACTTCTGAAAGCATTCAGGCAAAATGGGAAATTAGTATAAATAATAATGCGTAGCTCCAAGAAAACCATGCAGTGGTTTTTTTTTTTCAAAGCACTACTCAATTCAAATTCCATTTTAACCCTTTCCCTCATACAACAATTCTGCAGCAGACGACTTTGAACATATTTTGTCAAAAAATAGAAAATCTCTATAACTGAATGGATAACCTATGATTAAAAGTTGAAAACATTGTGTCAAAAGGAGAAATTGCTCGTTTTGAGCCATTTCTTCATTTGTCACTATGTTTTTAAAAAGCTGTCTGCTGCATAGGCATCAGAAAGCATCTATATGAGGGAAAGGGTTAAGAGAGTTTTCACATACTTTTCCCAAAATGTTTTCAAAGTCACCTGCTGCAGATTGATATTACGCGATATCAATGATGAGTACCACTAGGCAGACGGTGGAGAGGTGAGGCGGCTAAAAGTAATACATGTACCAATATACCCTTTCCCACATATGGAAGCTCTTTAACCCTTTCCCTCATATAGACACTTTCCTACGCCTCTGCAGCAGACAACCTTTTTGAAAACATAGTGACAAAAGAAGAAATTGCACAAAACGTGCAATTTCTCCTTTTGCCACAATGTTTTCCACTTTTTGTCATAGGTTATCCATTCATTTATGGAGATTTTCTATGTTTTGACAAAATACTTTCAAAGTCGTCTGCTGCAGAATTGTCCTATGAGGGAAAGGGTTAACCCTTTCCGACTTACAGCAAAACTGTAGCAGACGACTTTGAAAATGTCTACTAAAAAATATGGAGAGTCTCTATAATTGTAAGTATAATTACTGAAATAAGTTGAAAACATTGTTGCAAAAGGAGAAATTGCTCATTTTGAGCAATTTCTCCTTTTGTCACAATGTTTTCAAAGGTCATCTGCTGTAGATGCGTCAAAATGTGTCTACAGGTGGAAAACAGTGCAAAGCCTGATCAGACTGTGCATATGAACAGGTTGATCTTGATCTACACTTTCCGACGCCTCTGCAGCAGACGGGTTTTGAAAACATTGTCACAAGAGGATAAATTGCTCATAATGTGCATAATTTATCCTTTTTCCACAATGTTTTTACCTCTTTTCAATAATGGAGCTTTCATTTAAAGAGATTCTCCATATTCTTGTCTATACGTTTTCAAAGTCGTCTGCTGCAGATTTGGTGTAATACAGTATGAGGGAAAGGGTTAGGCATAATCTGGTAAAAAAATAATCATAGTCACTCCTTCACAGATACAGAAAATCTACAGCCGACAACTTTGAAAACATTCTCTCAAAAATACTAACATTCCCTATAAATAAAACTAAAATATTGAATAGAAAGAGTTGAAAACATTATGGCAAAAGTAGAAATTGCTCATTATGATCAATTTCTGCTTTTGCCTTAATTTTTGAAAAAACTGTCTGCTTAAGATGGGTCAAAGGGCTCCTGCATGTAGGTATGAGAAACTAACAAGTTGGATTTATATGGATACAAAAAGAAAATCAATCTTACGCTGGAGTGTAACATTGGACCTGAGATGTTGTTGATCCGTCTCGATGTATGGTGCATGGCTTCTCGTCACCACCACTTCCCACCAAGTAAACTCGGTTTCCGACATCCGGGTCATCATTCTGGGAAAACTGGTTACCAGAAAATCCTATCATAGAATAAGATAGCTATACAGTCAAACCTGTGTTTAAACGTAAATACCACACATGGGAAGTTAACAATCTGCTCTTTGTTCACAAGTGGTCTTTAATTACAGGGTCATTTACACAGAAAATGAGTATTTTGGAAACTAAAAGTATGGTCGCTATAGACAGGGAATTGCTATTCCAAGGTGGTCTTAAGCACATGTTCGACTGTATATAACCCTTTCCCTCATACGACAATTCCGCAGCAGATGACTTTGAACATATTTTGTCAAAAAATAGAAAATCTCTATAATTGAATAGATATAAACCTATGACTAAAAGTGGAAAACATTGTGTCAAAAGGAGAAATTGCTCGTTTTGAGCAATTTCTTCTTTTGTCACTATGTTTTCGAAAAGCCGTCTGCTGCAGAGTTGTCAGAAAGCGTCTATATGAGGGAAAGGGTTAATAAGCATTTAAAACAATTAGACTGCAGGTTGTGCAATGACATTCTTTCCTGCTATTTTATAAATCTGCTGTGGAGTTTCAGACTTTATTTCACTGACAAGAAAATGTTTATAAACAAAAAAAATCATAATAAATTTCTCTCTTTAACTATCAATGTTATGCTAGCAGGTATTCAACTATTCACATAATATGACATTTTAAAGTCATGCTATTTGAAAACATCCTAGGCAAAAATGTAACAACTGAAAATTAGAAAACATCTTTTATATAAAAAGAAATAGAAACAATATTGAACAAAAATGCCAAACTGTCACAATACACTCCCACAAATTAATCCTTTCCCACTTGCAGATGCATTTGATACAGACTACTTTTGAAACATAATGAGTAATTTCTCCTTTTGAAATAACGTATTCAACTCTTTTCGATATTTACACTTTCATTTTTCATATTTCTAAAGAGACATTTTCATAATTATTGTATGTGGGAAAGGGCTTATTACTAACTGGTTATAAAATCTTAACCAAAATGTTCTGGTTGGGAAGACGTGTGGAAATTGAACTCTGGTATGGTCTAGGCAATTGAACTAGAATTAAACTTGGTGGAGATATTTAGCAAAAGTTTACTAACAGGCGACTGTGTTGTCCCAGATTTATCTCTACAGAAATGGTAAATTGGCCTTGTTATTGTCTTTATAAATATTGTTTGTCCCAGATTTATCTCCATGGAAATGGAAAATTGGCCTTGTTATTGTCTTAATAAATATTGTTTGTCCCAGATTTATCTTCATGAAAATGGAAAATTGGCCTTGCTTTTGTTCAAATAATATTATGTGTCCCGGATTTATCTCTATGGATATGGAAAATTGGCCTTGTTATTGTCTCAATAAATATTGTTTGTCCCAGATTAATCTCCACGGAAATGGAAAATTGGCCTTGTTATAAATTGTCTCAAAAAAACATTGTGTGTCCCGGATTTATCCCCATTGAAATGAAAATTGTCTCAATAAACATTGTGACCAAGTTGGGTGAAGATTGGACAACCTTTTCTAACTTGCAGACACATTTTGACATATGTGTAGCAGAAGACTTTTGATAACATTTTGATAACCCCTTTCCCTCATATAGACGCTTTCTGATGCCTCTGCAGCAGACGGCTTTTTAAAAACATAGTGACAAAAGAAGAAATTGGACAAAACGTGCAGTTTCTCCTTTTGTCACAATGTTTTCCACTTTTTGTCATTCAATTATGGAGATTTTCCATTTTTTGACAAAATATGTTCAAAGTCGTCTGCTGCAGAAATGTTGTATGAGGGAAAGGGATAATAGGGAAAAAAAGCTCATAATGAGCAATTTCTTCTTTTACCAATACACATTTAATGAGATTTTCCTTTCATGTCCAAGATGTTCAGGGTCAATTGCATCATATTGGTTGTAGGTTGGAAAGATCTAAAAGAATGAAATAAAGTCATACCAGATCCATAAATAGTTAGCTTTGTTTCTCCACCAAAACTCCCCTCACTTGGCTCAACTCTTGAGACAGATGAACCTGTGAAAAAATAGAAAAGTAGAAATATTAATAAATTCAAGTTATCGTACATCAGCTTTTTGAAACAAGCATTTCTGCTTTTGCCACAATGTTTTCCACTTTAGGTTTTTCATTCAATTATAGAGATTATTCTATCTTTTGACAAATTATGTTCAAAGTCATCTGCTGCTGAATGATTCCATCTTAAGAGCAGGAGACAAGGGTTCAATCCCCAGTCACGACATTCTAAGGACTTTAAAACTCTTCAGCTGCAGCGGAGTAAAAGGCTGTCTGTATCAGGAAAGGTTTAATGATTCCAATGTTTCCTGTTTTCTGTATCTGAGGGTTAAGATTAAAATCCAACTAAAATACAAAAACCTATAATTTCAAATAACTTATGAAGTCCAAATCAGAATACATAAAATAAACTGTTTCTTGTTTACAGTCATAATAAAAAGAAAAATCTCAAAATGAAAAAAAAAAAAATTTTTTTCAATAATTTCTACACTTTATCGAAATACTGCTTTTACTTTGTTTTTGTGGTAGGTTTTCCACTATCATTTTTGAAAACAAAATTTATAAAGTCTTTAATGTAAAAAGATACCTTTTGCAAAATAAATCTCCAAAATGTGCACAAAAAATGCTGTTATTTGGTTTAACCCTTTTCCTCATATAGACGCTTTCTGACGCCTCTGCAGCAGACGGCTATTTGAAAACATAGTGACAAAAGAAGAAATTGCACAAAACGTGCAATTTCTCCTTTTGACACAATGTTTTCCACTTTTAGTCATAGGTTATCCATTCAATTATGGAGATTTTCTATGTTTTGACAAAATACGTTCAAAGTCGTCTGCTGCAGAAATGTCGTATGAGGGAAAGGGTTAAGCAATGTAAGGGATCTAATATCTATCCAACATACAGATGCATCATTTGCAGCAGTAAAATTTTAAACTGAATATTGTGATGAAAGGAGCAAATACATATATCCTTATATTGCTCTATGCTTTTTGAAGAAAACCAATCATGCGTTAACATGATTACATGCTAATTGTACCATCATTCTTTATTGAGTTTCTGATGAATAAGGACATAATGGTTACTATAAAAACAGATCTGTAAAAACGATCTAAAAGAAAAGTCTAAATTTCATATTGTAAACATCATATAATTATACTTTCAATTAGCAAATATATAGCTATTGTCTTTATTTATGCCCTGATGTTTACAAAGTTGTCTACTGCAGAATTCCAAAGAATTAGTGTTCTCTCAGCTCTGCCAAGATATCCTTCAAACATAATTGAAGTAATTCAATTGGAACATAAAACAAGCTGTCGATTGGAAAAGGTAAAAACTAAGATATTTCTATTATTAAAAGCATTTCTGAACAGTGTAGGTTCTGTCCAAATCATCCTGTTCATCTTTTCATTTGCCAAGACACTTTTTCAAATT
The DNA here is from genome assembly GCA_031761405.1 of Serripes groenlandicus. NCBI lineage: Eukaryota > Metazoa > Mollusca > Bivalvia > Cardiida > Cardiidae > Serripes > Serripes groenlandicus. Next base: position 113,147,726 of record JASEVX010000003.1, read on the forward strand.
CGTTTGCTGCATATTTGTTGTATCATGTGGGCAAGGGCTAACAAAACATGAGTATTAAAGCTTAACCAAGCATTTTGCTTGTCAGACATTTGAAAATCCAACTCTAGCATGTCATTTACAAATGAAGTAGAAGTTAACTTGGCTGAGACCATGAAGATTGTGCTAGCTGAAGATTGGATTAGGATAGCTCAAGTAAGAAGTGTCTGTCTTATCAAAATCTGAAAAATGTGACAGTAGCATCCAACAAGCTTATTTATATAAGTAATAAATATGTGAACAGACCAAGAAAAGCACAGGCTGATCTAGATCTACAGTTTACAACAGCCAACTTATACCTTTTAGCTTCCCTCATATAGATGCTTTCTGACGCCTCTGCAGCAGACAGCTTTTTGAAAACATAGTGACAAAAGAAGAAATTGCACAAAAATTTCTCCTTTTGCCACAATGTTTTCCACTTTTTGTCATAGGTTATCCATTCAATTATGGAGATTTTCTATGTTCTGACAAAATATGTTCAAAGTCGTCTGCTGCAGAATTGTCGTATGAGGGAAAGGGTCAAATTGTAAAATCAATGCTGAGAGGACTGAACATGCATAGAAAGCTGCCTTGGAAGAATTTGATGATGAATGGATTAGAACAATTTGTTTGTTTGTTTTTTACCGCTGATTCAACAATTGTTTTACCACAGGGGTCCCTAGATTCACCGAAATCCACCAAAATCTACTTCCCATTCACCGAAATCAATGTATGATATTATGATTCATGTTATATACTAAATAATAAAGAACTAATAAGATACATTAGTGTTTAGTTGATCAATACAATGTAAAAGATAACTCAGTCTTTCACCAGGGTGATAAAGACCTTGCATTGTAGTTATATCCCTTTAAGTTTAACAATGTCGTATGGGATTTTTTTATATATACAAGTTACTTGATTAAAATGCAACTGTAGTTATTATTATATTATTTTTAGTATTTAGCAGCCTTTTTTTGCCAAACAAATGCAGATTCGTAACATAAATCAAAATATGATACGTCGATTTCGGCGAGTGTGAAGTCTGTTTAAATCGTTTTTGATTATGAGGTGGATTTCGTATAATTCTTATAACCCAGTTCGTGCTCGCATCTACGACATCCCGCACTGTACGAATGCTCTCTAACTACACCACCGAAGCGGCTGGATTTTGACAATACAGGAACTTAGATCTTATCCAACCATTAATCAATCAGTCAACTTATCAATAACTATTATAAACTTCTTTTTGAAGAGTTTCAAATAAAGTTTATACAGCGGATTTGTTTAGAATAACACCGAATACTACCGGACACTACGGATAATACCGGATAATTCGATGAAACTACAGAATAATACATTTATTTTGCAAATAATATTCATAGTCGTATAATTTAAGGTGAAATATATATGAGTTTGGTATTAAAACAAACCTGTTGTTAGCATATTGTAATCTGAAAATGTGTTTTTCGTATATCTTGGAGTGACCTCCCTTGAGAATGTATGAATTATTTCCCTTGGTTTAATTCAGATGCATATAATAGTGTAATAAAATGCTTTTGAAAATGTGTCTGGTTTGATTTTTATTCCATGTTTATAAACAAATTCCCTCATACAGTAGCTTTACGACGCCTCTGCATCAGACCACAATGTGTTGTGTTTTTTTTTTTGCTTGATTCAATATTTTTTCTTTCATCTAGGGATCTGGTTCAAGCTTACGTTCAAAGTAAACCTTTTTATTATGACTAATCTTTTCTTTTTTCTTTCTATATGATGTTGACATAACTAATTCATCAGTAGGCTGAACAAACGTGTGTATACTTTGCATTATGATTATTTCTTGCAAATGAAATATATTATTCGGTAGTTTTTCAAATCATCCGGTGTTATTTGGTATTTTTCGGCTTTAAGAGTAACCGGATTTTTTGTTTCGTTTTGCATTCTCTTTTTTACTGATCTTTGTGAATTTGGAATGTGATATTTTTATATTGTTGTGTTTTTTGTTGTTGATCAGTTTTCTTGTGGCCTTGGAATCTCAATAAATGATGACAGAAATGGGAAACTATTCCCTCGAACATTACAAAAATGAAGAACCGTTAATGTAAACAGAAGTAATTGAGATGAAATAGATCTTTTGAAAGATAGGTAATAAAAGGTCAATATCAGGTGCAAAACTTTAAGGTCAATGTCGAATTCGATGCAAAAAAAGTAAAAAAATAATTTCTAATATTACGCCTAAACGTTTGACATACTTCCATTGTTTCCAAGCGGTATATTGTATTACAATTTAAAAGATAATTCTCAGGCCTTATATGGTAAGACAGCCTTGACTCGACCACCTTGTTAACTCCAAAAATCAGGATAACATGCAATTGATATACACACGCAATATCTCGGTCAATTATTAACCCTTTCCCACATACAACAAATTTGCATACTAGTTAGCAAATATCTTGGGCAATTATGTAGAAAATCTCTGTAAATGAAAGTATGATTATTGAACAGAGTGGACAACATTTTTGCAAAAAGAGAAAGTGTTCATTATGTTTTTGAAAGTCGTCTGCATCAAATGCGTAACAATTAATGCATGTGGGAAAAGGATAAAAGCTGATAGTTTTCATTGGTGTTCTTTTTTTTTCATTCAATATTATAGAGACATGATTTTATATGTCTCTGAATATTACTAACGTTGATTGTATATTAACAGATTTTGTAGCCATGATATACTAAACATACTACACAAACATATAAAAAAGTTTCCTCTCGTTGGAAATCGGATGAAGTCACATTAAAGGGCATTGATAAAAACGACTGGCAAATCAAGAGAAAAACTTAGGTTATTTTCAATTAAGGGTGTAAATGTTATATAGATAGGAGAATTTACCACTTTTGAGCCTTTTCTTTGATAATTTTTCTCACAAGTCATTGTTCATGATTACGCAAGGGGTCAACCCTTCCAATATACAACCAACTTGTAGTAGACGCCTTATACAACTTTTTAATTAGGCAAGCTATTGAACATAATGTGCCGTTCCACGAGAAAACCAACATCATGGACTCTGCGTAAAGTATCGACCCGGATCAGCCGAAGCATGCAGCACAGTTTAACCCTGACTGACACTTTTCGCTCCCTGTATTATTTCTGATTCAGGAATCATTACTCTATACCTCTATCCGCCTGAGACGGAATGTGTCAGCCCGGATTAGCCTGCGCAGTCTGGGTCGATACATTACGCAGAGTCCATAATGTTGCTTTTCTCGTCGAACGGCTCATATACTTAACGAATATAGTTGACAATTTTCGACGATCCTTTGCAATTTCTCCTTTTGCCAGAATGTTTTGAAAAAGTTGTTTGCTACAGATGCGTCAAAATCCCTATCACAATGGAAAGGGGTAGAAAATTAACAATAGGATAAGCAGTAAATAAAACCCAATAACCAATAGGCCTAATCCATTTATTTTTCTTTCAATCAAAACATATTGGCTATTCACGTACTATCTGAAATAGACCCAGAAACCGACGAATCTTGAAAACATTCTGGTCATTTCTCCTTTTGCCACAACATTTAAACTGTTTTCATTGAGTACAACATCAGTTACAGAGATTGTCTGCAGCAGATTCGGTGTAAAGTGAGAAAGGGTAACCACCAATCTATATGTTCATATACGCGTGAAAAATATTGTGATTGCGTTTTTCGAGTTGTTTCATTTCTAAAATTATTGTAATCATTCACTTTCGTTTATAATTTTCATTTTTCATGAGTAATTGAGCACAAATAGAGCGGGTCTTGCGAAAACCAATCGTTAGGTATTTGCGGCCAGTGTAGAGCAAAGTCAGCGAGGGCATCCACACACTCCTATCTCGCTATGCAAGGTTCACCAATTAGCCTGACGTAGAATGTTTCAAGAAACTTATTTGAAGCAGTATATTTTTGTTTCCTACAGCATGAACGCGGAGGTAGGGGTTTTTCCACACGTGTACAACAATTACGACGACGTTGGTTTCCCGGGCCACCACCGTATTAAACAAGGCTTGCCGTCTACGTCTGATTGGGAGAAATGTCTCCTTTGTCACAATGTTTTGAACTCTGTTGAATGATTATACTTTCATTTGATGAGGTTTTTCATTTTATATGCATGGAAGTTTTTCAAAGCACTTTGCATAAACAGTGTTTCCATCTGGGAAAGGGTTAAATTGTGTCAAAGTTATAATTCCAGGTGTGGCTTTCTTCAAAGCAGACTCTTAAATAGCATAATTGAGCGGTCTCGCGAGAAAACCAACATTGTGGACTTTTTGAAGAATTAAGCTTTAGAAAATCTCCAAAGAATAAAATGAACAATTAGAAAAATTATATGATCCGCAAATCAGAGAAAAACTGTTATACAACACAATTTAGCATGATTGGGGTTTAGATGAAAAAAAAAAATCATTTTTAAAAAATATTTGTATGTATATATTTATTATTATATTCTTATGAAATTTGAAAACTCTTGATGTAAGGTATGAGAGAGGATGGCCACGACCTCTCCATACCTATGGACGTGAAAAATAAAGTTTGGAAAAAAAAAAAAATGCGTAAAGTATCGAACCGAATCAGCCTAAGCATGCCGCGCAGGCTAACGCGTACAGACACTTTTCGCCTCCCGAGGATTTTCTGTGACAGGAATTATTACTCTTTAATCTATCCCCCTGAGACGGAATGTGTCGGCCCGGATCAGTCTGCGCGGACTGCGCAGGCTGATCTGGATCGATACATTACGCAGATGCCATACTGTTTCTCGCGGGACGGCTCATATTATATAAACGGATAATCCCTTACCCGAAGTATGCAACATTCGAGAATTCTGGTTATCATGGGTTATATATTCAATTGCGAACAAAGAAGAATATCTTGAAAACATCTAGTAAATGATGATATAGTTATTAAAACGAGTTTAAATATTGTGGCAAAAGGGGAAATTACCACACAGTTTTATTAGGTCTATTGCTGAAGAGACGAAAAACACTGGTTTGTATAGTTTCTGGGGTTAATCACTGTTAATGAAAATTAATTGTTGGTGATTAGAGTTGAAAATATTTTAGCAAAAGGAGAAATAGCTCATCATGAGCAATTTCTCCTTTGTTGCAATATTTTCACAAATTTGCAAGTAGTCAATGGTTAAATTACATGTTTTCGTCAATATTAACGGAGCCACATTGCACGAAAACCGACAATCGATGAAATTTTGAAATAAGTGACGGTTATGATCAGTTTGCATACTTGTTACGATCAGGTTTTGGATTCCAAAAGTTCGCATGAGCCTCCGAAGATGTGTGTACGATTAGAGGGGAAACAGGGAAGATCCAGAGCGGTCTGCTCTAAGGTCGGATGGTGTGACTCAGCCGGTTTTGAGTTCCCATCCTAATCACCGTGAGTATAATGTTTAACCCTTTCAGCGCCGAATTGTTTAAAGTAGACTCTTCCATGTTCACACTCGGACGACTCTATTTTCATGTTATAGGATTTCTGGAATATTTTTATAACTCACAGCCAAACAATGCAGATTTCAGGTGAGACAGCTCGTTACGAGCTGACTCACCTGAATCTGTATTGTTTGCAAAAAGCTCAATATTGCCTTTGGCGCTGAAAGAGTAAATAGCCGTGAAAAATCAATAAAACAAAAAAGCTACAACCGTATCTTTAACGATTTTAATGTGTTATATTTCGACTGAACAGTTGCCTTTTGTTAATGGTAATTTAACGAATTTTAGAAACACTGTGCAACGGAATGCTAGAAATTAAAAGCGCTTTTTTTGTACGCAAGCATGTGGTTCTTTAAGCTTTCATGTTTTATTTTTTGTTTTGATTTTAAGAACTTCTTAGTTATTGCTATTTTAACTTATATAAGAATTGTACTTATATTTTTTTTAATTAATGAATATTAAATTATTATTTATTATTAATTTGATTAGATCTACAAAGACTTCCAAATACAATTTTGTTTTAAATATTTCCTTGAAGATTTTAATTTACCTATGATATAGATCTAGAAGTAAAGTGATTAAAGCGTATGTTTTTATTAGAAGTACTATAGAAAAAAGACACCTATCTAATAACTAACCTCCTTTTTGTACATCGTTTATACAAATATTTAAATAATTTGAAATAGAATCAAAACCTACCATCAACTTGTTGTAAACATGCGCCAATAAAAATAATCCCCAAACTACAACAAATAATATCGAAAGGTTTCTCCCGTGACTTCTTCATCTCTGTCATGTCTTGATAACAACTGCTGCCCGCTCTCGGAGAAGGCCGAGTTTTATACCAAGTCTTAGGTAACTGAATAATTAAAATAATGGGGGGTCAATAAGATTTTTGTCACGACATGTTTTAAACATTCCGCTATGTTTGAAGATAGACTCGTCCAAAATCTCACAAATTGAATATATTTATTGACTTATAAATATATTTATTTGTTCTTTAATTCGGGAATGATAGTGAGTGTTCACTGAATATTATATTTTAGATACAAACTTGTTAATTAGATCCATCGCTTTTTATTGTCTGAATGTTGCAATTTCATATAGAATGGTTTAATAAAGTTATTTGATAGAAAAATCGATTAACCCTTTTCCACATACATGTACAATATCATACGCTTTCTGACGCCTCTACAGCAGACGTCTTTTGAAAAAAAGAGTGTGGTAAAAGGAGAAATGGATCATAATGAGAGCAGTTTCTCTTTTCACAATAATTCTCATTCAATAATTTCATTTTTAGAGATTTTTCATAACATTGTCCATACGTTTTCAAGGACGTCTTCTGCAGATTTCCCGTATGTGGAAAAGGCTTGATTTTCACCGAAGAAGGGTTAGGTCTACTTCGATATTTAACGAGGTTTTTCAGTGTAAATTTAATAATTTGATACATATTTTTTTTACAAAACAGTCTCATCACTGGCATCTTGTCAAGTGGACACAAGTACAGATTACGACTTTGTTGTGGTTACTCAACTAAAACAATAACATTAAATAGGACAAACAAATAGCTCTCGTTTTACTATACTTCTTTCGAAATCAAAGAGATATTTCTGCAACTGAAAGAGATATCTCTATAGCTTTAGTAATATAATAAAGATATCTCATTAATATATAAAGAGATATCTATAGCTTTGATACTATATTAAAGATATCTCATAAATATCTAAAAGGACATCTCTATAGCTTGGGTAATATAATAAAGATATCTCATAAATATATAAAGAGATATCTATAGCTTTGATAATATAATAAAGATATCTCATAAATATATACAGATATATCTCTATAGCTTTGGTAATATAATAAAGATATCTCATACATATTTAAAGAGATATCTCTATAGCTGTGGTAATATAATAAAGATATCTCATAAATATATAAAGAGATATCTATAGCTTTGATACTATAATAAAGATATCTCATAAATATTTAAAGAGATATCTCCCTTATTTGTTTAAAGTGATATATTGCGTTAAGTAAAAGAAAAAATGAAAGATATCTTTTCAGCGTGAGTAAGAAGATATCTGCCTAAGTTTGAGACATATTTCTGAAGGATTGAGATTACTCCCTCTAACATAGGTACACGTATATATAATTTTAAATAAAGGTAGTTATCTCTATTAAAAGAGATACTTCTCTTTAAGCTAAAGTGCTATTACTGTGAAACAGAGATATTTCGATACCTTAGTGAGATATTGTCAAACTCAGAGATATTTCATAAAAAGCAAGATATCTATGGGTTTTTTAGAGAGATATCTCTTAAACGAATAAATAGTTTTTAACAGCTTGCCATAATATCGGTTAACACTGTACTGCCTTGCTACTCCCCCTTTCCCTCATATAGACGCTTTTTGACGCCTCTGCAGCAGACGGCCTTTTGAAAACATAGTGACAAAAGAAGAAATTGCTCAAAACGAGCAATTTCTCCTTTTGCCACAATGTTTTCCGCTTTGAGTCATAGGTTATCCATTGAATTATAGAGATTTTCTAATTTGTGACAAAATATGTTCGAAGTCGTCTGCTGGAGAATTGTCGTATGATCCCGGATCCTTTATCTGATACAGACGACATTCGGGCCACGTCACGGGAAAAAAGACTTTCGGAGTAATTGACCTAGTTAGCATTAACGATCAAATTACACACTTTGTATAGTCAATATCTGATCATTACCGCCCTCGGGAGGCTTCCTGGAGTCGTAAACCTTTCCCACATACAACAATCTGCAGCAGACGACTTTGAAAACATTTTGGCAGAACACGTGAAAAATCTCCTTAATTGAGGGTTTAACTTATTGAAAAGTGTTGAAAACATTGTGGCAAAAGGTGAAATTGCTCATTAGAACTGGTTATTTACAAAGTAAATGCCGTGATATAACTGGAATACTGTTGCAAGCGGTGTAAAACACCTTTCAAATAAACACTTATATTTATTTGACACTAATTCCACCTCGTGTTAGCGGACAACGTAGTCTATAGATTCACGCGAGTCTTCATTTTTCGCAGGTACGACACGACCCCTTATACTGTGCCGCAGGTCCAGTTTGACGAGTTATATGTTTTATGTAGGTCTTGTCTATCGGTGTTTCGATACATGTCTCTATATTTCATGTTACCTCCCTTTTACTATCTATTCATGTCATTCTGCACTCTCCATAGAGATCTCTTTTATCGAGAAAACCAACATTGCGTAAAGTAATGACCCGGATCAGCCTAAGCATGCAGCGCAGGCTAACCCGGACTGACACTTTTCGCCTCCTGTGGTTTTCTGTTACATGAATCATTACTCCTTACCTCTTTCTCCCTGAGACGGAATGTGTCGGCCCGTATTAGCTTGCGCGGACTGCGAAGGCTGATCTGTGTCGATACATTACGCAGAGTTCATAATGTTGGTTTCCTCGTGGAACGGCTCATATATACATTCCTACATAACACAGCGATTTATTTTTCACGCACGTGAATTTGGTCATCAATCTGTAGCGAACGTGCGGACTGATCTCTATTCACATTGTTCTCGGAAAGAGTTTAACTCGTGTTCAGGGTGGGTAATGATATGTCTGTATAATAAGTAGTCGGGCAGTGACGGTAGCGCTCGCCAAATAGTTCATCTTGCACGGCGAGGGTCAACAAGTTCACCTAACCGACAGTAACGATAGAGCTATTCGCCTCTGGCGAGACCTTTTGCAGGGTTATGGTTATAAATGTATGTATACTAAGTGTTCGGGCAGTAACGATAGAGCTATTCGCCTCTGGCGAGACCTTTTGCAGGGTTATGGTTATAAATGTATGTATACTAAGTGTTCGGGCAGTAACGATAGAGCTATTCGCCTCTGGCGAGACATTTGGTAGGGTTATGGTTATAAATGTATGTATACTAAGTGTTCGGGCAGTTGCGAGATCTTTGGTAGGGTTATGGTTATAAATGTATGTATACTAGTGTTCGGGCAGTTGCGAGATCTTTGGTAGGGTTATGGTTATAAATGTATGTATACTAAGTGTTCGGGCAGTGGCGAGACCTTTGGTAGGGTTATGGTTATAAATGTATGTATACTAAGTGTTCGGGCAGTGGCGAGACCTTTTGTAGGATTATGGTTATAAATGTATGTATACTAATTGTTCGGGCAGTGGCGAAAACTTTGGTAGGGTTATGGTTATAAATGTAAGTATACTAAGTGTTCGGGCAGTGGCGAGACCTTTGGTAGGGTTATGGTTATAAATGTATGTATACTAAGTGTTCGGGCAGTGGCGATACCTTTGGTAGAGTTATGGTTATACATGTATGTATACTAAGTGTTCGGGCAGTGGCGAGATCTTTGGTAGGGTTATGGTTATAAATGTATGTATACTAAGTGTTCGGGCAGTGGCGAGACCTTTGGTAGGGTTATGGTTATAAATGTATGTATACTAAGTGTTCGGGCAGTGGCGAGAACTTTGGTAGGGTTATGGTTATAAATGTATGTATACTAAGTGTTCGGGCAGTGGCGAGACCTTTGGTAGGGTTATGGTTATAAATGTTTGTATACTAAGTGTTCGGGCAGTGGCGAGACCTTTGGTAGGGTTATGGTTATAAATGTATGTATACTAAGTATTCGGGCAGTGGCGAGACCTTTGGTAGGGTTATGGTTATGAATGTATGTATACTAAGTGTTCGGGCAGTGGCGAGACCTTTGGTAGGGTTATGGTTATAAATGTATGTATACTAAGTGTTCGGGCAGTGGCGAGACCTTTGGTAGGGTTATGGTTATGAATGTATGTATACTAAGTGTTCGGGCAGTGGCGAGACCTTTGGTAGGGTTATGGTTATGAATGTATGTATACTAAGTGTTCGGGCAGTGGCGAGACCTTTGGTAGGGTTATGGTTATGAATGTATGTATACTAAGTGTTCGGGCAGTGGCGAGACCTTTGGTAGGGTTATGGTTATACATGTATGTATACTAAGTGTTCGGGCAGTGGCGAGACCTTTGGTAGGGTTATGGTTATACATGTATGTATACTAAGTGTTCGGGCAGTGGCGAGACCTTTGGTAGGGTTATGGTTATAAATGTATGTATACTAAGTGTTCGGGCAGTGGCGAGACCTTTGGTAGGGTTATGGTTATAAATGTATGTATACTAAGTGTTCGGGCAGTGGCGAGACCTTTGGTAGGGTTATGGTTATAAATGTATGTATACTAAGTGTTCGGGCAGTGGCGAGACCTTTGGTAGGGTTATGGTTATAAATGTATGTATACTAAGTGTTCGGGCAGTGGCGAGACCTTTGGTAGGGTTATGGTTATAAATGTATGTATACTAAGTGTTCGGGCAGTGGCGAGACCTTTGGTAGGGTTATGGTTATAAATGTATGTATACTAAGTGTTCGGGCAGTGGCGAGACCTTTGGTAGGGTTATGGTTATAAATGTATGTATACTAAGTGTTCGGGCAGTGGCGAGACCTTTGGTAGGGTTATGGTTATACATGTATGTATACTAAGTGTTCGGGCAGTGGCGAGACCTTTGGTAGGGTTATGGTTATACATGTATGTATACTAAGTGTTCGGGCAGTGGCGAGACCTTTGGTAGGGTTATGGTTATAAATGTATGTATACTAAGTGTTCGGGCAGTGGCGAGACCTTTGGTAGGGTTATGGTTATACATGTATGTATACTAAGTGTTCGGGCAGTGCCGAGACCTTTGGTAGGGTTATGGTTATAAATGTATGTATACTAAATGTTCGGGCAGTGGCGAGACCTTTGGTAGGGTTATGGTTATACATGTATTTATACTAAGTATTCGGGCAGTGGCGAGACCTTTGGTAGGGTTATGGTTATACATGTATGTATACTAAGTGTTCGGGCAGTGGCGAGACCTTTGGTAGGGTTATGGTTATAAATGTATGTATACTAAGTGTTCGGGCAGTGGCGAGACCTTTGGTAGGGTTATGGTTATACATGTATGTATACTAAGTGTTCGGGCAGTGGCGAGACCTTTGGTAGGGTTATGGTTATACATGTATGTATACTAAGTGTTCGGGCAGTGGCGAGACCTTTGGTAGGGTTATGGTTATACATGTATGTATACTAAGTGTTCGGGCAGTGGCGAGACCTTTGGTAGGGTTATGGTTATACATGTATTTGCCTGTATAATAAGAAGCTGGGCTTTGACGATACAGCTCGACGGTGTTGGTGAGACCATTGGTATGGGTAGAATTCTCAAAACATTAACTGTTTGCAAGCGACACAAAATCCCTCACCATCACGACGCGGGTTTTACATGAATAATTCAAATTTCCAATTGGAAATATAACAAAGCAATTATATTGTGTTACCCACAAATTATTTCAAGCCATTCACGACAAACGTTATCGCTATCACACTCCTCGTCTGAATATTTGAGGCAGCTCAGCTACATGTATTACTCGTCAATATTGACCTGATCCTGACCTGAACGGAAATCATATTCAATTTATTTTCCATTTGACATTATATGAAAGGACACGCGGTTAGAAAAATCATACGCGGTTTAAAATTGATTGACAATACTTGTACGTCAAAATGATATATATGTATGATTGGTGCTTTACGCCACCTTTTTTCATTTTGTCAGTTATATCACTGCGTTTTCTGCGTAAGATATATGTACTATTGATCTAGTTATCCTGACAACAGGTGACCCTGACCCCAACACCATTGCGGTCGCTCTTCCATAACACCATTGAGGCGATCGCTGTATCATAACACCACCGAGACAATCGCTGTATCATAACACCATCGAGACGATCGCTGTATCATAACACCATCGAGGCGATCGCTGTATCATTACACCATCGAGACGATCGCTGTGTCATAACACCACCGAGACGATCGTTGTATCATAACACCACCGAGACGATCGCTGTATCATTACACCATCGAGGCGATCGCCGTATCATAACACCACCGAGACGATCGCTGTATCATAACACCACCGAGACGATCGCTGTATCATTACACCATCGAAACGACCACTGTATCATAACACCACCGAGACGATCGCTGTATCATAACACCACCGAGACGATCGCTGTATCATAACACCATCGAGACGACCGCTGTATCATAACACCACCGAGACGATCGCTGTATCATAACACCATCGAGACGATCGCTGTATCATAACACCACGGAGACGATCGCTGTATCATAACACCACCGAGACGATCGCTGTATCATAACACCACCGAGACGATCGCTGTATCATAGCACTGACAAGGCAGTCGCTCTGCCATAACACCACCGAGACGATCGCTGTATCATTACACCACCGACACGATCGCTGTATCATAACACCACCGAGACGATCGCTGTATCATAACACCACCGACACGATCGCTGTATCATAACACCATCGAGACGACCGCTGTATCATAACACCACCGAGACGATCGCTGTATCATTACACCACCGAGACGATCGCTGTATCATAACACCACCGAGACGATCGCTGTATCATAACACCACCGAGACGATCGCTGTATCATAACACCACCGAGACGATCGCTGTATCATAACACCACCGAGACGATCGCTGAATAATTACACCACCGAGACGATCGCTGTATCATAACACCACCGAGACGATCGCTGTATCATTACACCATCGAGACGATCGCTGTATCATAACACCACCGAGACGATCGCTGTATCATTACACCATCGAGACGACCGCTGAATCATTACACCACCGAGACGATCGCTGTATCATAACACCACCGAGATGATCGCTGTATCATTACACCATCGAGACGACCGCTGTATCATAACACCACCGAGACGATCGCTGTATCATAACACCATCGAGACGACCGCTGTATCATAACACCACCGAGACGATCGCTGTATCATAACACCACCGAGACGATCGCTGTATCATAACACCACCGAGACGATCGCTGTATCATTACACCATAGGGACGATCGCTGTATCATAACACCACCGAGACGATCACTGTATCATAACACCACCGAGACGATCGCTGTATCATAACACCACCGAAACGATCGCTGTATCATTACACCATCGAGGTGGTCGCTGTATCATAACACCATCGAGGCGATCGCTGTATCATTACACCACCGAGACGATCGCTGTATCATAACACCACCGAGACGATCGCTGTATCATTACACCATCGAGGTGGTCGCTGTATCATAACACCATCGAGGCGATCGCTGTATCATTACACCATCGAGATGATCGCTGTATCATAACACCACCGACACGATCGCTGTATCATTACACCACCGAGACGATCGCTGTATCATAACACCACCGAGACGATCGCTGTATCATAACACCATCGAGGCGATCGCTGTATCATTACACCATCGAGATGATCGCTGTATCATTACACCACTGATCGCCTCATTACACCATCAAGGCGATCGCTGTATCATTACACCATCGAGGCAATAGCTGTATCAATACACCATCGTGACGATCGCTGTATCATAACACCATCGAGACGATCGCTGTATCATAACACCATCGAGACGGTCGCTCTTCCATAACACCATTGAGGCGATCGCTGTATCATAACACCATCGATGCAGTCCCTGTATCATTACAACACCGAGGCGGTCGCTGTATCATTACACCATCGAGACGATCGCTGTATCATAACACCATCGAGACGATCGCTGTATCATAACACCATCGAGGCGGTCGCTGTATCATTACAACACCGAGGCGGTCGCTGTATCATTACACCATCGAGACGATCGCTGTATCATAACACCATCGAGACGATCGCTGTATCATAACACCATCGAGGCGGTCGCTGTATCATTACATCACAGAGTCGGTCGACGTATCATTACACCATCGAGGCGGTCGCTGTATCATTACATCACAGAGTCGGTCGACGTATCATTACACCATCAAGGCGGTCGCTGTATCATTACATCATCGAGGCGGTCGCTGTATCATTACACCATCGGGACGATCGCTGTATCATTACACCATCGAGGTTGTCGCTGTATCATAACACCATCGAGACGGTCGCTGTATCATTACATCACAGAGTCGGTCGACGTATCATTACACCATTGAGGCGATCGCTGTATCATAACACCATCGAGGTTGTCGCTGTATCATTACACCATCGAGGCGGTCGCTGTATCATTACACCATCGAGGCGGTCGCTGTATCATTACACCATCGAGGTTGTCGCTGTATCATTACACCATCGGACGATCGCTGTATCATTACACCATCGAGACGATCGCTGTATCATAACACCATCGAGACGACCGCTGTATCATAACACCACCGAGACGATCGCTGTATCATTACACCATAGGGACGATCGCTGTATCATAACATAACACCATCGAGACGGTCGCTGTATCATTACACCACAGAGTCGGTCGACGTATCATTACACCATTGAGGCGATCGCTGTATCATAACACCATCGAGGTTGTCGCTGTATCATTACACCATCGAGGCGGTCGCTGTATCATTACACCATCGAGGCGGTCGCTGTATCATTACACCATCGAGGTTGTCGCTGTATCATTACACCATCGGACGATCGCTGTATCATTACACCATCGAGACGATCGCTGTATCATAACACCATCGAGACGACCGCTGTATCATAACACCACCGAGACGATCGCTGTATCATTACACCATAGGGACGATCGCTGTATCATAACACCACCGAGACGATCACTGTATCATAACACCACCGAGACGATCGCTGTATCATAACACCACCGAGACGATCGCTGTATCATTACACCATCGAGGTGGTCGCTGTATCATAACACCATCGAGGCGATCGCTGTATCATTACACCACCGAGACGATCGCTGTATCATAACACTACCGAGACGATCGCTGTATCATTACACCATCGAGTTGGTCGCTGTATCATAACACCATCGAGGCGATCGCTGTATCATTACACCATCGAGATGATCGCTGTATCATAACACCACCGACACGATCGCTGTATCATTACACCATCGAGACGATCGCTGTATCATAACACCACCGATACGATCGCTGTATCATAACACCATCGAGGCGATCGCTGTATCATTACACCATCGAGATGATCGCTGTATCATTACACCAGCGATCGCCTCATTACACCATCGAGGCGATCGCTGTATCATTACACCGTCGAGGCAATAGCTGTATCAATACACCATCGTGACGATCGCTGTATCATAACACCATCGAGACGATCGCTGTATCATAACACCATCGAGGCGGTCGCTCTTCCATAACACCATTGAGGCGATCGCTGTATCATAACACCATCGATGCTGTCGCTGTAGCATTACAACACCGAGGCGGTCGCTGTATCATTACACCATCGAGACGATCGCTGTATCATAACACCATCGAGACGATCGCTGTATCATAACACCATCGAGGCGGTCGCTGTATCATTACATCACAGAGTCGGTCGACGTATCATTACACCATCAAGGCGGTCGCTGTATCATTACATCATCGAGGCGGTCGCTGTATCATTACACCATCGGGACGATCGCTGTATCATTACACCATCGAGGTTGTCGCTGTATCATAACACCATCGAGACGGTCGCTGTATCATTACATCACAGAGTCGGTCGACGTATCAGTACACCATCAAGGCGGTCGCTGTATCATTACACCATCGGGACGATCGCTGTATCATTACATCACAGAGTCGGTCGACGTATCATTACACCATCGAGGCGGTCGCTGTATCATTACATTACAAAGTCGGTCGACGTATCATTACACCATCGAGACGATCGCTGTATCATTACATCACAGAGTCGGTCGACGTATCATTACACCATCGAGGCGGTCGCTGTATCATTACACCATCGGGACGATCGCTGTATCATTACGCCATCGAGGTTGTCGCTGTATCATTACATCATCGAGGTTGTCGCTGTATCATTACACCATCGAGGCGGTCGCTGTATCATTACATCACAGAGTCGGTCGACGTATCATTACACCATCGAGGTTGTCGCTGTATCATAACACCATCGAGGCGATCGCTGTATCATTACACCATCGAGGTTGTCGCTGTATCATTACACCATCGAGGCGGTCGCTGTATCATTACACCAATGAGGCGGTCGCTGTATCATAACACCATCGAGACGGTCGCTGTATCATTACACCATTGAGGCGATCGCTGTATCATAACACCATCGAGGTTGTCCCTTTATCATTACACCATCGAGGCGGTCGCTGTATCGTTACACCATCGAGGCGGTCACTGTATCATTACACCATCGAGGTTGTCGCTGTATCATTACACCATCGGACGATCGCTGTATCATTACACCATCGAGGTTGTCGCTGTATCATAACACCACCGAGACGATCGCTGTATCATTACACCACCGAGACGATCGCTGTATCATTACACCACCGAGACGATCGCTGTATCATTACACCATCGGGACGATCGCTGTATCATTACACCACCGAGACGATCGCTGTATCATAACACCATCGAGACGATCGCTGTATCATTACACCATCGAGGCGGTCGCTGTATCATAACACCATCGGGACGATCGCTGTATCATAACACCATTGAGGCGGTCGCTGTATCATAACACCATCGAGGCGATCGCTGTATCATTACACCATTGAGGCGATCGCTGTATCATTACACCATCGAAGCGATCGCTGTATCATTACACCATTCAGGCGGTCGCTGTATCATAACACCATCGGGACGATCGCTGTATCATAACACCATCGAGGTTGTCGCTGTATCATAACACCATCGAGGTTGTCGCTGTATCATAACACCATCGAGGCGATCGCTGTATCATTACACCATCGAGGTTGTCGCTGTATCATTACACCATCGAGACGGTCGCTGTATCATTACACTATCGAGGCGGTCGCTGTATCATTACACCAATGAGGCGGTCGCTGTATCATAACACCATCGAGACGGTCGCTGTATCATTACACCATTGAGGCGATCGCTGTATCATAACACCATCGAGGTTGTCGCTGTATCATTACACCATCGAGGCGGTCGCTGTATCATTACACCATCGAGGCGGTCGCTGTATCATTACACCATCGAGGTTGTCGCTGTATCATTACACCATCGGACGATCGCTGTATCATTACACCATCGAGATTGTCGCTGTATCATAACACCACCGAGACGATCGCTGTATCATTATACCACCGAGACGATCGCTGTATCATTACACCACCGAGACGATCGCTGTATCATTACACCATCGGGACGATCGCTGTATCATTACACCACCGAGACGATCACTGTATCATAACACCATCGAGACGATCGCTGTATCATTACACCTTCGAGGCGGTCGCTGTATCATAACACCATCGAGACGATCGCTGTATCATAACACCATTGAGGCGGTCGCTGTATCATAACACCATCGAGGCGATCGCTGTATCATTACACCATTGAGGCGATCGCTGTATCATTACACCATCGAAGCGATCGCTGTATCATTACACCATTCAGGCGGTCGCTGTATCATAACACCATCGAGGCGATCGCTGTATCATTACACCATCGAGGCGGTCGCTGTATCATTACACCATCGGACGGTCGCTGTATCATTACACCATCGAGGCGATCGCTGTATCATTACACCATCGAGACGATCGCTGTATCATTACACCATCGAGGCGATCGCTGTATCATTACACCATCGAGGCGATCGCTGTATCATTACACAATTGAGGCGGTCGCTGTATCATAACACCATCGAGGCGATCGCTGTATCATTACACCACCGAGACGATCGCTGTATCTTTACACCATCGGACGGTCGCTGTATCATTACACCATCGAGGCGGTCGCTGTATCATTACACCATCGAGACGATCGCTGTATCATTACACCATCGAGGCGATTGCTGTATCATTACACCATCGAGGCGATCGCTGTATCATTACACCATTGAGGCGGTCGCTGTATCATAACACCATCGAGGCGATCGCTGTATCATTACACCACCGAGACGATCGCTGTATCATTACACCATCGGACGGTCGCTGTATCATTACACCATCGAGGCGGTCGCTGTATCATTACACCATCGAGGCGGTGGCTGTACCAATACACCAGAGAGGCGGTCACTGTATAATAACACCACAGAGGCGGTCACTGTATAATAATACCACAGAGGCGGTCGCTCTACCATAACCCCACAGAGACAGTCGCTCTACTATTACACCACCGAGGCCGAGGCGGTCGTGTCAGAAAAAAGTGTATACGGTAGTAACACCCGTGGGACTGCGGTTTTAGTTTGAGTCAGAATTTACATTTTGGTCTATCCCTTTCCCACATACATACACTTTCTAATTCCTCAGGACGACTTTTGAAAACAAAGTTGCAAAAGGAGAAATACCCCTATAATGAGCAATTTTTCCTTTCGCCACACTATTTACATTTGTTTTTCAATAATTATATTTTCCACATTTTAACAGAGACGTGTTCAACGTCGACTGCTTCAGATTTCTCATACATTGGAAACGGGCTATACTACATCGAGGGCTTGGCGTGAAACGGTTCTAACTAAAAACCTATTTTGAAAACCCTAGTTTAGGGGCCATTTTGATCATTTTGTAAACAATGCAAATTTAGGTGCCATTGCTCAGAACGAGCAATGGCACCTAAATTTCCATTGTTCACTAAGAAAAAAAGATTTAACGTTTATAAAGACATTATGGCGAGGTGATTTACCTTGGTAAAAAAATACCAATTTTAGTTACAACCGTTTTACGTCAAGCCCTCGACATGTACGCAAACAGTGAAGACTATGCTGGGACTGATCTTACGCGAGTCTTCACTGTACGCAGATGAAATAATATGAACAAGGTAAATAACATTTTGGGTAAACATAACATCGCGATTTCAAAATGATAAAGGAATAACATGATATGAGCCGTCCCGCGAGAAAACCAATATGATGGTCTCTGCGTAAAGTATCGACACGGATCAGCCTTAGCATGCCGCGCAGGCTAACCCGGACAGACACTTTTCGCCTCCTGTGGATTTTCTGTTTCGGGAATCACTACTCTATCTATCCCCCCTTAGACGGAATGTGTCGGCCGGATCAGTCTGCGCGGACAGCGCAGGCTGATCTGGTCGATACATTACGCAGATATATTGATATGAGCCGGCCCGCGAGAAAACCAATATTATGGTCTCTGCGTAAAGTATCGACACGGATCAGCTAAAGCATGCCGCGCAGGCTTACCCGGATATACACTTTTTGCCTCCTATGGTTTTACTGTTTCATGAATCATTACTCTATACCTCTATACCCCTGAGACGGAATGTGTGGGCCCGGATTAGGCTGCGCGGACTGCGCAGGTTGATCTGGGTCGATACATTGCTCAGCGGCCCTAATATTGGTTTTCTGACGGCTCCTATATATTATTTTTATATTGAGTCAGATTTGTTTACTCTTAATTTACAATGGTATATGGGATTGTTATTATATTTTAACCCTTTCTTATTATAGCAGACGAAATATGAGACATGGGCATCAGACGATCTTTAAAAACAAAACGTTGTGACAAAAGAAGAAATTGCTCATGATGTGCATTTTCTGCTTTTACCACAATTGTTGTCTTCTCTTTAAAAAAAAAAGGATTCTTGCTGTATTTATAGAGATTTTCCATAAGGTAGCCTTCACGCTTCAAAATTCGCCTGCTGCAGAATTGTTATTTTTGTAAAAGGGATATTTCGGTCCGAAAAATAGCACGAAAGGTTAGGGTAATCCTTCTTTGGTTTTGTATTGATAAACAAGCTATCATATTACATTTGTTCGACGTTTCTTCGTATTAACTGCCAAATCACAAAGAAAAATCTTTATCATTGTCGGACCATATGAAATACTAATTGCCCCCATCCGTAGCGCCCAGGGTTTCAGGGATATCCACGCGACTGTTACATATATGTCCGAATAAATAATACCGGTAGTACTGGTTTGGTTCCCGGGAAAATGACGTTTGGCTGAAAGCGGTGTAAAACACCATTCAAACAAACAACTCACCGTAAGAAGTTGGTATAAGTTATCTTCAAATGGGTCAAAGTCACGACGAAGCATGACAGTTGAGTCCATTTTAACCCTTTCCAACATAAAACAAATCTGCAAAAGATGACTTTAAAAACATAGTAGGAAAACATTCGGAAAAATTCTACAAATTATATCATTACTATCAAATGGAGTTGAAAACATTGAAGCAACCCGAGTAATTGCCCAGTGTGCGCACAGTCACGCTAGAGACTTCGTTTTACGTTTACATATAGTTTAGTTCTAGATTTATATATTGACACATACAATTTAAAACTTTAGCTTTTACCCCGTTAGTTTACTACGCAAATTTACTTTTGTTATGATCCAGTCGCGTTGATTGAAGACTTCGTTGAACAAGTACATACAAAGCAAAACCTTCAAGCTTCGTATCGGTAGAATGTCGTGACTGGGGATTGAACCCTTGTCTCCTGCTCTTGAGATGGACTCTCTTAACCCTTTCCCTCATATGACAATTCTGCAGCAGACGAGTTTGAAATATTTTGACAAAAAATAGAAAATCTCTATATTTGAATGGAAAACCTATGACAAAAAGTGGAAAACATTGTGTCAAAAGGAGAAATTGCTCGTTTTGAGCAATTTCTTCTTTTGTCACTATGTTTTCAAAAAGGCGTCAGAAAGCGTCTATATGAGGGAAAGGGTTAAAAGAGCCGTGGATGGAACTTGTGACGAATTATTAGAATTGTAGCCCATCAAGTTCCACTTATATATGCCTTTAACCCTTTCCCCCATATGACAACTCTGCAGCAGACGACTTTGAACATATTTTGTCAAAAAATAGAAAATCTCTTTAATTGAATGGATAACCTAGGATAAAAAGTGGAAAAAATTGTGGCAAAAGGAAAAATTGCTCGTTTTGACCAATTTCTTCTTTTGTCACTATGTTTTCAAAATGCCGTCTGCTGCAGAGGCGTCAGAAAGCGACTATATGAGTGGAAGGGTTAATGTGATACGAACATTGAGATACAACAATGTACCCTTTTCATTTGACGCCGTTAAACAGTAGAAGAACATAGATTTATAAGTTTTATTGCGCTAAATTCGCTGGTCGGTCACTTTGGACAGATTAAAGTAATGGTCGCCCCTTTCATTATATTTACGAACATTGACATTTTATGGTCCTTTCCTTTCTATGAATTGGCGATTGTTAATTGAAAACTTATAAAAACCAATAGTGCAACGACATCGAATGACTTATAAGATTCATTGTACATACATAAATATTTTCGGTCAAGATTGATTAAACAAATGGGTATAATATCAACGGTAAAGTTCAAGAAGTTTTGGTTGGTTTCACTTATCCTCAAAACAAAAATGTACAAAACCTTTTGAAGTCATCTCTATACGATATGCTCATATATAATTCAATGCTAAATGTTCGTTTGAGGGGCGCTTCTGCAAAAAACAACCGAGATTGGCGTTTGCGGCCAGTGCAAATCCAAACCAGCTAGCGCATCCATACAGTCTGACCTGGAAATACACTGTTCGCCAATTTCTCATAAAATTACAAAGGAAACTTCTGTAAAGCAGTATGTATTCGGATCCCTTTAGCGCGAAGGCAAGACGTTTCTGTTTTGTCACATTTGCAAGTATTACGTTGAGGTTGCTTCTCATGGAGCACCGCTCACTTTCTCCTGTTTATGAGAGGTTCCCGGCATTTCCATCCTCAAAATTGATGCTATATTTCTGTCAAGCAATTTTGGTATCCGGCATATCCCAAGGTTTCCTGCATATGTACAGGTCTCCCGTACATACCTATAGGTTTCACGCCTCTCCCACGCGTCTCTCGCATATACCCAGATTTCCGGCATATGTACACATGTTTCATGCATATACACAGATCTGCAGCATTTACCCAGGCATCACGCATATCCCTAGGCAGGTCTCTCGCATATACCCGCATAGCCGCAGGTCTTTCGCATATACACAGGTCTTCTGTATAGATCCAGTGTTGACGCCTTTCCATAGGTCTCTCGCATATACAAATATGTCCCGCATATACACATGCTTAATATTTTCCCCTAGGTCTCTAGACAATACCCATGTATCCCTCATATATCCAGGAATCATGCATTTACCCAGACAGGTCTCAAGCATATACGCCAAGGTCTCGATCATATCCAAAGGTCTCCCGCATATCCCCAGGTCTCCCGCATATTCACCAAAAGCACTGCTATTTTATCTGGCATATTTAATTGTTTACATAATAAGATATTGAACACATGTTATTGAAATAGTGAACACGTTATGCGAAACCCGAACTATGTGACTGCGACTAGCAAAGAGCCAAATCAGTCTACGCATTCTGATCATGACCTCCGTTATTCGCTATGTCGTCGTACATGCATTCGAGAAGCTTTCTGACAAACGTTCACGACCAAACACCTGCTATATTTATTGTAATCGTCAACAATTGTCAAACCTCGAAAGATCGGTATTCGTGGTTCTAAAAAAAGTATGTTGTATTGGGCCGCTATCAATAATGTTCAGTTCTACAACGGCGTGTCCTGTGTAAGTTACCAATGTTACTGGTCTATATATTTTGACTATTTATCCTCAGGGGCGTACACATTTTTTCTCAAAATGCCCCAAAATGCAGCTGCGGCGATATACATCTGCGTAATGTATCGACCAGATACCAGGGGGATAGATGTATAGAGTAGTGATTCCTGAAACAGAAAATCCACATGAAGCGAAAAGTGTCTATCCGGGTAGGCCTGTGTGGCATGCTTAGGCTGATCCGGGTCGATACTTTACGCAGAGTCCACAATGTTGATTTTCTCACGTGACGGCTTGCACATTGATTATTGCAAAGCTACGCCCCTGATCTTGACAACTGCGAGTCAGTAAATATGCTTACCCACTACCCTGAGCACCATGGAGGGAAATCATTACTACCATATTTAAGGTATTGTAACGTGTACCGGCGTTAAGCCATCGCGGGTCACCTATCCAGGTACTAACCGCGATGAACGTTGCTTAACTTCACGAAAAGGTCAACCACTCTACCAACGTCGCTATAAAAGCCGGCTTCTACGAGAAGTCCGTAGAATTGATAGTTATACCTATAACCCGTTCCCGTTACATTTCTCCCTCTTTTCTCTTGACTTCGACCCGAAGTCACACAACTGAACACAAGCAGTATACCGGAGCGGAGTTTATGTAACATCACTGGGAACCACCGGGGTACGGGGATGATGGAGATATGAACCCAAAAATCCCACCGCTGCCACCATTTGTAACGTGTACCGGCCTTAAGCCATCGCGGGCACTAACCGCGATGAACGTTGCTTAACTTTATGAAAAGGTCAACCACTCTACCAACGTCGCTATAAAAACCCGTTTCCGTTCCCACCGCTGCCACCATTTGAAACGTGTACCAGCGTTAAGCCATCGCGGGTCACCCATCCAGGTACTAACCGCGATGAACGTTGCTTAACTTTATGAAAAGGTCAACCACTCTACCAACGTCGCTATAAAAGCCGGCTTCTACGACAAGGCCGTAGAAGTGATATTTAAACCTATACCCCGTTCCCGTTACAGTATTTAAAATGACCAGGTAGGAATCGATCCGGCAACCCTCCGCACCAAAGGCAGACGATCCATTACTACACCAGCTACGTGGCTCTGATGGTAACTAGAACAATGTTAACATAGGAAATAGCTTGTTTTGCCTGTGCAAAGGGAATCTCTGTCTCAAAATGCCCATTCGTGACAAATTCTTTCTGACTAAATTCATCAATTAATATTTGATTGGTCAACAATCCGACATTACCAGTTTAATGACCGGCTCACTGTTCCAGCTCAGGACGTTTTTAGCAAAGTTCTACATTATTTATTTGATTTATTTACCGATCGATTGACAGAAAAAGATAAGCCAATATCTTGGTGTTCCATGTTTCAAATACATGTAGCTTATTATATCACGGACAAAATATGGAGAAGTATATCTTACTTAGTCTAACACTTGAGTTTTAACATAGCGAGCTGCATTTCAAACATGTCACTCACGTATTGATTGCAGATTATGTGCAACCTTTAGATTGCCGTAACAAATAATGACCCGGGAAAATGTAAAAATAAAGTTACTCCTGTTACATGTGTTACCTAGTTCAAACTGAATACTATAAACAATCAAACACGGGCCCTACAACAGGACCTAGCAAATGTCCATTGCTTGCAATCTGTAACTGTCCCCTAAATCACACCAGGATTACGTACTACGCCCTACGTACGACTCAGTGCTAGGTCATATTATCTTTATACCACAGCTAAATGATCTATAAATGCACCACAAGGTTTCTCCAGATTTGTCATTAGTCTAGGTTTTGCTAAAAGGTAAAGATTGTCTTAACATACATCTGGGATATTTCTATGGACAACATTAGATCTGCCTGATATTGATAACTATTTAATCAAAAATTACTTCCAATACTAAACAAGAACAAATGCACATGCTTAAGAACCCCGTGACTCACCACGTAACATTGCACGAACTTAATTGGATATCACAGTCGTATGTTATAGGTTATCTCATAAAGTTTGTTTATAACTAATTATATAACACATTGTCAGAGAAAACTATCACCAAACTTGTTCATAAAAAGCAACAGATACAAAAGCAACAGATGCACTTTGCACAAAACCAAGAAATGAATTTTGCACAAAACTTTATTCCTGTGTATCAGATGTATGAAACCAAATTTCAATACATGTTTGAATCTTTGACAGTACATACAAACAGTTGTTGAAGACCGGCTTGGAATAGCGATCCCCTGTCTATAGCAACCACATTTTTAGTTTTCGAATTAGTCATTTTCTGCATAGATGACCCTGCAATTAGAGACCACCTGTGAAGAAAGACCATTGTGGTGTGTTCCCAGGGGTGGTCTTAATACACAGGTTCTTCTGAACATACACATGTAAATCACCATATAATACATGGTGGCATTCTGATGGGAGATTCATTGGCTCATTTCAAGGAGCTAAAATACTGTTTCATACATTTTATAAGATTGTCCAGGTTTTTATTATCTACACGTTCAACGTTTTCTTAACCCTTTACCACATACAACACATAGATAACCCTGTAATTGCAGACCACCTGTGAGAAAAGACCATAGTGGCGTGTTCCCAGGGGTGGTCTTAACACAAAGGTTCCACTGAACATACACATTTATATCACCATATGTTACATGGTGGCATTCTGATGGGAGGTTCATTGCCTCATTTCAAGGAGCTAAAATACTGTTTTCATATATTTTATAAGATTGTCCAGGTTTTTAGTATCTACACGTCCAAAGGTTTTTTTAACCCTTTACCACATACAACACATCTGCATATGGTGACATAAGCCCGAAAAATGTCCATGGATGGATACATAAGATAGCTTAATTGTTAAATAAAGTTGAAAACATTGTGGCCAAAGGAGAAATTGCTCATCATGAGCAATTTCACCTTTGGGCCACAATGTTTTCAAAAGTCGTCTGCTGCTATTGCGTCAATATGCGTCTGAAGGTGGGAAAGGGTTAAATGAAATTCTACTATTATGTTTATCATTATTTACCGTCATCGATACAATCTGGTATTTTGTATTATGCAAAACTGTTTTCCCATTAAAGTTTCAAATCTGTTTCGTCCAAATATATTGACATTTTCATATCCCCAATTCTAAAAGGGGATGTAAATATATTTGCCATTGTTCATCCGTTCGTCCGTATTTCCGTCTGTTTCAATATCTTGTTTCGCGCATATCTCTTAACTTTACAGCCATAAACGTTGACAGGTAAGTTCACCAGCTTGGGAAGTTGTGCACCTGTGATTTTGTTTGTTAGTTGCCAAAAACGTCCAGAATTATACCAGATATATCAATGTATAAGCTTATCAAAGAAGAGAGATAGACACACAGACATACAGACATACAGATAAACATATTTTTAACTTCTACCGAAACATCTGAATTTAAATATTGTTTCAAAATCGGATGGCCGTTTCTACGAATTATAAGTTTATCATCATCATTTAACAATTTCTGATTTAAACCACACAACAAAACAAGAACATTTTTGAGAAATGAGCTGTTGTTGAGTTTCACCTAGCAAAGTCTATTTCATTCGATGTTTTTGTCGCCGGCTGCGGACGTGCTGAAGTTGTGATACTATCCGGGGGAAGGATTGAAAGACAAATTGGCATATATTATTAGAACAGTTCATTAGAATCCGCTGTGGTCGAGTGGTTAGCGTCGGGTATTTCGAAACCGGATGTCCCGGGTTCGATCCCCAGTCGCGGCACTACGGTCGTGGTGGAGTGCTCTTGGGCAAGGCACATTTTCTAGCCTAGCACTGGTTTGTTTACCCAGGGATCATGAATAATTAAATTTAATTGCGCGCTAAATGACCTTAGCTGTCGATGCGCCATAAAACAATATACATTCATTCATTTGAAATTCAAATTTTTGAATCTTGATTTGCATCTAATTATTTCTTTGTTAGAGTATAAAAAATATATACGATAACTGCTATAATATATCACGTTGCGTTGGACTGAAATTTCCAAATATTTACCTACGTAACAACAAAATAGCCATACCTCATCTATTAACCCTTTCCCTCATATAGACGCTTTCTGACGCCTCTGCAGCAGACGGCTTTTTGAAAACATAGTGACAAAAGAAGAAATTGCACAAAACGTGCAATTTCTCCTTTTGCCACAATGTTTTCCACTTTTTGTCATCGGTTATCCATTCAATTATGGAGATTTTCTATTTTTGGACAAAATACGTTCATTGCTGCAGAATTGTCGTATGACGGAAAGGGTTAACCTTTGCCCACATACGGGCGCTTTCTGACCCATTTGTAGCGGGCGACGTTTGAAAACATTGCAGAAAATGGAGAAATTGCTCAATATACAATGTTTTTAAACACCATTCAATAGACTTTTCATAATTTTGCCTCTCTGTGCTCTTAGTCGTCGGCTTCAAAAATGATGTAAGTGGGAAAGGGTTAACACTCCACTTCCCACACTCCACAAATCTGCAGCAGACGACTATGAAACTATCTAGTCAAATCGATGAAAACTCTCTAAGAAAGAAAGAAAGTTGACGAGATGTTTTCAGAAGTTTCTGCTGCTTTATTATGTGATATATATGTGGGAACGCTAACAAGGTATCAAGCTGAAACGAACCACTTTTTTCTATGTTGTTTGATTCGATATCAGTAAATATATATTGTGACGCTTGAAAAATACATGACTCACAACATTTGATTTTTTTTTTTATCATTTCAATTCAAACAGAATCGATCAATAACCATTGAAATCGTTAATACTATGGGGGGTATTGTTACACATCCGTTACGCGTAGCTGCGAAACTACGATGAGTACACTTCTACCTTTTGTCAAAAAGTACGTCAACACTTTGACTACCGTTGAGCAGCGTATTTCAATTTAGGGTTTTAGCCTCATTCTCACTGTTTCTGTTCTGTGGTCCCGGTTTCTCAAGGTGAATCATAGTCAGTATACCGGGATGATCCGGGACTTTTTTGCACTAAAATCACAGGATCGCGTCTTTGCCCCCCCCCTTTTTAACCCTTTCCCTCATACGACAATTCTGCAGCAGACGACTTTGAACGTATTTTGTCAAAAAATAGAACATCTCTATAATTGAATGGATAACCTATGACTAAAAGTGGAAAACATTGTGGCAAAAGGAGAGATTGCACGTTTTGTGCAATTTCTTCTTTTGTCACTAATTTTTTCAAATAGACGTCTGCTGCAGAGGCGTCAGAAAGCGTCTATATGAGGGAAAGGGTTAAGAAGCCTCCGTTTGATCCAAGTTTACCCCGGTTAGTTCCCGGTTTAGACGGTTCATTTACGATGTCGCACCGGCGTGTTTCCCGGTCCATCCCAGTATAACTCGGAGGGACCCAGGCCGTGTCCCGATGGCTGCTGGTCCAACCCGGTATAGCCCCGGCCACGACCGGTGCGTGGAGGACTCCCGACCAACCCATTATCGTCCATTCTAAATGTTCCGGATAGGCGCCAGGATGATGGTTCGGGAGATACATTGTCAAGCCGAAAAGACTTCGTATAAGTTAAGGGTGTCCGTAATAAACCCTGTCCAGACCGTCCCGGATGTATTAATATATTTAATACAACCGGATGACACCGGGAGACAGCTGGAGAAATATTCAAAACCAGTGTGATCCGGGCATCCGGAACAATACCGATAAAAGCCAGCTGTATTTGCCCCGGCTGATATACTATCCAGTTACCACCGGCGCATGACCGGGGCTATACCGGGTTGAACCGTGGCCACCGGGACACGACAATTTCTCATTTTGAAACTTCTTATTTTAATCATTTATATGTTTACCCATTTAAAAGTTGTGCCGAATTGGATTCTCTTGTTCAATATAAGAAAGGACTAAAACCAAAAAAGGCTTTAATCAAGGATTTGTATCCCTTAAATGAGTCGTTATGTAGAAAACATTGGCTACGGGCAATAGTCTTTTGAAAAGTTAACCCTTTCCCTCATACAACAATTCTGCAGCAGACGACTTTCAACATATTTTGTCTAAAAATGGAAAATCTCTATAATTGAATGGATAACCTGTGACAAAAAGTGGAAAACATTGTGGCAAAAGGAGAAATTGCACGTATTGTGCAATTTCTCCTTTTGTCACTATGTTTTCAAAAAGCCGTCTGCCTCAGAGGCGTCAGAAAGCGTCTATATGAGGGAAAGGGTTAAAGATAAATCCACATATTCCTACAGTATTTTTTCTATGTCTCGGTTCTTTACTTGAATATTGTTTTGAATGGTATGTAGATGAGGGTCGGAATGTGCGTATTCACTGGCCACTCTCAACCTGAACTAAATGTCCAAAAACCTACTTCCCTGAGTCGAGGGTTTTGGCGAACAGTGTAAATGCTGATTAGACAGTGTGTATACATTTTGTATTTGGTAACACTTGGGACCACTGTATCCTTTATCATTTTCCATCTAGACACATTCTGATGCCAAGCTAGCAGACGATTTTTGAAAACAAGTAACTCTTCCTTTTATCACAATTTTTCTATCCTTTTTTTTTTAGTAAGTTTACCTTCATTTATAGACATTTTCAATGTTTTTACCTATGGGTTTTCAAAGGTGTCTGCTGGATATTTGTTTTACGTGGGAAATAGTTAAGCAAATGTGCTTAAAGCCGATATGCTATTAAAATCGTGTAAACATGAAATTAATATCGTATTGTTTTCAGGCCGCTTTTATGTTTACCATTCCTTTGTTTTGAGTCAAACTGCAATCACTCAGTCCGTAACGAACAGACCGAGCTATCGATTTCAGAGCGTGAGTTCAAATCCCGGCTCTGCGTTTCATTGTCAATGCTTGGCAAATACGGTCATTGTGACCAGCGTCATATGTATTCCGTTAATTTGCTAAAGTTATATGTTTGATGTTAAAGCAAGTTGTCTGGGAAGAATGGTGAGTGGTATACTGGTGCATAAAAACCAGGACACGAGGTTATTGAACTGGCCGTCGTGATGTAACAGAAATACTGTTGAAAGCGGTATTTAACCAATAAACCAATTCATTTGTTTGAGTGCGATGAATATTTTCGTTAAATTCAAATTGTGTATTATTTCGCCAAACAATAGAACTGACGAAATTTACCCGGGACACCAACAATTGTAGTTGTAAAAATTCAACAAATTGTAACTGTAGTTGTAAAACAACTACTTTCCATGAGCGTATGCACCCAATCAGAAATGACTGCCTGGGTGGTGTAGTGGTAAAGTGTCCTCGGCCGGGTCATACCAAATACTTAAAAATGGTAGTAATGGTAGAAATGGTAGTAATGGTAGTTATGGTAGTTATGGTAGTTATGGTAGTAATGGTAGAAATGGTAGAAATGGTAGCAATGGTAGTTATGGTAGTTATGGTAGTAATGGTAGTAATGGTAGTAATGGTAGTAATGGTAGTAATGGTAGAAATGGTAGTAATGGTAGTTATGGTAGTTATGGTAGTTATGGTAGTTATGGTAGTAATGGTAGAAATGGTAGTAATGGTAGAAATGGTAGCAATGGTAGCTATGGTAGTTATGGTAGTTATGGTAGTTATGGTAGTAATGGTAGAAATGGTAGTAATGGTTGTAATGGTAGTAATGGTAGAAATGGTAGTAATGGTAGTTATGGTAGTTATGGTAGTTATGGTAGGTATGGTAGTAATGGTAGAAATGGTAGTAATGGTAGAAATGGTAGCAATGGTAGTTATGGTAGTTATGGTAGTTATGGTAGCAATGGTAGTAATGGTAGTAATGGTAGTTATGGTAGTTATGGTAGTTATGGTAATTATGGTAGTAATGGTAGAAATGGTAGTAATGGTAGAAATGGTAGCAATGGTAGTTATGGTAGCAATGGTAGTAATTGTAGTAATGGTAGTTATGGTAGTTATGGTAGTAATGGTAGTAATGGTAGTTATGGTAGTTATGGTAGTTATGGTAGTAATGGTAGTAATGGTAGAAATGGTAGCAATGGTAGTTATGGTAGTAATGGTATTTATGGTAGTTATGGTAGTTATGGTAGTAATGGTAGTAATGGTAGTTATGGTAGCAATGGTAGTAATTGGTAGCAATGGTAGTAATGGTAGTAATGGTAGAAATGGTAGTAATGGTAGTTATGGTAGTTATGGTAGTTATGGTAGTTATGGTAGTAATGGTAGAAATGGTAGTAATGGTAGCAATGGTAGTTATTGTAGTTATGGTAGTTATGGTAGCAATGGTAGTAATGGTAGTTATGGTAGTTATGGTAGTTATTGGTAGAAATGGTAGAAATGGTAGTTATGGTAGTTATGGTAGTAATGGTAGTAATGGTAGTAATGGTAGAAATGGTAGCAATGGTAGTTATGGTAGTTATGGTAGTTATGGTAGCAATGGTAGTAATGGTAATAATGGTAGTTTATGGTAGTTATGGTAGTTATGGTAGTAATGGTAGTAATGATAGTTATGGTAGTTATGGTAGCAATGGTAGTAATGGTAGTAATGGTAGTAGTAGTAGGTATGGTAGTAATGGTAGTAATGATAGTTATGGTAGTTATGGTAGCAATGGTAGTAATGGTAGTAGTAGTAGTAATGGTAGTAATGGTAGTAATGGTATAATGGTAGCAATGGTAGTTATGGTAGTAATGGTAGCAATGGTAGTAATGGTAGTAATGGTAGTAGTGGGGGTAGTAATGGTAGTAATGGTATTAATGGTAGTAATGGTAGTAGTGGTAGTAATGGTAGTAATGGTAGAAATGGTAGTAATGGTAGAAATGGTAGCAATGGTAGTTATGGTAGTTATGGTAGTAATGGTAGCAATGGTAGAAATGGCTGTCCTCCTTGGCGTTCAGAATTGTGTGGTTATCTTTACGACTGACTGACTGTTGTCACGATAAATGAACGGAATGTGTCGGCCGGATCAGTATGCGCGGACAGCGCAGGCTGATCTGGTCGATACATTACGCAGATGTCTATCGCCGTGTTATAACTGAACAATTGTTGAAAACGGCGTAAAACAACAAACAATGAATCAATCGAAGCCAAAATAAGCGGTGCTCATCCATAGCTGCATGCACATCCACGCTCAACGGTCCAAATGAGTTAATTTTTTTTACACACGTTACTTGAAACCTTCCGAGACTAATTGAAGAACAGTACACACCCAGACTGAGAGGATATGCTGACTGACGCTTAACGGTTGTGTTTTGACAGAACAGCGCTCTAATGTAAATCATGGGTATAACCCAAACGCGACTCGAGCCCTCGTTATCTCTCTGCTATAGTTGATGTCCTGACCGCTAGGAGCTCCCGGATTACAGACAGTGCATTTTAACCTGATCATTCGAATAAGTATCACATAGGGGCTGGTTATGAATAAAAAATACTAGTTATTTAGGAATACAATTTCCCCTCTGTCAACACACACACCCCACACACACACCATCTCGGTAGGCAGATAAGCAGAGAGATCCATTTCAAGTCCCGCCCTGACGTGTTCAAACAATCAAATATTTTTATATCCGGGATCTTAAACTAGTTATCAAGGTCAATCGATAGAGGACAAATGTTTGTTTAAACAAAGTCGCGCAGTACGTCAAACCCCATGTTCCGTTCGCATTCCGATAATGTTTATATAGATTCTTTCTATCAATTATCAGCTTATTTAACTTCTTAATTCTGACCACAGAATGAAGTAGGAAATAAATATTTACAAAAATATTCTGTGACAAATTTTCTTGTTTGCTTATGATTATCTAAATATGAACCCCGCCACAGGAAAACCGATATTTGGTTTTTTGAAATTAATGGGAACAACATTGCTTGATTCATTGCTTGACTGGGGCCGGTTTTTTTCTCTCAACAATTTCCAATCAGATCAATGGCGACAGCGTTTCGAGGTTTTCTCATACCAGTACTCCACACAACAAGCTCTCCAAGCAACTGGCTACTTGTCCGCGTTGGTGGAACGCGAA